>JAAFCE010009109.1:17094376-17319682 GCA_013389805.1 Trigoniulus corallinus
TACTGGACTCCTATGGCTGGACTCCTATGGCTGCTGGGAAGCGAACTCCTACCTCCTCATCTTCCGCGAGCGACCTCCTAAGGGTTCGTCCTCTTATGGCTGCTGGGAAGCGAACTCCTACACCTAGGGATTTTGCCGATCTACTCTCGCGTTTTGTTCTATGCAATGAGTTTTACGAGTAGGGTTCGTTCAATGTCCATACTATTCCCTATATCGGTTTGCGTTGGTTAAGTCCGGAATGCAAACTGAAATTCGGGAGATCGTCTCGCTTTATACCCTCCTTGCCAATCACTTCCGAAAACGTCTGGTAATTTCGGAGCTTAGTGACCTAAATAAGAGTAACCGATTATTGTCTCCTTTAGAGGAATTTTGATTCAATAACTTTCAAAACGGTGACCAGCTGGTTCATCCATTCTGTGTTGCACCTGCCCGACCCTGAAATATGGTCTATAAATCAAGCTGATAATGTTGGATTGATGTGTGCCTATTTGCAAGCCTTTGAGCAACATTGGGGATTTAGATGTAGGAGGGCGTGAAAAACTTGGGTAGGCCCTCCTCCCTCAAATTGAATGTTTTGGTTATTAAATAGTTAACAGCCTCGCCCTATTCTATTATTGCTTTTCATCTTACATCGTAAATCTTTTGGGTGTAACGAATGCTACCAGAAGGCCACCAACCAGGTAGCAGCCATTAGGTTAATAGTTGGATGTCTTACCGTTTTCCCACCTGTGGCAAACTAGGGACTCCGTGTTTTTGTCTTGCGGAGATGAATTGCCGTCCAGCGGGATGAAGCGCTCGTTTTATGGCCTTCGAGAATGTTAATGGGGGACCCTTCTTGATGGGAAGGTGCTCAACGGTTACTGGCAGGCCGGACGTTAGGAAAGCCGGTACTGAAAATGCACGTAAGGCCTCCAGAGTACTCAACCCTGCCATTTTTGAGCTTAAATGTAATAGCTTTAAACCAGCTCCATCGTTTTCCTGGAGTATGTGCGTACTGTGATCGTTCTCTACTCTTCCTGCATTTTACTCTTCAGTTCCGCATGAAACCCGAAGCAGCATGGAAGCGGCGAGTTGCGCTGGACACACCAGTTCTCGTCTGATCACTGAAGTTAAGCAACGCAAGCCCAGTTAGTACTGACATGGGCGGTCGCTCGGGAAAGCTGGGTACTGCTAATACCCAATAATCGTCGCATTGGTGTAGTGTCTGTGCAGTCTATGCACTAGAACTATGCAGTGGACGGGTCTCTAATGACCTTGTAGTTGACGGGACTTTAAACACCAACAAACAACAACAACAACCGAAGCAGCATGCTGGACTACTACGTCGGCGGTTCCAGGTTGGATCCCGCACTGAGGTAGTTTAGTTTCTTTCAGGCTTGGGAAGTGAAGTCGTGGTCCCTTGCGCAGTGTACAGTGGCACCACGACAGGAACTCGCCCACTGGCGTTGGTGAAGTGTGCCAACGAAGTGTGGCCAAGTTGCGTTGGACACACCGGTTCCCGTGAGATCACTGAAGTTAAGCAAGGCAAACCCACGTTATTACCAACATGGGTGGTTGGTCAAGAACGTTTGGTGCTGCAAAGTTCCCCTCTCCTACTTCCTCTACACCTACCTCCTCCTCTCCCGTGAGCAGCCTCCTAAGGGTTCCTCCTGTTATGGCTGCTTGGCGTACTTCCCAACCCATGAAATGAATCCAGTATTGAATGAAAATGGGTTGGCAGCCGGCTGCGTTAAAACCGTCGAACAGATCTTACATGTGTCCCGATGGACACCCGATCCTGTCATTGGCAGTAGAAGCGTTAGTAATTGTATAAAAAGTTGTGACTTCATGTGACACAGGTCTGCAAATAAAAGGACCCTTTCTACGCGGAAAGGTGACCTTAGATCGCGGGTTTCGGAGTTCGTCCTCCCATTTCCCTCATAAATAGTCGTCAGTTATGAGACCGACGTCAAATAGCTGAATAAAGTTTTTGTGCATTGAGAGTGAAATGAAAAGTTCAAAATACAAAGGTAGAGCTGTTGACACGTTGTGATAGTTCACCTCTGACGTAATTTGGCTCTTGTGCGTCATTGCTCATCTAGGTTCTTGGTAAGAGAGAGCACGTGTGGTTCACTAGAATTAATGTGACACTGTATGTATTAATAGTCAAAATAATTATGATGGTATGCGAAAATGGTGAGTCACATTAGTGGCCATGCAGCATGGCTTCATCGGCAGCACACATGGTCTAGGAAATGTGAAGTAGAGCAGAAACAGATTCGTCACCCATTCGACCTCTGACTGTAAAATTGGTGATTAACTAGCCACGCGTTAATGAGATGAGTCGCGGAAACTCCTGGGTTAATGTCTGGCTATGACGTCAGTCTCCCATCAAATGGTAATACGACCCATTGCATTTCAACGAATTGATGATGCTGATGTTCATTCTCCGGAAGTGGTTTTTACTTTGATCTTTGTGCTTTTGTCACCCTATTAGTCTTAATTATACGGTGGTCCTGATCTGATGAGAACATTACATGTTAAACTAATTTCTTTTGTTAATCAACAATTAGTAATTGTGGAGCTAGCGACATTGAGGCGCTCCGTAATAACTTCATTGTTTAAGGCTGAGGAGGAGGAAGAGGTAATTCCTTAATCTTAATTCTGGATGGTGATCAATCCTGAGACCTCCAGGGTTACGTGCTTGATGCGAACTTGGTTCAGATGATGCCCATGATTCTAGGTTCTCTCCTGGGACAGATGCAGAGCAGAGCTGCCAGAATCTGGTTTTTGTTTTTGTTTTTTGGATGATGATGATGATGATGATGAGAGGCCGAGTCTGTTTGGGAACTAATACAGTGACCCTATTTGTTAATGAAATAAAGAGCCCGGGTTTAGGGCCCTCAACGACACCCCTTGGTGTTATTTTCTGAATCTTAATTTAGACTCGTAACTTTCGAATTCTTTGCTATCCGTAGCTGGAGTAGCATTCAACAGCAACTCCTAACCCTATTCCTGCCTATGGCAGGGCCGGATACCCATCTTGTCCCTCGAAGAACACAAGGGTGATATATTGGAGATTGTTTTTCCGCAGTTGGGGCATTTCACCAATGCCAGAGGGGAACAGGAGAGCTTCTACACCTGGGAATTTTGCCTCATCTGCCCGTTGCAAAGGAGAGATGGTTCTTTTACGTGCAAATGCCATCTAGACCACATGGGACCTCTCTCGCCCGAAATAAGCAAACCCACCTCGGTCCAGTACCGAATCTAGAACTGTTGACGCAATTACCGAGCTAGCGACCCGCTACGCCACAGAGGCGGCTGCCTGGGTAGTATTCATGATATGGTGTTTCGGAGCAGCCTTCTTAGGGTTCGGCCTGTTATGGCTGCTTGGCTTACTCCCCAACCCCTTAGCGTAGCGTAAGATACTAATGTTCATTGTCGGCGGCCTTTCTTAAGGGTCCTTGTCGATCTTTACTGCTATGGGCCTTAATATACCGCTGTTAGAATGTCCCTTTCTCTCGAGGAAACAGCCATTTATTCGAAAACAAATGCTATTTAGCCCACTTTGGAGTGCGCTTTGCAGATAGACGCGTTCTACCCTGCCATAGGCGGGAAGGGCCTAGTGATGATGAGGATTCATATTCGATCCTCGCCCTAGATGGCGGCGTCTCACGAATGCGAGAAACACCACAATTGGACTTTCTGCCGTTTAGAGTTAAGGCCGTGACCCCGTGTGGTGTGTTCTATATCACCTGTAAACCCTTACTACAGGGCGTAAAATACGCAGATGGTCTCAAATAACCTTTTTCACTGGGGTAGTTGCACTTTGTGTAGCATCTTCAGTCAGGAAAATGTCAGTGCTATCAGCTCGTCATCCCCCGTTTTCCGTCCCCTTCACGTATGCAAAATTTCAACCCTGAAGAGTTCACCAGACCATCCTAAGCCTTCCATTTGACTTTCACGAGACACTGAAGTAAGATACATTGCATATTGTTGTACTTATAAAGAATCGCTTGTTTTAGAAGCTTAAACTTGAAGGGCACACGTCTTTAAGGTTTTGACCCAATTTTCTTACAACAAAACTGAACCCCATCTGCCAACTGGACCAGTTAATTCCTTGAAATATCAATTTCAGCAGTTTGTAAAGCTTCGTCATCTGTCAGACTTGAGGTCATTTCAGTGAAATTTTCTTTTCAAGGTCTGAATTATACTTGTGAATCTCTCTCTCTTCTTTGTGCGCTGTAGTGACGACATATAGCGTGTTAAGGTTTTGAGCGCAGTTCTGGGTTCGATTCCGACGAGGTTTTTCTTATGGGATTTCAAGAATAAAAAATTGTGGTATGGATTTCTTCTCATCAGGTAAAGGAATCAATCATGATTCTCTCGTGGTGCTGTTTGTCCTATTGATACTTTACCTTCTGCGCCCCTTTTCAAGATGGAAAAAAATGAGATGTGCCTGCCTTCATATGTGGAAACGTGGTCAATTGGTCAAGCATAATGGACATTTTGTTCGGGTTTTTAAAAATGCTTAATTTGATAATGTTTCTGTTTGGCGGAATCTGCATTTGTTGATGGAACCGCACCCGAAGGATGGAGCCACTCTCGATGCGTTACACCATTGCTAGGAGTTGAACTCGGGTCTCTTTCGCAAGGTGCAGAATCTTTATTCTCTGTCATGACCTCTGGGTCAGTTCTAGAGGTTTAGTGGAAAAAAAAACCGAGATCAATGTTTTCTAAAGTTATCACTTTGATTTTATAGAAGAGTTCGTGATACCCTAGATAAGAATAGTATTTCAGCGAAAACTAGTATTAATAAATGATATTTTATGTGAAATGTTCTTAGGCGTTGAAATCGATTCCGAAATTATTTTTGAACAGTACTACGCTTGTCTATCACTTTCCATTGGTTAGGATGATGTGTAGTAAAAAGGGTTTTGGAGCTAAGGAATGTGGCAAATAAGATTTAAATAAAAGATACATTCTGCGCACCACCCATAGCATCGTCGTCTTGTCGTCCTATCTACTAACACCTATTGTGGACATTTATTCGATATTTGTCAGTGCTGTTGTTTTTAATAAAAAAAATTTTGTTTTTGACCAATTAGCAACCCTTTCACTGCTTGATGTCCAATGGCGAAAAACGTTGAACCCTGCTCCCTATCGGAGACCCTACACGAAGATACTCCTTTGTTGAACGACTGTAGGTCGATGGGGTGAGTGAAGTACTCTGCAACCAAGGGAAATTATTTTTATTGTTAATGTTGTTTTGTTGGTTTGGGACAAAGCTGGTAGGGGAAGAGATGATGAGGATTGAGGACGGGGGTACAGAAGTGTAGAAAATGCAATCAAAATCGCTTGTCACTAGATGTCATTTTCACTTTGGGCACTATTGTTTGTTTCTTTGTTGATCTGGAACATTTGTTTTTTTACCGCCACTGGTGGTACTAGTAGTAGTAGTGGGATAAGTAGTAGTAGTACTGTAGTAACAATTTTCATACTGGTTTTAGTAGGTAATTTGAAGCAGTTGTCTCTTGATCTGAGTGCGCAGGTTCGATACTGATCGAGATTGATACTTGTGGACTTTGAGTGGGGAAATTAAAGACGATGACCTCCCTGAGCTATACAAGTTCAGACCCCGCCTGCAAGTTGCAAACAAGCGACCCTCCCCGTATTTGTAAGTGACACCACTCCTGTAATGGCAGCCGCCTGCAGTCCTGGCTCTGAAAGCCCGCTTCCGCCTGCCGTGCCTGTGGCAGACCTTTTCTACTCAAGAAATGGTAATCTATGAGGTTGAGGGTGTATACTGTAAGTAAGTAGCCTTACCAAGTTGAACTGCAGATGTTTCATCAATCTTCACCTATTTGCCGCCTGTGGTTGAGTCGGGTACCGTTTTCTCCAGTTGGGGCTGGAACATACACGAACAAACCCACTTATGATCCTTCCAGTGGGATGGACAATTTTAAATTGAGATGTGGTCTAATTTTTATTCTTTACCTTCCTTAAAAGCCTCCAGTATTTTCCCAGGTGGTCCTAACTCCAGTTATGGAACCATTGTACATATCCCGGTATGTCCATCTCTTCCCCCCCTTCCCGTTTTTTTTTCTTAGTACCTCCCCCACACTACCTCCCGGGGAACACTATCGTAAGCTTTCTACAAATCATTGAAGATTGCCTATGAAGATCTTTCTTTTCTGCCCTATACTGTTCTGTTGCCTACCTGTTGTCCCATCCAGTCCGGAACAGGAAAATTACGGTAAAGAAGTTGAAAACTCTGTTTTCTGAATTGCCCTCGTCAGATGCCCTGAAATGTCCGCAGTAGTTGAAGACTATTCCTAAACGTGACACTATATTCATTCTAATTACTAAGCCTGGCTGCATTTGGGTCTGTTTATGTTTTCCCTCCCCCTCTCCTGGAATGACATTAAGCCGGACGACTGTTGGGGACGTCGGTGGTTTCGACCCACTGCCATAGCCACTGCTTATTTCACGTCAATCTGTCTTCTCTCTATTACGTTGGACACCAGTTCTCGTCTGATCACTGAAGTTAGGCAACGCAACCCCAGCTAGTACTGACATGGGTGGCCGCTTAGGAAAACTGGGTACCGCTAATACCCCAAAAATCGTCGCATTAGTGTAGTGTCTGTGCAGTCTCTGCACTAGAACTATGCAGTGGACGGGGCTCTACTGAGATGTCTACTCTCTGGGAGCGCCGTTGTTTTTATCGACGTCAGAAAATGGGACAGGTTCGATAAACAATATTTGAAAACTCTGTTCGTATAATTTGCACATCACACGAGGACCATCTTCCCTTTCGCAGCAAAAGCACACAAAATCCTCCTGCCTCTGCCTGAATCGAACCTGCGACCATGGACTCGCGAGTCAATTCTCCAACTACCAAGATTAAATTCCCTTAATAATTTTAAATTGTATTGTTGGTAGATTTTATACTACTACTTTATTATAAATGATTTTATTTCTGTGCATTTGTACCCTATGATTACTGAACGTTTTATTTTAAAGAAGAAAAAGGATTGGCAATGGGGCCAGGCAGTTGGGAAGAAAAGCGTGGTGATTATCAAAATATTTCTTATTGTTGTAACATTGGAATGAGTGGGTTGTTTTCATCAGGGACATGATGAAGGTTAATGCATGTAATTGTGGGCCATCAAAAAAACATTTCTAATCGCAGTATGGCCCTCCTTCTCCTGTCTCATTGTGTGACAATTGATCCTTTGAAAAAGCTACCTTTAATCCGTTTTTTTTGTTGTTGTCGCTATTACCAGTCGAGCTACTGGTAATTCACAGTAATTTACCGATGATTGTAGTAAGTAGCTTCTGGGAGCCTGCCGTTTGCAGTCGAGTTCCTATTGTTCGGGGGTTGCGAAATCGTACCTCTCACTGCGCACTGTTCGATGTGCGAGCGAAATAATCAATGATTTGTTGACATTTAATTTCGCTCGCCGTAAATCTAAGATTTGATTATTGCTTTTGTTAGTCTCGCTGACGTCCTTCAGCATCATGTCGAAATCGTGGTTTTAGTAAAATTTTGGTCGCGAGACACACCTCTCTCCTTGTCGCAATAAAAGATTGGCCCTGCTCACCTCCGTTCGGAGCAGTTGTTCGAGATGGTGAATATAAGAGTTTTGGGCAAAACGTTTAAAAGCAAAGAACTACTAATTCTTTACCCGCCGATGGCAGGGTCGTGTACCCATCTATATCCCTCTGGATGGATACATGGACGATCTGTTGGACGGTATTTTTACGCAGTAGGTTGCGAACCTAAGCTGCAACCCCCTCTGCTTAGTTATCGTCGACGTACAGTTCGTTGGGACATCGTACACCACACGGGGTCACGGCTTTATTTCCTATCCGACGGAAGGCACACTTGGGGTCTCCCCCTCTCCCGCTCGAAGGGAAGCTGCCCTCCTCGATCCACTGTCGACCTTGGAACTGTTGACAGTGGTCGAGCTACCTCCTGCGCCGCTGAGGAGGGTCAGTTTTGTTTAAAACGTTTACGAATGCCAAATGTGGCGTAGGGGTTAGCACGCTCAGCAACTACGCCTGTAGTTCTTGGTTCGATACTGGGCCGTGGTGGGTCGGCTTCTTTCGGGCGAGAGAGAAGCCGTGAGTGTGCCTTCTTTCGGATGAGAAGTAAAACCGAGGTCCCGTGTGGGTGTACGATGGCACTTGCACGTAAAAGGACCCTCTCTACTACGCAACGGGTAGATGAGGCAAAAATTTCCAGGTGTAGGAGTTAGCCCCCTGGCGTCGGTAGCATTCCCCAACGAACACGAGACCGACGATAAATAAGCGTAGGGGTGCAGCTTTGGCCGGCAACCGGCTGCAGAAAGAACTATGACCAATATATCACCCTGTGTCCATTCAGAGGGACAAATGGGTACCCGACCCTGCCATAGGCGGGAAAAGGGTTAGGTGTTACTTTTTAAATGTTCGCAAACTCGATCCCCCTCTCCTTTTTCCAGTTCATTTTGCGGGATGCAATATGGACCCCGAAGGAATTGTTCACAAACCGGAAGTATTCCAACGTTTTTCAGGTGGAAAAGGTGAAGTTTGCGATTACAGTACTAAGTGTTCGCAAACATGGGGACTTGATCTGCTTCTCAGCCCCGAACTTTCTTTCGCGGTACATAATTGGAATCCCGGAAAGAATAGGTTACAAATCGGAAGCAGTCGAACATTTCTTGCCTCTGGCTGGGTTGGAATTCAAGGAATTTTGAATATGGTCTCCAGTCGAAATAAACTAGCGGATTTCTACACTGAAATTCCCACTCGTGCAGTTCGTGCAAATTTGCCCTATGCTAGCGCTTCATCGGAAGTTTTGGACCTACAGAAAGGATTCCCCATTGGGCCGATTCTGCTGATACTTGAGCTAATCACGCACTGTTACTCAACGTGCGTCAAGTTGTAAACAAAGTTCGGCAACATGTATACAACACAGTACAACGTCTTGTGACGTAAGGTGCGTGCAGAATCTGGTGCTAGTAAACAAGAGTTGTTGACATGGCAACCAACGTTTCAGTCTGTTCAACAACAGTAGGTGTCGTCATATGACGTAGGGATGGTTGTCTTGACAACTGCGATCTCTGCTGACGCTCCTCGTCATTCTTGGTGGTCGTGTGTGGATGCATATGGCTGGGGTACTTGATAATAAGTTTCTGCGTCGTAGCCGAGTCTCAAAGGGGGGTCTGTTTTTATGAGTGCTACCGATGAAAGATAGACATTATTTATTGTTTTCGATGTCCTATTAAAAAGGTTTTAATATTTTAATAAATGAGCTATAAATCAACTGGCTTTCACTGACCCTTCTGGTGTTTGGCCTGTAAAGATGTTGGAGACGTTTTAGTGTGTCATTGGTAGACCGCTTCAGTGCGATTTGAACAACTCTCGTCTACTTGGATCCCTCCAGAGAAGTTAAGGTCAAGTGTCTAAGTACTACGTTTTATAAGGCCATAATTGCGGTTAATCATCTGTTTGCTGAGAAGTCGTTCTCCTTCTTTTCTCTCTCTCTTTGGGAATGTCCCCAAATGTGCCTTGTACTTTCAGTTCATCTCACTGTGAAAGATGCTATTTTTAAGTTCAGTGGCGATTTGCGAGACCCCGGTCCAAATGCACAATTTGTACAACATTTGTCACTGTCTAAATAGCAGTCATTGACGTTTTTTATTTCTGCCCAACACCAAACGTGACTGGCTTCTCCTCGCATACTGTGAATTTGAACAGCATAGTGACCTTTCCCCCTCCTCCTTCCTCTCCTCTGGAAACAAAGTCTTGACCGTCTCTAATGTTGACCTATCAAGGGTGCCAAATACTATCTGATTTTCAATATGAGGTGGGAGGGACCCAGACAACCGCTAGCCATATCTATACTATTAATTGAAGGTTAGTTATTTTTAGCAACCGATTGGTTGACTGTAGATTCGGTGGTCATCGTGCCCATTTCGTCCCTATTTCTTTGTGGAGAAATGGCTAGAAGGGAGGGGGAAGTGACAAGATGCTAACTCTTGGCATGCTAAAGATGGAGTTGTATGTTTTGAATTAGGCTACTGTACACGTTAATTTTTCCAGTATTATTTATCTTCCTACTCGTCACAGGTGGCAGCCAACACAAGTTATGAACTCATTCGAGAGGAATGATGTGTGTATCAGATCTCTCCCCTTTTTGACTAAAATTTTTGGATGTCAGTAGGTTTGGAAGTCACGATGTTGTACACTAACTGATGCATCACCTTGGACGTCGCATAGTTACGGTATCGACACAGACATTGATTTTTCTCTAGAGTTTATTTTTAGAAATGGGCCAAAGGAGTATCGTAGAAAGATTGCTGATCTGAAATTTAATTTGAGATAATGCACTTTTAAAACTAGAATGATGGCACTATGTGAGAGAAAAATTCAATGGCCCTTTGTGTGGAGGAGAGACTGTATATGGTAAAGTGCCCAAATATCGTCCCCCTAAGCAAAATCTTCAATCCTGAGAAAATTATTTACAGGAAAAATAATTTAAAAACTGATTTAAGTTTATATTTACCCGCCGTGGTGGCGTAGTGGTTAGCTCACTCGGCAACTACGCCAGTAGTTCTAGGTTCGATACTGGACCATGGTGGGTCGGCTTCTTTCGGGCGAGAGAGAAGCCGCGAGTGTGCCTTCTTTCGGATGAGAAGTAAAACCGAGGTCCCGTGTGGGTGTACGATGGCGCTTGCACGTAAAAGAACCTTCTCTACTACGCAACGGGTAGATGAGGCAAAATTTCCAGGTGTAGGAGCTCGCCCCCCCTGGCATCGGTAGCATTCCCCAACGAACACTAGATCGACGATAAATAAGCGTAGGGGTGCAGCTTTGGCCGGCAACCGGCTGCAGAAAAAACTATGTCCAATATATCACCCTGTGTCCATTCAGAGGGACAAATGGGTACCCGACCCTGCCATAGGCGGGAAAAGGGTTAGGAGTTGCTTTGCTGATTTAAGTTTATCAACTCCTTACCTACTTGTATAGCTAGTGTGATACTATTAAATAAAACTTTCTAAACCGTAAAAAATTAAAACTTATAAGAACGCAGATTTTAATTTTTCTAAAAAGGTGTCCTAATTCCGTCCCCTCTTTTCAGCTAACATCTACTGAATTATTTTTATGGGAAATTTCATTAAAACACAGTTTACATCTCTCCTAATAAATTTCTTGAGAGAAAACTTTTTATTGACTGTTTAAATAAAATAGCCTAATATCAATTTTGGAATGATCTTCTTCATAGAACTTCAGCTCTACTACATTATAATAATAAGGCATAGAAGTGGTAAACACTTTATAAAAAGTTCAACACGGGATCATATATGAATCAATACTAGTCTAAGAGGTTGGGAAATTATAGAATGTAAAAAAAAGAGCAATACGTTATGAGGGTCCTAAATCCGTCCCGGGGACGAATTTGGGAATTTCAAGGGGACGGATTTAGGATCCCAGCAATAACAAATGAAAAAGTCCCATCTCTTGAACAAACAACCACAACTACATGGTTCTGACAACTGGAACACAATATTTAAGGAGCAATCTTTAATTATCAATTGCCAAATGATGAAAAAAATTACTCGGAAGTGTCAATATAACTGTTTAAGGTTCGATTCCACAATTTAGTAAATTTACACAAAACCTATTTTTTGAAAAATTTTAAAGTTAAAAACAGATCAAAGCAGCTGATCAGAGCCAGTAGTAAACTGGATGGTTCTGAAGGCTTCCATGTGCTGTTCTGAAGGCTACAGCCCTCCCCTTGAAAGTTAAAGGGCAGGACGGATTTAGGGCAGGGGACGGATTTTGGGTACTTTACCATATCCCTTATTGTTTAGAGAACATGTTCGATGACTTTTTCAAGGCATTGATAACGACCCCGGGCACCTGAAAGGTAGAAAATAATATTAGACTCTGATACTTTACCGTATCCTTTGACAATCAGTACTTTCATAGGGAGGGTTGGTTCTTTTCATTTTCCTGTCTGACAAGGGAGCGGCCAATTGCGTTGGACGCACCAGTTCTCGTCTGATCACTGAAGTTAAGCAACGCAACCCCAGCTAGTACTGACATGGATGGCCGCTTGAGAAAACTCGGTACCGCTAATACCCAAAAATCGTCGCATTAGTGTAGTCTGTGCAGTCTCTGCATTAGACATAAGCAGTGGACGGGTGTCTAATGACCTTGTAGTTGAAGGGCCCTAAAACACCAACGAACGAACGAATCTCTGACAAGGCAGCCATTCTCATTAAGGACTATTTTCAAATGATGGGACCTAAACTGTAGGACAACTGAATTTCGTGATAGCCGTACAGTAACGCTATATTTTTGTCTATTAAAGTTTACTTGGTGCAGGCCGAAAAAAATAACTCGAATTACTGTTATTAGGTACATTAAAAATTATTTGTGTAAGGGATCGTGTCCCTACAAAATGTTCTTCAGGGGATTGATTTACTAGACCAGGGCCTGTACTAGACAGACTCCAGAAACCTCACATTGTGGTGCAAACCTTAACCATTTTAGGAGTTTTAGGAAAGTGTCACACCATCCCAACTATGTTCAGGTGTGTCTTAATTCCGTCTGTCTCAGTAACTTGGTAACATGCTCGTTTTTCCAAGTCATGTAGGTGCACTTTGGTCTTTCGGACGAGCAAGAGGGAGTAAAGTAATCTCACGTCCAATGAGATCCGTACAAAATGCCACACGCAATCAAAAAATATTGTGACTAATCCAGCAACATACAAACTACGAATTTATTCATCCAAATTTATTTTGACCCCTTTAAAATAATCCCCGCTCACACTATAGCCTTCAAAACTCGTGACTATTTTTCTTTTATTGCATCTCTCGATGCAAAACGAGTGGGGTAGGCCGGCATCCCTCCACAGACAACCCAACCAATATTCCTGCGGGTTCCAGACACCTGGATGGGATCCCCTCAGCATGTTCAGGTGCATGTTCCCTGCCACAGGCGGGCTAAGGGTATGATGGTTTCAAAACTGTCCAGGGAGTGGCGAGTTGCGTTGGACACACCAGTTCTCGTCTGATCACTGAAGTTAAGCAACGCAAGCTCAGTTAGTACTGGCATGGGTGGTCGCTCGGGAAAGCTGGGTACTGCTAATACCCAAAAATCGTCGCATTAGTGTAGTGTCTGTGCAGTCAATGCATTAGAACTATGCAGTGGACGGGTCTCTAATGACCTTGTAGTTGACGGGACCTTAAACACCAACAAACAACAACAAATCAAAACTGTCCACGAAGCGGTCATTTCAGCCCAGGGAATAGGAAAAGGTCACACGGTGCCATATCAGGCCAATACGGAGCTTGTAGAATGGTATTCGTAGATTGTTGCCAAAAAACGAAATTCGGGAACAGGAAGAGCTGCGAAATTGATACATTTTCTGGTTAACTTTTATGAGCTGCTTCCAGCAAGCAGCAAATAGGCTCAATTAATATTCTTAATTGATAGTCTGACCAATTCGACATTCACGCGGACAATTGAAATGAACCTATCCTGATACCTTTTGGTTAGGAGGTATGTCCCATCTGTAGATGCTCGCATGGTGTCTGCAAGCCAGCAATCGGAACTACGAGCAGACACATGCTCCAAATTTTAGTATAAAAAAGTGGTTTATGCACCTTGGACCTAAATCTGTCTGGTTATTGATTGAATCGAGGTTTCAAGCTGGCATCTGGATGCTGAAATGAATCTCTTGGTGATAAGCAGGCTTCCACATTTTGAATATGGGCCTCTGTTTGTGTTTTTTTGGAAATCCGGGTTTATATGTACTCCGCTACCTGTTCGGCAGTTTCTTTCTTTCTTTTATAGAAGAGCTATTTATTTAATCTAAATTCAGCAAATGTCTTTGTCTTTACTGGTTAAACTTTAGTTGGTGTGAAATTTTGGCAGTTTTTTTGTTGTTACTCCATTTATTGACTGTTAGATGGAGAAAAAGGTTGCACTTCATTGTAGGTGGTTACCACTTCTTTTTCGTTGTGGTTTTCTGGAATCGGTCCTGACCTCGTCTTAACCAACAATCGCACTGAAAGTATGAACCAGAAAAAAATGCCGAATAGCCTTTTATGACCTCTAAAGTCGTTATCCTTTGGAGTCCTGTCCGTTGTACACTATCCTTGTCAATTTTTTTTCAGCATTGGAAAGTAAAGAATGAACTGATTGTTGTTTGTTCCTTAGAAATAGTCAAAAGAAATTAATAACTGTTGAATACAACAGTCATTTATACTCTAGTCCAGTTGTCTCAAATTCTGTAGTTCACGACTGAAACAAATTCCATGGAATCGACCTTATTTTGGACCATATCCTTGTTAATGTTTACCGTTGATGAGATGATACTTAGCAAATGTTGATATAAAGCATAAATCTTGCTTGTTGTTCCTATCCGGACATCCTGTTGTTGTTTGTTGGTGTTTTAGGGCCCTTCAACTAAAAGGTCATTAGAGCCCCGTCCACAGCATAGTTCTTATGCGAAGACTGCACAGACACTACAATAATGCGACGATTTTTGGCTATTAGCAGTACCCAGTTTTCTCAAGCGACCACCCATGTCAGTACTAGCTGGGGTTGCGCTGCTTAACTTCAGTGATCAGACGAGAACTGGTGTGTCCAACGCAATTCGCCGCACGGGACATCCTGTATGGTGAGTTTCCGACCCCCCCCCCCCCCCCATAAGAGAAATTTTTTTACATTGGGCACAACTGACGTCTTTCTAGGTGCCAGTGAATAAGAAAAGAGCAGCTAGGAACTAAATGCGGTCCTTCTGCAAACCAAGCGAACGCTGGTTCAATTCCTCTATTCGTCATGGATATTTGAATAGCTGAGACTAGTTGCCGACTTACTTTTATTGGTATTTTAAAGTTTAGTCACCTGCCTTACTAGCGCAGAGGTCAGTGGTTTCCCCTTCAATCCTAGCCCGAGGCGGTTGACTGCCTTTGGCGAGCGAGGGAGAGGCTCTTATGTCTTTCGTCGGATGGGAAGTAAAACCGTGGTACCGTGTGGTGTTGTAACAATGCCACTGATGCACAGCATCCTTATATCATACATGTAGTTTGACCAAATTTCCAAAGGTTGAAACTCGTCCTCCTGGTGCAGATTGAGGAAAAGTTCTCCAACGAATCAAAATAGGTTAGTGTTAACGAGCACAGGGGTTGCAGCCACAGGCAGCTCATGAGGCAGGCAAACCTAGGCGGCTGCCTAGGGTGGCAAATTGACATGCAGTCTCTCGGTCATTTAAAATGTTCATAGTCCTGAGGTTTTCAAGCTTCTCTGACTGTTGGGGACCTTTTCTAAATGTTGGCTTTCTCGAGACGCCTTGTTCCACAGTCATGGCAATGGGACAAATGCCAGGGCGTGGGGAGACGCTCGGACAATTTAGAATTGCATTAAATGTAATCCGGGGGGTGGCGATGGACCCACTTGCCTAGGACGCTTGAAACTCACGAGCCGGACCTGTAGTAATAACACCGTTCAGTAGGTCGCTCATGTGTCTCTATGGGACAAAAATGGGCATTCGACCCTGCCATAGGCGGGGAAAGGGTTAGTGCTGATGATTGAAGTTTAGTCATAACGTGGGTGTGTACAGGACCACGGGGATTCTACGCGGAAAATGACTGCCTCTACAACTACCTCTCAGATCTAGGAGCTTGCTTTGGGCGTCAAGGCTACACCGAATGTAAAATACAGTATTTTACTACTTTTCACATATCATCATCATCATCATCATAATACCCTTATCCCGCCTGGGGCAGGGTCGGGCCTGCGGGTCTGCTGAACATGCTCTGACTGGGAGCACCCCAGCCAGGCGTCTGGAAGCCGCAGGAAATATTGGCTGAATTGTCTGTGGGGGGTGCTGGCCTTCCCCACGAATCTCATGAGACGAAGTATTTTACTACTTCTTACAACTCAAGTAAATTGACTTTCTGTGATCTCATCCAAGGTGAGACAGGGAGGGCCAAGTCATCAGATGAGGGTGATATGAGGAAGGTTATGGTAGTATATTGGTCGTGTAAGGTGGATTTGAAATTGTATGGCTGTGTAAAATAGGGAGGGAGAAGGAAGGAGGGAGGGATAGAATACGTTAGACCTTCAAGGAGTTCATTATACTTACTTCAACTAGGCACATACCATCGTTTTTTGAAACGGAAATGCCATTGGGGAAGGGGGGAGATTATAAAGAATGAATGAAATTTTGGTAAAAGAAAAAAAAATAGCTTGAGACGAGACCGTTATTTCATTTAAGGTTGAATTATATTACTCGAAAAACTGTTAACCTTGGCTGAGGAGGTGGAAGATGGTTAAGGGGATAACGAGTCATCATTGTAGTATTTTTTTTTTTATTTTGATATCTAATTGAAATGTATAAGGGGTGTCATATATTGCTGAGTTGGCTGTTACTTGAACTGTGGAAAATAAACTGAACGTGATTGTCTCGTGGAAATTAAGTTGGCTCGCCATAGTTACCTCGGCAAAACGAGATTTGTGGTTAAAAATTCACAAGGTAAAAAAAATGTGAAATTATTGAATACAGACAAGAGAAAGGTGTACTTTCTCTCCCCTCTCCATCTAGAAACTCTTCTCATGTCTGGCATGTGTATTCTAGTAGTTTACGAAAAAAAGGGTTCACATAACGACTGGATTGCAGGTGTAGGAGGAGGTTGCCACTAGGATTTTAACGTAGTTTTCACTAATAAACTATCGCGCTTAGACGAGGCATTTTTGTGTCTTAAGGGCCATTCTTTTGTGTGCATGGTCGTTTGTTGTCCATAATGAGTATGAAGTGACGACGATAGGTAAGTTGAGTAACCTGTGCTGTGAGAAGATGCTTCTGATGTGGGAATAGAAGGGTAAATAAGTAATAAACGGGGAGAGTAGTTGCCTCTTTTTTTTCTCTCTTTCTTCCAAGGATACCTAAAGTTGTCTTTGATTGGGTCCTTTCCATTCCAGAAGACTTTATCGTTTTTGGTGATTCGTTTCACTGTTGTAACGCTCTTAGAAGTTACCAGAATAAAGGCAATCAGACTAGACTGCCACGATTTCAGTGAATGAGAATGGAATTAAGTCCCTGAAGAGATATTAGTAACTATCTGTAAGGGTTTTGAAAACTGTCTATGAAAACCTCGAGGATATCCTGGTAACTGTCTGTAAAGATCTTGAAGAGAAATTGGTAAATATATGCAAGGGCTTTGAAAGTGCAGATGTGAAAGCATCAGTTGAAACTCTCAGAAGGTTGACCAGAAAAAAAAATAACGTGAGTTTAGTAGTTGGTAGCACACTTCTTGCATGACTTTTTTTTTCTGTTCATAAAAGGAACTGTCCGAATTAGTAGATGGTAACCGGTGTTGTCTTGTTGCTGATTTGAATGTAATTTTAATGAATTTTTTCAACTTTCAGGATTCAACTCTTGTTTCAAAAACATCTGGAATTAACCGACAAATTAATGTCTCCTATGTTGACATCAGGAGATTCTAACAAGATCGCTATGCATCCATCAACTCCACCCACTCCTGAAATCATCACCATTTCCATTCAACCGGATTGTGGTGATGGACATCACCAATCCAATAACATACCGGCCGTTAACAATAATATTGTCAACATCTCTCCATCCACCATCAGTGGAAGGGATACTTTAAAGGCTTGCAGTTCCACTCCTAGTTTCGTCCAATTCTCTACTGCCATTGCTGGTGACCCGGTAGACATCCTGACTTTAAACAGTGCCAATTCGGTCAATTCCTTGCTGCCACGAGATGAATTGTACCTTGCGCAACAACAGCAGCAGTGCAACGGTTCTGATCCAGGGGGACTTCAGATGGCCGTTGGTGGCCACCACGGAATCACCGAAGAGAGTTCCAAAGCCATTGCTCTGCAAGTGGCTTTTCCTTTCTTAGTGGCTGGATTTGGTATGGTTGGAGCTGGATTGTTACTGGACGTTGTTCAGGTAAGTGGAAGGCTGCTGGGCAAGGGCGCATACTGTTGAGCACTGAGTTGAAGATGACGACTTACATGCCTCGACTTTTGCGTTTTTTCAGCATTGGGAGGTCTTTAAAAAGGTTTCTGAAATAATGGTATTAGTTCCCGCTCTTTTGGGTCTCAAGGGCAATTTGGAAATGACTCTCGCATCACGACTTTCGACACAGGTATGGAAGAATACTTGGAGAGGATCTTTCATGATCATTCAGTACTTTAATTTTCTTTTGGTTTTCTTAAAAGGCTAATTTGGGTACGTTTGATAAACCATCGGATCAATTAACTCTTATTGCAGGGAATCTGGCGTTAATCGAGGTAAGTGTTTTAACAGATGTCTCAGTGGGTGGCATGTCCCTGTGGTTATGTGCCCGTTCCTTAAACTTTGATTTTCTTGACGGGACGTTTTACTAGTGTCAAGCCATCGTCGTTGGATTTCTGGCGTCTTGGTTTGCCATTCTTATTGGACTTATTTCTGACGGCTCTTTTAACGTTAATCATGCCTTACTCGTGTGTGCTAGTAGCATCCTCACTGCTGCTGCTGCCAGTATCCTACTTGGTAAGTTGACTTTGAGTGTTTGGACAATTTTTTTTCCATGGTCGTGATTGTTTTCGTTGGACGGTGACTGATTACTTTCGTTTTAGGTGTGATGATGGTGGGAGTTATCATCTTGTCACGCAAGTTAAATATAAATCCTGATAATGTGGCGACTCCCATAGCTGCCAGCTTAGGAGATGTCACTTCACTCGCAATACTTTCTGGAATCACTACTCTGCTTTTCGGCATCATAGGTACTTAGGATATTTGAGGACTGGGGTTGACAAGTCGTTACCTCGCCGACGTTTCTTCTTTCATCTTGGAATTTTTTCTTTCATTCTTTCTCTCATAGATAAAATTTTGTGGGTTGGGCCGATAATAATCGCACTTTCCTTGTTGGTGGTTCCTGCCCTCGTTTTTGCGGCATGGAAGAACAAATATACGAGTGACGCTTTGAGAAGTGGGTGGCTTCCAGTTATTTCAGCCATGGTTATTAGCAGGTACCTCAAGATTTTCAGTGATGAAACATACATCTTCCTTTGCAATTATTACTAGTGTGTACCCTTTTTTTCTTTTGTTTAGTGTTGCAGGGTTTATTTTTGATGTTGCTGTTAAGAGGTACATCAACATTGCAGTGTTTCAACCTGTCGTAAATGGTATGTATAATCTTTATTTATTTTTTGACGATCCAAGTAGTCATTGATTTTATACTCCAGAGCAAGAACTGACAGTTCCAAATTTGAAAAATGCACTTTCTATACACATTAATTAAAAGGAGAGGCCGTTTCCGGGTTTTGAGCGACTACAGCAGATGAATGACAATATATTTAGTGGAAAGAGACCCTGGTTTAGGACTTAAAATATAATAAATAATTATTCTCTTGTTTGCAATCCCGTAGCGAGGGTATGAAACGCCTGTGGCAATTGTCTAACTTGCCCCTCCCCGTAACCCAATATTGACAAAAAAATTAAATATTTTAATGTAACAGATTTAATTTTACTAAATGCAATGTGATAGTCGGTGTTGATTCATGTAGATTAGAATGGTCAAGTAAAATAAAAACCACGTGCAATTCTCTCTCAACCGGGTCAGTATCCTTTGTTTTGTGCTTCAAACCCAGTTGCGCCCGAGGCGGGCGCCTTTTGCGCCACGCCGTCGTTACGGCACTGCTTGTTCGTGCTCTGAAGTTGATAGATCATATCGAGTAAAGTACATTTAACGTTGTTGTTGTGTTTGATGTTCAGGTGTTGGAGGCAACCTAGTTGCTATCCATGCTAGTAGAATATCAACATCCCTTCACAAGTATTCTGATCCAGGTCAGCTTCCACCTTGGCACTCACGTGTCTGCGTTAGTCCGTGCAGCACCTTCTTTGGAAAAGGTTAGCAGTAGCAACAACCAACCACGTTTATGACTCTTGATGGCTTCTCATTCAGAACTGATTTTAGAACTCATTTCGCTTTTCACGTTTCAGATGTTCACACCACGACTGCTAGAGTTTTGATGCTCATGGTCATTCCTGGACATGTGATTTTTGCCTATATCATCTGTTACGTCAAAACAGGAGGAGCTTCTCTCACATTTTCTTTCATAGCGGTTTATCTTCTCACTTCTGTAATTCAGGTTGCTATACTGTTGTATTTGTCCCTCATCTGGACCCATTGGATGTGGTCGCGGAAGCTGGATCCAGATAATTGTTCCATCCCTTATTTAACGGCTATTGGAGATTTCTTTGGAGTTAGTCTTCTAACGGTTGGATTCTTGTTCCTAGAACTTATTAACGAAGAAGATATCGGTGTTTCTACCCCGTGAGTCCAAATTGCAGAGCAACATTGAGACTCTCTCACTCTTTCTGTCTCCACTAGTCGATAATGTGTAGATCTTCTTTGTGATATCAGTAGCGAGATGAAACATCATCACAAGAGATAGCAATAAGTTCTTAACCCCAATCCTACCCCAGCCTCCCGAAAAAAAAACAGAAAACACGCTCAAAAGGTGAAGGTGGGATGTCTGTCACTTCTATGATAGGGTTGTTTTCCTCTCGTAATTCTGTCGACTTCCGACCCTTTTGCGTTTAAGCCTGTTGATGCTCCCGTTATCCCAGCATTCTTGGATTTATTTCTTCAAAATTATTTTTTTGTTTACATTTTGCATCCCTTGTTCCTCATAAGCGTAAAAGAGGAAGAGGACAGGCTCTCAGTGGGCTTTTGCAGAGTTCTTTTCACAATCGCCCCTCTTTATTTGAAAGAGATGTTTTTTTTTCTCTCTCTCTCTGAGCAATTATTTTTGGATAACAGTCTCTAATTACATATCTGGTTAGTCAAAAATTTTGGAATGTGATGAGTCTAGTTGTGGTATTTTAGTCGTCCTTCTTTCGTGCTGCTGAACATATGAGACTTTAAACTATTCTTGACATTATACGCAATAGTCAGTCGCCGCCACTACCACCACATACACAAGAAGTGGGTTAGTTGTCTGTAGTTCCCTTCCCTTTCCCCCGATTCTAATATTGCCCATTAAATTATTGTTATTCAAGAAGCGATGATGATGATGATTATGAGGAATTCAAAAATAATTTCCGATAGCAGTGTATAACTTCATATCGGTTCTTTGTTGAACAGGTTTAACTGCCTTCAATCGCATTACACGTGTCACGTTCTCATTAGTTTCCCACCCAACGTCTTTAAAAAAAGCCATTTTTTTATGTTTCTATTTATTTCAAATGTTACGTATGTGTGCATCTTCGTAATGTGGCCTTTGTCTTGAAGTAGAGATGCACGAGTTCTCAACGTTATTTTTAGGATATTAGTTGGAATTTCTTAACAATTCAGCACACGGTAGTGTGACGTAGTTAAAATAAAAATTCGGGAAAGACAAACTGAGTAAATTCCTTCTCAGTTTAAAAAAATATATTGTTGTCTAAAACTTTGGAATTAACTCTTAATACTAGAAGTGATCTCGTAGTTATTATGGTACTCATCCCTTCTCCCCCAAGTTAATTTTGTTTCTCATTTTTTTGTGTAACGCTTTTTGAAATGAAATTTGTTTAGAAAAAAACTGCTAATGAAAATTCGAGTATGGGACCATCACAATTTTTTCTCTCGGCTGTGAAAGTTGGTTGAGACGTTGTTTCACAAAACGTTTAAAAGTATACCTTATTTGATTGATGTGTAAAACAAAATAAGCCCTCCAATTGCATTTACCGGTTGCAAAAAATATCTCGTTATATTATTAATGAACTAAATTTTCAGTATTGTTTTTTGTTGGCAAGTTATAAAAGAAATCTGCAGTGATTCACATGAAACTATTGTAGTTGCAAAGAGAAAAAGAAATCAATACTCAGGGATATTTTGAAAGGGGGGAAATAAAAAAAATCTAGCGTTACTCTTTATCATCTGTGGACCAAATTGATTTTGTTAATCACTTTGCAACAAAAGCGAGTTGTGATTGCTGTGGCCAGTTCATAACTTAGGTGAATAAAATTCGTTCAAAAATTTCAAAATATTTTCGTTAAATTTATTACTTCAAAAATGCCTTTTCTGCTGCTTCTATTTTCAGATCCCCAGGCACGCAAAATACTGCGGACAGCATATACGAGGTGTCAATTGCAGTCGCCTTGGACGCAATTAATTTAAGAAATATTTCAAGTATGGTTGAAAGGAAGTAAGGAGTAGTGCCAACCAGAGCCGGATTTACCATTAGGCTAAGTAGGCTGAA
The DNA here is from genome assembly GCA_013389805.1 of Trigoniulus corallinus. Classification (NCBI taxonomy): domain Eukaryota; kingdom Metazoa; phylum Arthropoda; class Diplopoda; order Spirobolida; family Trigoniulidae; genus Trigoniulus; species Trigoniulus corallinus. The sequence continues at coordinate 17,116,613 of JAAFCE010009109.1, forward strand.
GCCTAGGGCAGTGGTGGCGAACCTGTGACCCACCGTGCAATTTTAAGTGACCCAAGCGTGAATCATATCTAGTTCATAGTCTCATAGTGTGTGTGTGGTGGACGGGGCCCTGGAGGGCTAGAACCCGCAAAGCTGACCCTGCCACAGGCCAGATAAGGGTATTATGATGATGTTCTCTATTTGCTACTTTAATAAATAATTTATTCATTATTAATAACACTAATTATTATCACTTGACCCGCGAAAATCTTTTTGGTTTTTTTCGTGTTATTGCGACCCGTCTTCCAAAAAAGTTTCGCCACGACTGGCCTAGAGCCTCAACACTTAGCGGCCTTCAAAAACTTAAGGGGCCTCAAAATTGAAATAGCCTAGGGCCTCTCAATATCTAAATCCGGCGCTGGTGCCAACATGTTTCAGAATTCACTTTACGACCGGAAATCTTTTATGAATAGATGTCAATTTTGTATTTGCCTTTCATCTCTTCAAAGTAACAAACTGTGCGGTCAAAGTCAATTATTTTATTAATACAAAATTACTTATACATACACCTGTTCATTTCTGAAGATTTAAGTTTTCCAAACGGAAACTGGTCTTATAGCACATTCAACAAGTGCCTACATTAAGTTTTAGGATAGGACGGGCCCTGTACCGGTGATTTCTACCTGTACTCTGTACATTTAAGATTCCAGCGAGAGTGGATTATGAAAAAAGTTCAGAACCACGAACGTATTCGCCCTGTCACTTATTATTCAGTTCAGTAATTAGCGGTTTCTTATTTGTACCGGAAGATTTTTCTGTTGGTGAATCTTCTTCAGTTTCTTCACTGCTGTTATCACCATCACTGCCATTTTCAGAACTTGAGGAAGAATCCGATTGTTCGTCATCACAAAGAAACAGCCCTAAATCCTACATGGAATAGAAGACAACAAAATTATGTAAAAATGGTCAAAACTTGAACTTCAAAACGTTAGAGAAGTATGGCAAGCTCACCATTTCAATTACAGATTCAGAGTGGTCCACATTTTCTATATTCACATCTACCCCACTTGAAATGGCTTCTTTCAATTCGTCATTAGCCGTCCTTAATTTTGGTATAAAATTTCTAACGTCATTTAATACTACAAAGGAAAAAAAAGGTTAAGTAAACTGTGATTCGATCTTCGAACCTCATTTGTAAAAAAAAAGTCATTCAGAATATTCAAATCACTTGAACTTTGGGGAAGCCTCTTGATTGTTCGCCGTTCGATCATTTTATCTGTGCAAAGTAGCTTGGTTAGTCGTGAACTTCGAGAATCTGTAAAATAGGAATTCGTTTGTCAATTTTTTTTATGAGAGAATGTTTTTTATAAGATACCTGACGAAGTATTCCGTATCCGCATGCGGTCTGGAATAACTCGGTTGCCTATTGTTATTGTACAAATAGGTCAGACACCATGCAATATTATAACCAACAAAGCATTAATTTAACTGCCAAAATTTCTATTTTGGTTGTATAATGCGATGTTGGAACACGTGGGGAAGGCCGGCATCCCCCTACAGACAACCCAGCCAATATTCCTGCTGGTTCCAGACGCCGGGCTCGGGTGTCCCCAGTCAAGAGCATGGTCACTAGACCCGGCCCTGTCAACGGCGGGATAAGGGTATGATAATGATGACCCGACGAAGCGTTCAGTAACATGTTGTTCGCCTAATGACTACAATATCCAATACGTTTGGATGTTCTATAAAATAAGCGATCGTAACACTTTGGGCATCCTATTCAATCGAAAGGGCATAGATGATTAAAAATGAGTGTTTTTTTCGATAATAACTTTATAGTGCCGACTGATTTGCCGAACGAGTTAAAGCTGAACGCACGCTGAAACGCACGTGATTCAATTTACATGTGCTTACTGTTACTTACCTTTGAGTTGTTCAATTTTTAGAAGCTCCTTCGAGTGGGTTGCATTTAAATTCTTTGGTTCAAGCATCGCTTTATAAATTTACTACCTCAGCTAAATTGCTTAATTTTAAAATATTGGATCGCAGGAAAAACTAAATAGTATTGTATTGGCATGCGATATTTGTCGCCATCAACGGCGCTCCACAATACTACCATTATTTCAAATCTATGGCCTGATCTAAGGTATAAAAATACTTCATCCTAGCTTTTGAAAACGTAACGTTAGTCGAGGAGTAAAAATTAGCGTCGTTCGGCGAAGCTGTTTTTCTGTTGGTGGCATCGTGTTATGTTTTGGAAATGTCTGGAAGGCAAGGTATGTAAGTTTAATAATAATATCACTAATCGAATTAAATTACTATCATTACTCTACTACTTAGAATTATTAATTCTTTGCAAGGTGGCAAGAAGAAACCTTTAAAGCAACCCAAGAAAGGCGATAAAGACTTGGACGACGTAAGACTAATATACTTGTACTGTATTTATCTTTACAGTTTAGTTTTATAAAAATAGATTTGAAAGCAGAAAAGATATCCTTATCAGATATGCATAGTACCTTTGGAATAGATGTAGTTCCTATATTTGTGAGACATCATAATGTTTATGGTTTGGCTCGTATTTCTTAAATGTTGCGGGTAGAGATGAATAAGAGGTAATGAATTACTAGGGAAGTATCAGCTTGTTATTCTTAACACCGGTTGTTATTCTTCACGCTTAAGACTCCCGGCTGACGCAAATTTCTTTATGAGGACATTTGAGGGGGTTAGAATCAAAACAGGAATTCTCCCAAAAACTCATTCGGAGATAATCGCCAAAAACCTTCTGGAGTTTTGCCAGCATGTATGCAAAATGTAGTGATTGTTTTGGAAATTTTAGGGTCCCCAAATTGTGAAAACCCCTGGAAAACACCCTGAAATGATAGCTTGAAGTGTGATATTTTCACATATGCTGCTATCTCAATTTTGTCAAAAATGGAGAATTCCTGTTTTGATTCTAATCCCCTCATTTGTTTAAATCTGTAATTTTCGGAGTGGAAGTCGCAGGCTCGCTGTTCCCCTACATCAGTGCTCCGCAATCGGTGTGCCTTGAACCGATACAGGTGTGACGCAGTCAAATAAGATCATTTTCTAACTAAATAATATTTCAACGGTCCTCCTTAGAAACACAATAACGAGAATACTTGCAATGAAATATTCGCGTAAATAACCTTCTAAAGGTTTCATAATTGTATGTGCAATTTTTTTAAAGTAATAAATCTCATTTCCCGGAGTGGAACGCGCCCCCACCCTATACATTTTGCCCCACTGCTATGCATTTTAGCTTTTGATATGCCGAGGAATTCTAGGAAGAGCTTTGGTGTGTCGTGGGTGAGAAAAGGTTGTGGAGCACTGCCCTACATGACTACTTTCATTTCTTTGATAAGCTCCCTTCCCGCCTTCATGGTCGGGTACCCAGCAACCAGCGAGATACATAAAAGGTAACAAGTGAACTCTTGAAAGATGACTAGGCTGATTGCAGATCGAATTCCAGTCCGTATTAAGTCTCCAAGGCGCTGCCTAACTCCCGAGTTCCTCATGATCACCGTCCTCTCCCTCGCGGTATTTTTCATATTATCTTTATTTCACGTTATCATAACAGAAGATGATTCCTGCAAGGCATCCAAGAGGAAACCACTACCGTGCATGATCACCCAACTCCTTACCAACAGAGCATTACGTCCCTCTATATTTTCTGTATCCGTTGACCTCCAAGGATGACGTTAGGTGATAACCTATACACCAAGTTGCACGTATTGTCTTTGTCTGAAATTTCACAATTTGCTGTCACCGAATGCCTTTTATGGTTAGGTATGGAAATCGACCCTTCGACTGCTTTAAATTCTTCCCATTATAACTAAATAGGTATCGGCCAATGACGCGATGTTGTTGCTGGTTTAGTTACCGGTATTTAATTTGATACCTGCCTTGATTAGTTGTTGCGAATTGCTGGCTCTTAGTGAACTTTACATTGCATAGGCTGACGTTGCATATAAAGAAAAGCAGAAGGAAGCACAAAAAGCTCTGAAAGACGCACAAGCTAAGGCAGCAAGTAAAGGCCCAATGGGTTAGTGTTTCTCGGAATTCAGTTTGTTGTAAAAATATTATGTTAAGACCTAAACACTTTTATATTGACTATTTTACTAGGTGGAAGTGGTATAAAGAAATCTGGAAAGAAATAAGACAATTTGACTCACTACTGTAGTACTAATTTTGTTTTTAATGTAATAAATTTTTCTTTTTGAATTTTAGTTCGTCCTAATGCTATATACAAAATAGAGGTTACTATTAAAGTGCGCGTTACTGCATATAAATAAGGCACATAAACAGTTTCCTTAAACAAGACTGGTTAAAGTCATTTCCATACTTTGTATACACCGGTATCACAGTGTTGAGGAATGAAGTTTTGTCAGACTAGTATTTTGTCTGTAATATAAAATTAAAAATGATAGCATCGTTTTAAATTCTTGTAATTCATACCTGTAGTCTCATACTCACACATTTTCCAATTGGCCGAGGCTCTTCCAACCTAAAGGCCGTCATTCAGGTGGTCAACATAATCATTTCTACCTACTCCATCAGCTATATTCCGCATCTGATATGGATCCTTGTTGAGGTCATACATTTCTACAAATGACTAAAAGTGATATTACCGTTACGAATTTTTATTTGACATAACTCTTTCTTCTAATGTTGTGACATCACAAGCATCAACATGGCATACCTCATTCTTCGCCAAACAGTTCTCATTATTTCCCTTAACATTAAGAGTAGCAAGATCTTGACATACCAAAAAAAAAGACACAGAAGGCAAATAGCAGATAGCGTAGAGCAGTGGTGGCAAACCTGTGACCAACCGAGCAATTTTAAGTGACCTGAGCGTGATCATATCTAGTTTATCGTGATGGGGGACATCGCGGAAAAATGAGGTACAGTAGGTTGAGATGGTTTGGACACGTAATGAGAAGCGAGGAGGAGGAGCTCGTTAGGTGTACCCAAGGCAGGGGGGAGACCAAAGCAGACGTGGGAGCAAGTTGTCTGGAAGAATATGGTAGTGTGTGGGGTGGACGGGAACCTGGTGGGAAGTAGTGCATAAAATTAAATAGTGCTTGCACCTGACCCGCGGACAACTTTTAGTTTTTTTTTCGTGTTATTGTGACCCGTCTTCAAAAAAGGTTCGCCACCACTGGTGTAGAGCCCGATACAGAAGGCAGGAGAGGGAAAGGGGCTTCTCATCCCTGGGAATATCTCGGATCTACTCGCATATAAGCCAAAAATGTTATCTGATGTCCTGCCTTTTCGAGGCTCAGAGCCCGTCCTGACCCAACCATACCAATCAATAACTGATAATTCAGCATATTATAGGAACTTTACGCTTGAGTTACTGTACATTGAAGGGGTATCGATTAAGTGGACAAAATTGTTTGCTAATTCTGGTAAGATGCTCAGAAATCTCGTCCCCCTCCCTCAATTTGAAGTCATATCAGTTCAGAACTGGTGCAGGTTAAGTAGCTTTCAAATTTCATTCGTCCGAAAGAAACTATACAGAACCACATCAGACATTACTCAACCTACGCTCTAGCTCGGCCCTGCCCTAGCTTAACAAGGAATGTGAAGAACTCTATTTGAGACAAAGTTCTGCCATGTCGAAGCTGCGCCCACAAGGATCGATTCATTACCTCTTCATCTTTAAAAGTGCAATATATTAAACTATCGTTTTGTGTCATTGTTCTTACACAGGTGTAAGAGTTATTGCGAGCATCTTCACAAATGCAATCTGGAAAACAATTCTATACAAAAAGGAAAAATGATATTATTGAGCAGACCTTGAAATTACTAAAGTGCCCGTACAGAAATGAGGGGGTTAGAATCAAAACAGGAATTCTCCATTTTTGACAAAATTGAGATAGCAACATATGCGGAAATATCACACTTCAAGCTATCATTTCAGGGCTTTTTCCAGTGGTTTTCACAATTTTGGGACCCTAAAATTTCCAAAACAATCACTACATTTTGCATACATGCTGGCAAAACTTCAGAAGGTTTTTGGGGATTATCTCAGAAAGAGTTTTGGGAGAATTCCTGTTTTGATTCTAACCCCCTCAAATACTCTACATACTGAAACGCCATCATCATATCCACACGCTGCACTTGGAGTCATGGAACTTTCTCCATGATGTTCAACAATAAATGATGTTCTCCACTCTTGATCATAATCGTCAGTCGTATTGTTGAGCAAAACTGCTAAGGAGAATCCGTCCATATCTGAAGGCACAGTCAGCCCTGCCAATTCAATGAAAGTTGGTGCAAAATCGATATTGACTACAGGTTCCTAGAAAGACTTCAGTTTTATAATTGGTTCTTTAAATACTCAATTGTAAAGCGCTCAAATACGCACCATTCTCACTGTACCAGGCACTATATTAGGTCCATAAATCATTAAAGGGATGCGAATGTCAAATTCGTACATCTGCCGTTTGTCCCAAGGAAGTGAAAACTGTCCTGTTGTGGACGAAAGTTACTCTTCTCACATCCAAGAAAAAGTATGACCATAATAATGAAAACACGCACCAAAATGGAATCCATTGTCAGAAGAGAAGAAGATGTACGTATTTTCAAGTAATTGTTGTTCCTTCAAACTGCTAACAATATTTTGTACCATGTCATCAACTGAGAGTAGTGTGGCCCATCTTGACAATGCAAATGAATGATTTCATTATTGCCATGGTCATTTACTAGTAAAAAAAAATATTAAGAGGGGACAACCTGCTGCGATAAATGTTGTCCACTGTCTTCAAGACGTCTTCAGAGAGCGAAGAAGGTGCATGCCTTAGAAGCCAGTGCTTGTCCTGATGAGATGTAGAATTCAATATTTATCATTCGTAGTATTTGTTTAGCAACTTACTTTTCGAGTTACGTACTTGACCACCCCACTTGTTGTAGTTGGGCGTCCTAGGGGCGGTGACGTTAGGAAACATATCCTGATATTTATAGCTGGGTGTGAAGGGAGCGTGACAAGCTGGAGGTGACAACATCATAAAGAAAGGGCCATCTGAAGGACTGCGTGTTCTTAAGAATTTCATGGCCCTGTCATTCTTTCAGCCATGAGGAATTAATTGGACTATTGGAAAACAAAACTAGGTCATGCTGTCGAGAAAAGTACTTACAATTACATCAGTAAGATAGTCTTTAGGGTCAGAACCATGAGTTTCAATCTCTCCATTCACTGATAAGGTGTAATTATAATACACTGAATTTCCTACCTAATTTATAACAATATAGTAAGAGTCGTTATACAAATTATCTTTTATCTTACAAGATGACTGATTACTTGCCAGTCCAATCCAGTGATTCCATCCGGGAGGTACGCGATGGGCCTCTGTGTGTGCAGGAACTCCATACTAAGTAAATTGATTTGAAGACTATATAAGCGTCAGCACTCCATATCTCTTTACGTTTTTCAAAGATGATGATTCTTCTTACCTGATTCATATATTTTCCTGCATAAAACGTAGTGTAATTTAATACCCTCAAATAGGTGACAAATGTTCGTTCTTCTTGCTCTTCCTTCCACTGTTCTCCATAACAGTTACCATTCTTACTGTTGTTGAACACCTTATGATTGTATTGATATTTTCCAGTGAAGATGGATGCTCGACTTGGGCAACACAGAGGAACTGTCGTAAACTGTGAGGAAATATGGAGACGTTATTTGTTTTCCAAAACACAAGCACCAGGCCCTTTCCTTGACGGTTCAATTAATATATGGAAATCGGAAGTCGCATTCCCATTGCATGTCATGTAATGCAGGAAGGATTGAGCTTCGAAGAGACAGTGTTTTTAATTTTAGAAGTGATTTCCGGCTACGCTGAAAGGTGGTGTTATCATTTATCTCCTTAAATGAAAGCGCATATTTTCGTGTGGGAAAAATGTACAACAGGTAGGAGATGCTTTATAGAATAGTATAAAAATTAATATTACTTACTGCATTTTGAAATACGACTCCATTTTCAGTAAAAAATTGGCGAGTCTTCACCATTGGCATCTGTTTAATGACACAATTATTAGGGCAGTGACGAAAACTGACAACAACATTGCAAAGACTAGCACAGGACGTTAGATTATGGAGGGAAGGGCGGCAAAGAAAACGCTGAGGGTGTATGGGAACAAGCTTAAGATCGAGAGGGAAGTAATCTATGACAATACGTGGGAGAGCTTACTTCTGTTTCGGGCAAGAGCTGGGTCACTGGAGACGAAACAGGCTGGCAAAGAACACAGGTGGAGAGGAGGGCTGTGGAGGATGTCAGGCATGTGATGTTGGCATGCCCAGCGCAGGATCACTGCAGGAAGGGTTGGGGAATCCCCACATTGGAAGAGGTTCTGGGAGTAGTGGGTTTTGGGGTGGAGCGCCCTGGAATGAGTGCGAAAGGCAAAGGTGTTGCTAGGGTGCTGGTGGAGATCTAGAGATATGGCCCTAACATGAAAAATCTAACTAGTAAGGCATTCGTCACAAACGATTACATATTCATATTAGCACACCATAAATTAGGATTAGTGTAGGCGATCCATTACGGTGCAGAGCAGGGAGGAAGAGGTTGTAAAATGGGTTGTTCAACATGAGACTCATCTCAGGTATGATCATTTAATTACTCCTGAGAACAGCATCCTACACCTGAGAGCTCAGTTAAACAGGTTACTTTGCGTGCAGGTGACATCGTATACACAACACAGTCAGCTCGGATTTCCAGTCGGTGGAAGACACAGCAGGAGTTTTTCTCTCATCCAAATCGCGTATCTGAGTCAGGATCGAACCTAATTCTAATTCTAGTTCTACTGCAAGCAGCCTCTATGGTCAATTTGGCAATGGAGAGACTAACTCATTGCTACATAAGAACCCGGAAACCTTCTAAGACCCTAAGCCATACTGCCCTAAGCTATAGTTGTTGTGTCCCCCTACAATCAGTGCCGGATTTAGATATTGAGAGGCCCTAGGCTATTTCAACCACTCCACTCTATTTTCCCCAAGGGTATTCCATTGTCGAATGGTCCTTGGCAAGTAAGACCAGTAGTATGAGTCTGTTTGTGCCCTTAGTTCCTTCAAATGAATGATCCTTTCTCCCCTGATACCAGGGAGACACTTCCAGCCAGAGGTCCATTGCACCCCATCAGCAACAGTCTCGTGAAAAGACCAAAGATTCAACCTGGTGTAAAGACGATTACGGGGAAAACTGCCTTGTGTAGTACAGTATATGAGAGAAGAACCTAGTGATAATGTCGTTATTTAAAATCCTGCGCCATGGAGGGAACGAGACGGTACTAACAGGTGTTATGCGGTATCTTTTATATCATATTTTTATATATTTATGGCAGCGAATAACCACATATCGACTGAATATGTTGCTAATGCTTTACTTATCCATTGTGTCATTAGGATGAATGGCACTTATCACTATAAATGTATACTGTACACAAAATGTGAGAGGTGTCTATAAAATAGCTCAATGGTGGTTCTGACCTATCAGTTGGCACTGATATGAAGAGACAGTTCAAATTATTATTGGTGTGACAAACAAATTTGTTACCGAAGGACAACCAATATGCCAATTTTACACCCACTCACTTAAATATTGTATAATTTATTGCAATTAGCTTCATATACAGTATATTGTTTATTAGTGTTTACAGATTCACTGTACTCACCATTCCATTGAGCATTTCATCTTGATCATCGGTCAAAATAAAAATAATATTAGGTCGACTGTTCGAAAATGAACCCAAACAGAATAAAGCAGCATAGATTGACCAATTAAAAAATATTATAGAAAAACTCATGTTTAAAACAACAACAACACAAATTAATCATTCGGTAATAAGTTTTGGCATTATACGATATCGCGAGCCGCGCCACCTGGGGTATAATCGAAGAGTTATGTAATGGAGTGATGCTCACCTGGTTCTTTAAAGAATGCGCTTAAATCCCTCCGGTTGGTAACATAGATTTGGCCGAATTCTATAAGCCACCGTAACTCGGCGGTCCGAATATTTACGTTTATATTTATAATTTATGGTTGTTGTCACATGATGTCACTATGAAGTAAGAGAAAAAGAGTTTAATTTTATATAATCGAATGGTCTTTTTGAAATGTCTACCATCACAAGTTATAATGCAATCGATAGCAATCAACAATTTCGGGACACGCCTTTATTTGGGCCACCAACATACTGGGTAAATGGCAATGTTACGATCAGACTTTGAGTAACTGGGATTTCCACTGTGTTTTAATGTTATCCAATACTCTTTTATGCTATATAGGATAAATTTTCCAATGTAATCACAGCAGGACTTACTCTACTATTTGTTGTGGTAAATATATAGAATAAGATTATATATTTAATCACTTGTTTTTGCTATCACTTAATGTAGAACGTATATGCCTACCCATTTTCCTACCTACTGTCGATTTAGTCTATTGCGTGCTTGTGTTGACGTCGACGTTGCTAGGGGTCAATGTCTTTTCTTGACATCAGGAAAATAGGGTGCTAAAGAATGATATATGACTGAGGTGATAAGAAACGATTTAAGTTTAAGAAGTCGGAGATACTATAACTTTGACGGCGGTTTAAGTTAATTAGAACAACATTGTGAACAGTTGCAGATTGTGGAGTGTAAATACTGTATGGCACACTGATTAGATGTACTCGACAGATATCATCATCACACCCTTGTCCCGTCTATGGCGGAGTCGGGTCTGCGGGTTCTAATCCTCCACTCCCGTCTATCCCAAACCAGGCTTTCATCCACCCCGCATCCAATCATGTCCCTCGGTACCACCTGCTCCCACGTCCGCTTGGGTCTCCCCCTACTCCTGATGCCCGCTACCTGTTGTCTCATAATATACCGCGTGAGCTTCTCTTCCCCCCTTCGCATCACATGCCCATACCACCTCAACCTATATTCTCTCATGTCGCTCACCCCCAACCTGCCTCTTACATACTCGTTGCGGACTCTGTCAGCACGCGACACCCCACTCATGTAACACAGCATTCGCATTTCGGCCACTTGCATTCTCCTCTCGTGGTTCTTCATCACTGCCCAACACTCAGATCCATACAGCATGGTGGGCCTAACTACAGTTTTGTAAACCTTACCTTTCAACTTTATTGGGACTCTGCGGTCACATAGCATACCGCTTGCCTGTCTCCCCTTCAGCCATCCGGCATTGATTCTGTGAGTAACGTCGGAGTCGATTTCCCCGTTGCTCTGAATCACTGATCCTAGATACCTAAACATGTACCGGTACTCGACAGATAAATGTTTAAAATTGACAACAGAATATTGAAAGAGGACCATTTCTTCTTGATGCAGTTGGGATGCTCACCTCCCGAAAACCCCCTTCTCCCCAAATCACGTCTCTGCCCCATCCATTTCCAAAGAGTTTTGCTACCTATTATAGTGGATGTAAAACAAGCGTAAACCAGTTGTAATCTGTAGTTGGTGTCCGCTCGATCCGGCGGTTGTCATCCAGAATCTCTCACTGGAACCTGGAACTGACCGCAAAGGAGAAAACCTAAATTATAAACCTAACGATTTTTTTCTATAAAATGAAAATTGGCAGCATAAATCATTTTTGGCATCATCCCATCGTTACTCTCATCAATCTAAAATGCCAATTTCACTACATATTGTTGTTATCACCCTCTTATTATTTGGACAGAGAAAGCTAAATTTTTAATATGATTATCCTCACCAGAATAGCATGACAAGCTCCCTAAATATCTTATTTACTGACTAGAAATTGAACTCTTATGTTTCTTTCTCTCTCTCTTTCTATGCGTTATCATAATTCACTTTATCCGTATTTTTGTCGAATTAGATTACCCTGCTTGGTGCCTTTATAAATACTCCAAGTGAGAGCGGGCCTTCCAAAGGAGTAAACATTTTTCTTGCAATCTGTATAACAGTATTTTGCTTAACTCATGAATTATTAGTAAGTACTTTTCAACCCTTCAAATTTATTCGCGTTTTAGCAAGCAAGTAAAAAAATGAGTGAAGCCGTAGTTATAGTTTATAATATATTCATTGCAAAATGACTTTGAATAAGAAATGTAAAAATTTAACATTTCTAGGTCTATTGGTATAGACAAGGGGACGTTGATCCAAAATTCCGGTTTTTAATATACTCAAATACGGTTGTAATTTTTAGTTTATGCATTTGTGCACATTTGTATATATATGCTTGAAATTATAAAACCTCAATGTCTTTTTACATTTGTACAATTTTTTTGTTCGTAACTAAAACATGTCCAATTAATTTTTGCGTAACGAAAGCATTCCCAAAGTATCGATTATGTTTTTGTTAAACGACTATGATGAAGCACCAATCAAAATATGCCACTCACTTGATTCCATTCATCGTTCGTGAGAAATTTTAATATTGATTTTCTCAATAAACAATTTATTTACACCATATTTCAGAAGCCATATCCATTAGGAACATCTCACGTCAGAGTTAATTCTCTGAAGAAGACTCACGAGGGTGTGTATAACATGTTGTTAGACCCTCAGCTTTGATATGTGGCGGGAGCGGCGAATTGCGTTGGACACACCAGTTCTCGTTTGATCACTGAAGTTAAGCAGCGCAACCCCAGCTAGTACTGACATGGTTGGCCGCTTGGCAAAACTGGGTACTGCTAATACCCAATAATCGTCGCATTAGTGTAGTGCCTGTGCAGTCTCTGCATAAGAACTAAGCTGTGGCTGGTTTAATCGCAATCACGTTGTGAAACTTTCACTCGCTTAAGTAAGGATTTCAGACACCAATTTCACATAGACCGGCCCCAGTAACTAATGAATATGTGGGACTCTTCGTGTGCATGCCCAATAGTGACTGAGGTCAATAGTAGTTTTTATTTTCAGGTGAGAGAAAATGTTTCAAACGGGGAATTAAAGTCACGGCCTCCTGTAGGGTGTAAGCTGCCGCCCGTACGTTAAGGCGGTTGTTCTCAATCTGTGTTCCGCAAAAAAATTAAATCTACAAATAAAGGTGTTGGGGAAAAAAATCGATACAATTCTTAAAATAATTTTTGGATGGGATGGTAATCAGCAAACGACATAGTTGTTCGTTTTATAGTTATATAAAGTACTAAGTACCAAGTGTAGGAAGTGTGTACAACCTGCTTTAAAGTTTATGTCGAATTGTTAGTGTTCTGTGCAAGTAAAATGTCAGTTTAGTGTTCCCTGGCTCCAAAAAAGATTGACAACCACTGCGTTAAGGTACCCTTATTCCGATGGAAAAATAACTTGGGGCTGACAAGCCTTGGCAGCTAGCTTTTAGAATGGAGAGGCCAACTTGGTTACAACTACGGTAGCAAATACATCCGAAAGAAGCACATTTCATTGCTAATCATTAATGACAGAAAAGTAGTTTCTTAAAAATATTAAGGTGACATTGAACTTGCATATAATTTTATTTTAACCATGGTGCACATTCTCGATCCCAACTATGGTTGATCCATTACATAGTAGGAAAATGACCATATATAAAAATAGTAATAAGTGTTTTTGGAAATTCTAGAGTTACCTATTTTGTATCTAAATTCTTAATATAACCGGCATGAAAGCATCCTATAAAACGTAAGTTTCTTGAAAACATACCAAAGCGTGAAAACAGCTCATTGATTCCTCAACACAAATTTCAACTATACATTAATCGACTTTAGTAGTGTCACATGAGGAATGGTGGGAACTTTTCTACAGATGCTATTATTACATTTTCCAATTGTCATTATTGCCTAATACTAGCAACTGCTTTTCTAGCTGCATCTTCGAGGTCTTCAGCAGACGTTATTTGAAGTCTACTCTTCAACAGCAATTCTTTTGCCTCATCCACGTTAGTACCTAAAATACAGTTAAATATATATTGATCACCGCTCAACTTATCACTTAAGAATCAATTAGAAAAATCATCTGACCTTCCAATCTGACAATTAGAGGCACTTGTAGGTTGATGGATTTACAAGCATTGACAATCCCATTGGCTATTGTGGCACAATTAACAATGCCTCCAAAAACGTTCACTAAAATGGCTTTAACCTAAACAAAATTATGAATCCAGGGCTTTACATTTTATTGACTGATACTAGGCATTTAGTTCATAATACTTACATTTTTGTCAGCAGTTAGAATTCTAAAGGCCTGATATACTTGATCTTCTTTGACATTTCCACCAACATCGAGAAAATTAGCAGGTACGCCTCCATGCAATTTTATGATATCCATGGTAGCCATTGCTAAACCAGCACCATTCACTGCAAATAATATTTTCCTCAAAAAATTCGACTTTGAAGGAACGGAAATAAAACAGAATCAACAGAAAGGAGAAAAAAAAGTAACAGGGAAGAGATTGAACAACTGGATGTCCAAATGATGTCTCAACCCTTTCAGCTGTCTCTAATAATCCTCCAAGGAAAGGTTTGTTTTGCTTGTGTTGGCTATAGGATATTTAGTAGTAGAGGCTTTACCTAAGCATGCTATATTGCCATCCATTCCAATATAATTTAATTGGTATTTAGCAGCTTCCACTTCTCTCGGATCAGCCTCTGTGGTGTCCTCCTGACCGAAAATATCCATCTGTCTGAACTTTGCATTATCGTCAAAATTAATCTTGGCATCAACGCACACAACTACAAGTAGAAAAACGGTACATTCATTCTGGGTACATGACTATTATTTTAGGATTTATTCAAATTACAAAGAAATTAACAACCGTTTCCTTCTTTGGTTTCTGCTAAAGGATTAATTTCAATTTGTGTGGCATCAACTTTCAGAAACAAGTTGTACAGTTTTTTGATTTGATCTGCAGCCTAATTAGAATGAAGACAAAACTTGAATTTAATATCTAAAAAGAAGATCAACTATTAATGACTGGATATTTGAAGTAAATCAATTTACCATTTGAATTTGAGCACCTTTAAATAGTAAAAATTTGGCAGCATCTGTCGATACTTCATCTGACAACCCTTGTGTAATGTCAATAGGCACCTAGCAGAAACGGTTATCCAGTTATAAATGACGAGTTAATTTATATTTGACTTTATTCAAAAGCATCGAAATGTCCCTTACAACTTTAATTCTGTCTGGAGTCTTTTCAGCAACTTCTTCAATATCCATTCCACCATCTGGACTGACTATGAGTACAGGGCCATTTTTCTCTCGATCCATTAATATAGCAACATAAGTCTCACGTCCTATAGTCACAGATTCAGCTACCATAACCTTAGAAAGGTTGAAAAATATTGTTAAATTACATACATATTAAGATAAAAATCAAGGTTAAAATTTCGCCACACACTTTCTGCACAAGTATTCCTTCTTTTGGAGTTTGTTTAGTTATTAGCTTATGGCCGATCATTTTCTCGATAATACCTGGCACGTGTGAAGGTCTAGAGATAATTTTAATGAAATGACAGTAATTTAAATAGTCAGCGATTTAAAATGGAAAAAAAAACAGGGACATCATACTCTGTGGTTAGCTGAACTCCTCCCTTGAAGCCGTTATCAAATGTTCCCAAACCTCTGCCGCCAGCCAATATTTGCGCTTTAATAACATATTCTTTTACCTCTGTAAAATAGATTTCAAAATGAAATATATGAATGAAAATCATCAGAATGGATATCTGCAACATCTTACTAAAAGTTTGTGAGATTTGGTTGGCTTCAGAAAGAGTTTCGGCAATTTGAAATTTCTGTACCGTGAGTCCGTTATCAGCTAGTAATTTTTTACTTTGATATTCCAATAAGTTTAAAAATCGCACTTGATATTTAGTAGGTCTTCCTGAAAACTATGGTGAAGAAAATTATTAATTTGACCAGAGGCATTCGGATAACAACATGCATTACTCGCCAAAAATTGCACAGTTAAGAGATAGTTGATGATGATGATGATGATATAGCGAAGTATCAAATTACTTTGTCAGATTTCTCTTAAAACTGTGAAGAATTTAAATCTTTTAAAATATGCTAGGAATGAAACAATTAAATACGTGAACCGAAGTTAGAGTCAGAAAACTGGTTGTTGTTGTTTTTTTGTTTTTTTTTTGCAGTTGCATTCCAAACATATTTTTTGCGTAAATCAAAAAGGTGAATAAATGTTAGATAAATCCTTCATTCCACATTGTTCTTACCTTAAAATGAGTAAGAGGCTTGAAGCCAGTTGATATTCTACCTAATAACGTAGCCATAATCCCATCAATTTAGTTTTCTGGCGACACTTCACTACTCGATTCTTCGACGCGCTGTTTGGCGCTTACTGGATGCGACACAACTGTACGATGCATGACGAAGGCCCATTCAGAAACGACAACAGATGCCAAAGCAACTGCATGCATTTCGGCGATTAATTACACCCTGTTGTTTATTGTATTTACAAAATGCAATAAAAATTTTTGACTCCAAAGGACATTATTTCTGTTTCTCAGTAGTCATACACTGTCTCATTCATTGTATTGAAATACGCTACATGTTGTACATACAGTATGTTGTAGTCATTTATTTGATGAATTGGATAGATTATACAAGTTCTTATTCAACAATGGGATTTTCATTATTATTATTATTATTATTATAACTATTCCACATAATTTGTCTGGTTCCCCATTTCCTCGACCCTGTGCAAAATCCTAGAGATCCTAGATTTCGGGTGGGGGGACCTAAGAAGATATACTGCAACATTACAGAGAAAAAGAAATCATGGAACAATATCATACTAGAGATAAAATTGATTATATTACACTGATAGAGATTCTATGTTTTTTTAAAGATTAATTACTTGACCGTTGTAGATTAAGTGTAATAATTATAAAATTGTATTATTAATCAAGATATAAGCTGAGTAATTAAATGAACGCAAGCAAATTTCTGCTTAAAAGTCATTAATAGCAGCGCCTTTGCACGGATTCGAAATCGAATGATTGCAGTTTGTTGATGAAGAATTTCCCTCGCTGATTCCGTTCTTCATCCTGGTCGTTTTTCGTCTTCATCCTGGTCCTTTTTAGTGTAAGTGCAATTTGTCGTCATAGTTTGTATGTTAGCCATTTAGTATTTGTGGTTTCGACATGTTAACTTGTAGTTAAATAGGGTTCATGGAATGAATTTCAATGAATGAAGTTCCTAACATTTAAAAGTATAACTAGCTGTCTAGAATAGGAAATATGACTAGAAACATGGCGTCTATGCGCGTAATTCAGTCCTTTACTGAACGGCAGATTCGACTATTAATCTATGAGTGCATGCTGTATGTCAGTGGTCTTCAAACTTTGTCGACTCACGGAACCCTTAGTACTATAAGACGTTCTGGAGGAAACCCCAACTCACCTTTAGAAAAGTACATCTTGCCGCAGCTAACGAATTTTCCTTTTGACTAGCGGAACCCCCAGAGATGTATTGCGGAACCCTGGGGTTCCGCGGAACACAGTTTGAAGACCGCTGGTGTATGTTATATTCATACTTCTTGCTCATAGAAACTTGAGCCCAATATACATCACAGAAAGAAAAACATCCTCAAAGTAACCCTCCGGTATTATCTCTAATATAAGACATAGGCGTCGTTTTAAATGCCACTTCATGACATTTAAGACATTTATTATGCATCCTCCATGCAGAAAACTCAAACGATTTTTGTTGAATGAATTAAACGATGCCAACCCATTTCGAAAATCAGCTGTACCAATATTCACCTTTCCTACAATGGAAACATTAGCTAAACCTGCTTTTACCTGTGAGTATGTTTCATAGCTATACAGATTACGATCATAATTAATTGTCTTGTTACACCTGCACATGCTATGACTTTTTACGTTTTAGTTAGAAAGGCTAAATGGAAGGTAGCATTAGTAGCTGCGATTTGAACACTTCTGCAGGTGATCTACCTGAAGACATCGAGGTATAGCTATTTCTTATGAAGTGAACTTACTTTTTAGCCTAAAATTTAAATGAACTTAGAAGCTGATTCTTTTGTATAGTTAGAGAATTCTTCCCCGGGACTAACGTCGGATGACTTACCGGAGATTTCAAATGTCACTATACCCAGAGTGGTAATTGTGTCTGATGACAACAGTAACCCAAGTAAGTAATTTGCATTATTATGTAAAACAGTGATGTGTCGTTGGGAGGGACATAAAACTGATGTACCACGATGAGAGAAATGATTCAGATGCAGTATGCACAGTAATGTTTGGATACTAATTGTTTTGTTGTTTTATAAGTTCCTGTATCACATGAATGTGAAGATGAGCCTCCAGCAAAAAGACTGTTTTTAGAGACTGTTAATCAAGATGGTCAAACTTATGTGTTAACAATGCATGGTAGTTTATATTATGATAAGAATATTTTGTTGTGTTTGGTGCTGTCTCTGTTTATTTCATTGAATCGATTGCTTTCATAATTTATTCAGAGGAGTCTGGCATAATTCAACCGACTATAATTACTTTGGAAAATAAATGCCGTGATGATTCACCTTGCAACCCATCAGAAAACGTTAACGATGTTAGTCAGGCTTGGTTTACAAGTAGGGAAGACAAGAGTACTTTACACAGTAGAGGCCATGTTTGGAAACAAGGAATGTGGTCGAAAGAAGAGGCAGACTTGCTTGATTCTAATATTAAAAACTATTGTGTGGTGAGTTTTTAAAACAT
Organism: Trigoniulus corallinus; assembly: GCA_013389805.1. Classification (NCBI taxonomy): domain Eukaryota; kingdom Metazoa; phylum Arthropoda; class Diplopoda; order Spirobolida; family Trigoniulidae; genus Trigoniulus; species Trigoniulus corallinus. Next base: position 17,135,279 of record JAAFCE010009109.1, read on the forward strand.
TGAACGCCCATAGTTGTGTAAAATTTGCAGTGGTATTTTCAATGAAGTTGTGCTATCGTTTAGGAGCATAATATTTTGGATCCAGCCAAAGTTATCTTCGAAATGACAAAGGATGAACGGAAGGATTTTTATCGTACTGTGGCTAGAGGTTTAAATCGTCCGTTATTTTCTGTCTATCGCCGAATTATTAGAATGTATGACAATAAAAATCATGTCGGAAAGTATACTTCAGATGAAATAGAGAAATTAAAAAAGTAATTATCAGATGATTTTTTATTTATTTTGAGCATGTGATACATAGTAGGTGTAATAGGATATAATTTAAATTCTTTTCAGACTACGAATCAAGTTTGGTAATGACTGGCAGACAATTGGAAATCAACTTGGTCGTAGTGCGTCATCTATTAAAGACAAGTGTCGTCTCATGAAAGACAATTGTAAAACTGGTGAGGTTTAGATATGAGGTTGGTCAGTTGTAAAGAGTAGTTTTAAAAAAATGCCCGCCTTTCTAACAAATTGGATATACCGACCATAAGGCAAATGGTTTCCTGAAGAGGAGTGCCGATTATCAGAAGCAGTGTACGAGCTGAGTAATTCTTCTTCGGGCGACATTATTACAACGGGAATATCTTGGGCAGCTGTTGCTGAAAAAGTTGGAACAAGATCTGAGAAACAGTGTCGCACCAAATGGTTGAATTATCTCAATTGGAAACAAGCTGGTGGAACTGTTTGGACTAGAGAAGATGATATTTCCTTAATATCAAAGTACGCCTTTCTATTTATACTGAATAACGACACCTGTATTTAGTTTATTTTGTTGTTTTTTATGGTGTACTTTTAATTCAGGATGTTAAGCTTGGATGTCATTGAAGAAAATGAAGTAGACTGGTGTGAACTAGCCAAAGGATGGAATAGGTTGGAAGCAATTTAGCAGTAAATAAAGTAATGAAAGAATTAGAAAGCTATATACAATTTTATGTGAAAATTTTAGTGTCAGATCGCCTCAATGGCTTCGAGGAAAATGGTGGAGTTTAAAGCGCCATGTACCTGGTTCAATGCAACTTTCATTCAAAGGTAAATTGTATTGTAGAGTTAATTAGCAGTTCAAAGATTGACTTGCAGTATTCCAAATTGATTTGTTTCAGAAATTTGCCAATATTTGTATATTCACCATATCGAAAATGTTCATAGCAAAAACGTTCTACTGCCATCTGGAGTTGAGTCTCCACCTGTGATTCAACCTGAGGTTGGGGTTCTAAAAACAGCTGCCATCTCTGTACCTCAAGTCAGTGTTGTGCTTCTTCCCATCCCTGTAAAGTCTGATGGTAATTTTTATTATACACAATAACTAAGTGTAGGATTATCGATTTGATCTCATAAATATGCTTCTACAACAGTTAGCTCACTCCCAGTAAAATTAGATTCATCGTCATCTCCACTTCATTCCTTTGAAGTTTTGCCTACTGGGTTGCAGTTGACTTCGAATGCAAATCCAGCATCGTTTTTCATTGCACCCGCACAAACTAGTTGTGCAACCCTCCCTTACACAACGTGTTCATCAACGACATCAGGACAGATTATCATTCACTCGGCAACAGTGAGAAATACTGATAAATTTTATTTTTAGTAAGGATTCTGTGAATCATTTTGCTAAAAAGTGACTTTCATTTTACAGGCAGAAACCCTTCAAAGTTCTGAAAACCTGGCCATTGAGATGAACCTTCCCTCACAAATTATAAATGCAACGTCAGATGTTCCTGGTTTAATATCCTCAGATGGAACGGACAATGGTAAGTATCTATGTTGTTCACTGCAGCTGAAATTTCTTTATGGACTTAATGTTTCTTTAAAACTATACAATTTACAGATTCTTTAACATTTTCGAATGGTAGCGCTTTCTTAAATAGCAATGAATTAGTCATTGGAGCGAGGATCATGAAGGAAAAAGACGTGCCGAAATTAGACCAATCTGCAAACACAGATGATTTTAGTAATCAGGTTAAAAGACGCTGTATTCATTTTGAAACTTGTTCTGTTCTTTTAATTGTGATAAAATAAATATTTTTTGAATTCTAGGATATTGACCGGAACTCTGTTGCCACCAACACTCCTCAGTTAGTTGATGTAATGGATTCCAAACTTGAGCATTCAGATCACAGCATTTCTCCTCATTTTATGTTATCAGGTAATATTTTCTTTACTGGAAACATGTTGCTTTAAGCTAAATAGAATTATGAGTCCAGATTTTATATACTGTCGCTGATGACTAATTTTATTTAAAATGCTGAAAAAAAAAGGATTAGAGTGAATGATATCACTTATGTAGCAAAACACTTGATATTTTACCGACACTTTACAAAATCTCGTTGAGATTTCTTGAAAGACTATCAAGTATTTTCTAATGTTTTTGATTTATTTTAGATCCACTTCTAGATGGAGGACGAGATAGTCCTGATATTATGACTACTGATCTTGAAAGTGACAAAAGTAAATTACCATGACCACTTTACGGGCTGTCTTTATACTTTGGAACCGTTTCTTCCCATTACTCAGAAAGCTTCTTGAAAACTTTTTTCTCCAAATGCTTCCTATACATAACCATTTTAATAATTTCAACGGTCTGCTTGTATTCACGGTAAGACTACATATGTCACGTCTAGGAACAATTTTATTTCGACTAGCTTGACTTACTCATTAGAAAAAGTGGATAAATTACATAATCTCGCAAATGTTATATATTTTTTTGAATGTTTTTGGTAATAATTTCGTATCTGTAAGAGGAAAATTGTGTAAAATAAGTTGTTATTATGGAATACAATGTCTGCTTATCCACAATTTTTTAGTCCATGTAGAGGAATGACTAGGAAAAAAAGGCAACTCGTTCCTCACTTCTGGAAGTTGACTTTTAGAGAATTATGTATTAACAACATAAGTGCTTTCAGAAGTTTTGGTCGCGGAAGCTTGAAGTCGTGATGCTCTCCAACAACATACTGATCCTATGACGCACAAAATAATAAGCACTCCTGCCATGCCATTCCACCTATAACGTTCTATGATCACTCCTAATATAGGACCTTCCAAGAAAGTCCCTACACTGCCAAATCCTATAGAAAAGAAAGCAAGTTTTATTTTTATAACATATGCACTTTTTTTTAAGTGTTTCTACTTTCCATTACCATTTATTAAACCAACGACTGCCGATCCGGATCCATGTCCTAATGATTCTCCTATTTCCATTGGGACGGATGAACCAAGAATTGTGTCTGGGCCACAATTGAAGGCTCCAGCGAAAGTTAGAAATGCAATATTGAACAAAAAGCCCCACTGGTTTGTAATGAAGAAGGCAACCAATGTTATTGTAGAGGCTACAATCGAAAGTGTGATGCCAGCTAAGGTAAAACCCTTAAAAAATTTATCTATGATGAATCCAATGCTTAAACTTCCGATCACTCCTCCAATTTCGAAACAGGTAGAGAATAATCCTGCTTGACTTTTTGAATATTTGCTCTGTAAATGTGCATATTTGTGACAACAGTTAATATTTCCAGATTATCCGTTTATATAAATATTCACCTCATCGAGAAGATATAATGGTAGCCACATATACATGCTATATCTTACGACCTTCAAACAAAACATGGTAATAGAGATTTCTGGTACTGCTCTAGATGGTTAAAACAAACATGGTCTAGTTATATTTTTTGCATTTTGGGATTTTTCAAAGTTGGTTAGTGCTATGCTAAAGAACATTCTCCACCTTAGTTTCCATAGTTGAAGCAGGCTTGGTTTTTCAACCTTTCCAGATAAGGCGACTTGTTCGTCGGATGCTAAAGGAAAACTTTTTCAATAATCTTACAACTGAGGTAAAACATCTTACAATTTGATGAAAAAAATACGTACGCCTGTCTGGAATAGTAATATTCAACTCTTCGGGAGAGTACATAACAAAGTAAACAATGAAACCAATAACAAGCTGAAATTTAGGAAATATTACATGTAACGTCGTAGCATTTTTATGAATTGTGGTTGTGAGGATATCTGGTATGTTTCCCTATTTACCTACCGATTGCGACTTTACCCGGTTCGATTATTTGGGGCTCGTGGGATGGGCGTATTTTAGGTGGTATTTTAGCTCCGTCCCTTTCCAACCTACTTTAAACTCGAGAGGAAAAGACCTCATTGAGAAATTTTTACACGAATAACGGTCAGCTGATATCGGTAACTATTCTTGTCAGAATTTATCATGTCAGGGGATCTTAAGTCAATCACATGTCCTGTTTGGACATTACCCATTTCCTTAGGACAATGGTTCCCAACCTGGAGATTTTATATATTGTCTTATGACAACGACATTTACTATTTGAGTTCTCATATAGAGATTGTATAAAAGTATTTACCACAATTATTGATGGGCCGAAATATACAGTCTTCCATCCACAGCAGTGTTGAAAATACACCTACAAAATAGTCATTTTTGGCGGATGTGCAATGGCTACAAATCAGCTGAATACGAAAATGTGGTTAGCAAATAAAACCTCACCGCTAAGGCCGTCCCAGCAACTCCACCGACAAATGCGCTGGTACCAAACACACCCATGACAGAATTCAAAGCCTGTTGTGGATACCAGAGGCCTAATGCTTTAACTGAGCTCGGCCAAGTTACTCCCTATGATAAAATTTCATTTATCTTCTGAATATAACACTAGATGCGTAACAAATGAATGAAATAATGTTACTTGAGCCATTCCATTTAAAAACAACAGCAAGAAGAATACGTAGAAGTTGCTAAATTCCCCAAAACCAATCTGATATTATATAAAGAAAGACAAACCGTAAGTATAACTTGACATTTTTGATAAGTAATATTTACCACTTTGCTAAATTTAATCAGAAATTATCATTTAGACAACATACCATGGAGAGTCCTGAAAGGATGAGACAGAGAGCCAGCGTCTTTCTAGGGCCGACTCTATCTGCAGTTGGTGCCAATAACATCTTGGAGATCGAGACAAAATGTCAAGAGACGAAGTATAAAAACCAAACAAGGTACACTACTGAAATGTACTTACTTGCATTGTCGCATATGGCAACAACAGCGCCATATCAAACCAGCCCAACTGAAGTTCAGTAAAAGAAAACACATTCTGAAGATCTGTTTTAATCTGAAAAACAAACGTCAAAGTGGTAGATACTTCTGCTTCTACTCACCTTATCTATCTATGATAGGGTTGGGCCGGACACTTGAGTTCTTTTTTACCCAGGAAACCAAAAAAAATGGCACACAGGGCCAACTGTACCCCTGCATGATCATAAGAAGGGATAAGAACGGATATCTCTCTCTCCTCTGAGGAAAGTGTTGCATCCGCAAATCATACATTCAGGCCGTACGTTGCATATTGGGTTTCAAGTGTGTGGCTTTAGTCAGCTGATGCCATTACAGTCTCTGTCCAAAGACATGCACTCCTCTATAAGATATTACCCTCACCCCAATTCTACCAGTTCCCTTGATGCGGTGAAGATATCTACGTGTCCATGCAGAATAAATACCAGCTAAACACATTGAAAATAATTATGCAAGCGTTTTAGCAATGAATACATTACTGGTTGTCATAGAATGACTTTATGGCGACAATCAAAAGTAACACATTGAACCTAGCATACACTTGGCACCAGGTCGAACCCACACCCTCTAAGGTGTTCTGCATATGCACCGTGCATTCTATAACTTAATTTCAAACTTACCACACCTAATGGTTTCCTTAATAAATATGTCGAGGCATATGCCAACCATGTCACTACAAATGCTAGCAATTGCCTTTTTTGCAAAGGACTAATTCGTGACACCATAATTAATCACTTGTCAAATGCTAATAATGTCTGTTTACATAAACATGAGCCCGTTCGTATAGCCACGCTGCACATTCACCATTCTATTTTGGAAGCGCCTTAGCACCTTGCTTTAGCACATTCCATTCGCGCTGCCGTCGGCTAAAAATGTTAAAATGCCGCCGACGCACGAGTCCGGACCTGTCCAGTTGTGTGTCGCTTCGTGAAGATAAAAGAGAAGGTTTAGCGCGCATTTTTGTTTAATTCGCGCCCAAAATAAGAAGGATCGTCACGTTTTTGTTTTGCGTTGGTGGGAGCCGCCTTGGTAACATTCGATTGGAACATTCTTTTGAAAAAGCCGTTTCAGCGTTCTTTTTGGTTGGTAAGTCGCCATTATAGTCACATAGCCCTTGGCTCTAGTTAAAAATTTGAAGTAATCTGAAGTTCATTAATTTTAGTGTCGTGGTGATTAGAAATTGAAATGGCACAGGTGGATCTGCCATTCTTGGCCGAATATGCTAAAAGCAATCGAGCTTCCTGTAAAGGTTGTAAAGGCAGTATTGCCAAGGATTCGTTGCGATTAGCTGTCATGGTTCAGTCTCCAAGATATGACGGTAAAATGGCAAATTGGTTTCATTTTGCCTGCTTTTTCGGCAAAAATCGCATCAAGACCGTAGCAGACATCGGAAATTTCGATCAATTGCGATACGAAGATCAACAGAAGATTAAGGAAAAAATAATCGAACATGGTGCCGGTGGGGTTCAATCTGGTGCAACGGCTGGTGATGCGGCATTGCGAGACTTCCAGGTTGAAGTTGCCAAATCTAGTCGAAGTGGATGTAAGGGATGCGAGGCGAAAATCTCCAAAGGTGCTATAAGAATAGCCAAGAAAGATTATGACAGTGACAGTGCTAAAAGATTTGGGCCTCTTGATCGATGGTATCATCTGCAATGCTTTGCTAACCTGAGGGATTCCCTGGAGTTCTTTGCTGCTGGAGAAGTACTTCCAGGGTTTAAGGCACTGTCTACAGAAGAACAGACACTGGTCAGAGAAAAGCTACCTAAACTGGAAGGCAAAGGCAAAAAGCGACCAGCAGTGAAGACGGAAGAAGAAGAAGAAGAAGCATCTCCACCCAAAAAAATAAAGCCTGATGCCAAAGAAGAAAAACAATTGAGAGAGCAAAGTAAGCTTATATATGCTTACAGAGACGCTTTACAAAAGCAGTTAACAAAAAAAGAGTTGCAGCTTTTATTGGAACATAATGATTTGCCCATTCCATCTGGAGAGAGCAAAATACTTGACCAACTTTCCGATGCTATGGCTTTCGGATGTCTTCTTCCATGTCCCGAATGCAAAGACGGGAATTTGGCTTTAGATACTGGTGGATATCGTTGTCATGGAGATGTTACTGAATGGACAAAATGCCCTTATTTTACTACATCTCCTAAACGAAGGCCTTTTGAAGTGCCCGAGGATTTTGCTGAGCAATATTCATTTCTAAAAAAATATAAGTATGTTGCTCGGGAGCGAGTCTTTCCATCTGTTAAGGAGAAACCATCCGTTAAAATTGGAAGTGACATCCACGATGGACCGCCACCGTCAAGTTTGCCGTTAAAGAACATGAAATTTGTAGTTGGGAAAACTTCACAATCAAAAAGTGATGTCTCGAAAATTATTGGAAATCTCGGTGGGATGGTTGTCAGTAAGATCGATGATACGGTGCTCGCTTATATTACTACAACAGATGAATTTCAAAAGAAAAGCTCTAGGGTGATGGATGCTAGAAAAGCGAAGGTGCCTGTCGTATCTGAAGACATTGTGGACTTACTAAAGAATGTTAAAGCAGATATCGCCAATCTCATAAAGGAAAAGAATCTGTGTGATTGGGGTGGTGATGTGACCGAAAAAGTCAAACTCCTCAGTGGAAAGAAAGAATCGAGTAGCTCGATTGCAAAGAGTTCAAAGTCGGTTAAGAAAGTTACAATGAAAGGAAGTAGCCCAGTAGATGCAGATTCTGAACTAGAAGATGTGGCGCATGTTTTAGAAGAAGGGGACAATAAATACACAGCGGTATTAGGATTAGTAGATGTTGTTAAAGGCACGAATTCGTATTATCGGCTTCAGTTACTTGAATCGGATGAGCCTTCTTTGGGACAGAAAGAGTATTGGGTCTTTCGTGCGTGGGGCCGCATTGGAACCAGTATTGGAGGAACAAAGGTAGAAGAAATGCCCGACAAAGAAAGTGCGATTCAGATGTTCACGAGTCTGTATGAGGAGAAAACTGGCAACATCTGGGGTAAGAAATTTGTGAAACACCCCAACTGCTTTTACCCCTTAGAGTTGGATTACAAAGATGAATCCATCAAACCGCTGAAGGATATCAAGTCGAAGAAACCGTCCAAATTGAATAAGGCGGTGCAGGATCTTGTGTGTATGCTCTTTGATGTTGAGGCCATGAAAAAGGTCCTGATAGAGTTTGAGATCGATCTAAATAAGATGCCATTAGGAAAATTGTCAAGGCGCCAGATAGAAAGTGCCTATAGCCTCTTGACCGAGCTACAGGAAATTATTGAAAGTGGAGGCAATGACGGCAAATTTTTAGATGCATCTAATAGATTTTATACTCTAATTCCTCATGATTTTGGGATGCAAAAGCCACCGCTGTTGAATAACGAGGAGATAATCAAAACAAAATTAGAAATGCTTGACAGTCTGTTGGAAATGGAAATTGCTTACAACCTCCTTACGGACACGAATGAGAGCGAAGAAAATCCAATAGATTCGCACTATGAGAAATTGAATACCAAAATTGAAGTGTTGGACAAAGGTTCTGATGAGTTCAAGCTAATTTCTGATTATGTCAAGAATACTCATGGAGCCACTCACAACACATACAGTCTAGATGTCCAGGAAGTCTTCAAAATCTGCAGAAGGGGTGAAGATTCTCGCTATAAGCCATTTAAGAAGCTACCCAACCGTATGCTTTTGTGGCATGGGTCCAGAATGACCAATTTTGCAGGAATTTTGTCGCAAGGTTTGCGAATCGCTCCACCGGAGGCACCAGTGACTGGTTACATGTTTGGCAAAGGGTTGTACTTTGCTGATATGGTGTCTAAAAGTGCCAATTATTGTTACGCTTCAAGAGCCAATCCTACAGGCTTGTTGTTGTTATGTGAAGTGGCGTTGGGCAAGATGCACGAACGCACTCATGCTGACTTTATCACCAAGTTGCCAGCTGGCAAGCATAGTACCAAAGGTGTGGGACAGACTCATCCAGATCCGTCACAGCAAGTCGTCACCAAGGACGGGGTCACCATTCCACTTGGCAAACCCGTCGCCGAAAAGAATTTAAAGACATCCCTACTTTATAATGAATATATTGTGTATGATGTGGCTCAGGTGAACGTAAAGTACTTGTTGCAGCTAAAATTCAATTGGAATGTTTAAAACTGTATTTTAACGCTCGATTTAGTGTTTTGTGTATTTCAGCGAATTATTTTGAAATTATATAGTGTTAAATTTTTGGTCAGAATGCCTTTATTACTTAATATTTCTTTACCACTAGCTAACATTTTGGCGGATTTAAAAGGTCAAGGAAGAAGCGATAACGTCATTTCTATTTGTGAGTTACGAATATCGTTGTATAAATTCTGGCCAGTCGTCCCACGTAAATTTTTTTTATGGTGTTTTTTTAGCGTGTACTGTAGCCTAATATTAGGATTTAAATTGTGTGTTACCAACACTCTTTCAAAATCAAAGTAACGTTAACCATGTAAAGCTGGTTTTTAAGGTGGGCGTTAGCAAACAAGATTTGTAAAGAAGCTAATTTTAACTAGCGAAAAGGTCAAGGGTCATATTAAATGGTGAGTATTCCTTGAACTTCAGTGTTAACATCTTGACAAATAAGTTGTAATGCCGCATTTGTATTTTGGCATATAGGATTCGCACGCGATATCTCATTTGTAGCGTGTTTGACTCGTCAATTCATGGTTGCAGGTTCTAACCTAGCCGCGGCAGATAACTTCTTTCAGGCTAAAGAGAGCGAAGCCCCCAAATTGACCATTCCGTTGGATTGGAAGTAAAGGTGTGATCTCTAGTGATTTGTACGATGTTACCCTTTCTACATGGGGTGGAATATGCGTGTAAGTTGACAAAATTCTTAAGTGCAGCATTGGTAAGTTACTTTCCACTGTAGAGAAATTTCTATGGCGAAGCTTGAAGACCATTGGTCCAGCAATCGGAACAAATTTGTGTTAGAAATGTATTCTTCCAGCTCAATTTCTATGTTATGGCATTTTTTTGTGAAGGGTACAAAGTAAGCGTCCCGTTCGCTCTTCAAGGGTGTCTAGGACTGCAGATATATTCCAGGCAAGACAACTCATCGATTCCCACATCAGTGGAGTGGAGGGGGATAGGCGAGAGTGCAGAACTATAACCGTCCGACCCGACTGGGAGCGGCGAGTTGCGTTGGACACACCAGTTCTCGTCTTATCACTGAAGTTAAGCAACGCAAGCCCAGTTAGTACTGACATGGGTGGTCGCTCGGGAAAGCTGGGTACTGCTAATACCCAATAATCGTCGCATTAGTGTAGTGTCTGTGCAGTATATGCATTAGAACTATACAGTGGACGGGTCTCTAATGACCTTGTAGTTGACGGGACCTTAAACTCCAACAACCGACCCGGACTCGGCCACATACAGGATAAAGGCATGACTATGAATAGCTTGCTGATAAATGTGTCTTGGTAGCTCTTGAGTTTGATGCCCTGGCTCGAGGATAGCGTCTCGTGTTATATATGCCTCTTTTGTTGGAACTTCTGTCTTTGAAGGTTTGCTTTTATGTTGGTATTGGTGTGCAGGGCTCGACGCAAGCGAGCCCACTTTCCGTAGCAGGGCACTAACGTCTGTGACATCATAATGCGTTATTGATTAACATATTTGCACTTTAATTAAACGTAATGATATTTTTCTTATAGATTATAAAAGCAAATTTTTAACTTAGGTGTACAGATTACCATGATTGTAGGTTTGATCGGGGGCCCAGGACAGTGATTTCCTTCGGACGTTAGGAAGTTCCAAGTGCGCCTTGTAACTCAATAGAAATAAAATTATGATCCCGCGTGTAGAAGAACCCTTTCTACACTCGAGTGAAATGTACTTGTGGATGAGCAGGATTCCGAGATTTAGGAACTCTCCTCCTGGCGTCAGTAGTGAAAAAGTGGACATGGTCATCGTAAGTTGCTCGGTAACATTTTTGACTATCAAATTCGCTGGGTTCTTTTAACCCCAAAAATGACTTTAAATTGGTCTTTCGTGGGAGTTTGGAAGTCAAAAGGAGATGATAAACTTTGAAATTAATTCTTGTTGTGAGTTATTTAACTTGGACTAAATTTTTAGCTCATTTACGTGACTGAAAAACTCTTTTAAATGTGAGACACTTTAAAGGCTCCCTCACACCAACGCGAATAAAACGCAGTCGCCGCGGATGTTTCGCGGCGAATTATTCGCATCAAACACCACCAATGAAGAGCAATGGTCATGTGTACACCGAAGCGAATGTATCGTGCCCGCGGTTGCGAAAGTGCAGCGATTTAGTTAACATCGCTGCACGCACGGTTTTAAACGTCATCGTTGTTCGAATTCTGATAGAACAAGATGGCGCTCACCTAAAAAATAATAGAATTAATGAGAACAAGCTGGTCAAAAAAAGAACTAAACTGACGCGTTGGTGTGCATATCAAGGCGAATCCACCGCGTCGCAGCGCGTGCTCCTGTTCGGTGCGTGTTCCTGTGACGAAAATTCCGCTGCGACTGCGATTGTTTCGCGTTGGTGTGAGGGAGCCTTAAAATGTTGGTAAACCATTCGCGAAATATTCTCAGTCGCTCGATGTCAGAACTCTGTCATTAAGAACCGTCTCTTAGCAAGTTCTGGTTTTAATACATCATGGTGTATTTAATGTGCTACTTGCAAAAACTTTAATTCACATAAGTTACACAATTGTTCAATACATAATTTGGCATTTTTTTGTAGGAGCGTACAGCAAAGAAAAAAAAACATTAGATGACTAGAATATACAATTGCTATAGCCACTCGTACCTTTCTGGGCACAAAATAGGTGCCATGAGGTTTGAAATACCGAATTTGTGCTCAAGTAAGCATTCCGTACTACAGAATTATTTTCATTTTCGGAAAAATGTTGATTTGAAATGGAAATGATAATTATTTTTCACTCCTTTGCTAAGATGGTGAACAGTAAAAAAAAAACCTGAGATATTAAGTAAATTTTGGCCGTAGCCAATAAATCAAGACAGTAAATTTACTCAGAATAATACTGCTGTTAAGGCATCAGTCTTGCAGGCTACAGTCTTTCTCTCTTTTTGTCTTTGGAACTGTATTGCTGAGAGCATCTTAGTTGGCCTTTGGGACAGTCATTCTGAGTGCCTTTACTTCTTTTTCTATTACTAAGAATTTTTTAAGTGTCTTATGGAGTCCTGTCTTTTGGATACAGAGATTCATAAGATGGTGGTGGGACCAGTTCCATATTAGGGCAATTGGGACGATGAACTACACCCAAGACGTCAATGGAATACACTCCGTCTGCTGTAGGACCTCTAAGACCACAGCAGTCGCATCTAGTCCTATTCGGCAAGACGATATCAGAAGTATTTGAGCTTCCACTAGGCACAAAGATACTTATTATACCAGATGAATTTCGAATAATTCTCTCAGTTTGTGGTCGATCACCACTACCACCATCGACACCACTTTCAGATTCTAATGTAACTGCTGTCTGATTGACGTTGTTGGTGATATTTGATGCTTGAGTACCCTGTGCTGCATCTGGAGCTGATCCGCCGAAGTTTCTGAATCGGGAAGATGCTCGAGCTTTGCAGACAACAACTCCTAGGCCTGCCAAGCAGAACAAGGCAATGGAAATGATTCCGCATACAAGTTCCACACGTGTGTAGAACGACTGAGGAATTTCTGTATTTCCGACGTCTCCAAAAGTACTGCCAGGATCGTGTGACCAAACAGGGCGAAGCATGTCACCATTCCGAAAGATCACTTCTGAATCGTCCACTGTAATAACAAAACGTTCAATTACTAAACATGTTCGTTATGCATTAATTAATAAGAACTAATGAAAAGCATTTGATTTAAGTTTGGAAGAAAGCAGGTGGCGTGAAGCAAAAATTAGGCTCTCGTAAAGCCCAGCGTAAATGAGACGCAGGACGACTCACTATAAATTTCGGTGGCTCACATGATAGTATGTAGTTGCGCATGTTAAGTCGCAGGGTGCATTGGTCCTGCGGAGCGCAGTGCCAATGCCGCAGTTTCCTGAGTGAAGTTGGCGTGACAATAACAAAATGCGGTGCGAAACAGAGAAGTTCTCTTGTTATTTGATGCAAGTATGGTTAAAAACGGCGATTCAATGTGCGGTGATTGCCTGCTAGCAGAATTTCGCAGGCCTTCTACACCCTGCGCCACCTTCGTCACCCTGCTTCTCATTTTGCGCCTTGCCTTATAGTTGTGAGCAGCATCAGAGCACGTCCAACACCTGGTATGGGTTATTTTCCGTGTAGTGGGGCATTGTACACAAAACATGGCTTTACTTCCCATCCGATGGAAGAGGCACTCCACCCCGATCCAGTATCGCACGACGTTTTACTTCATGTAGCGAGAGTTATCTGTGCAGTGGTGACATCGTGCCCACCACAAAGGGCCATCCGACGGATGGTACAACTGGGACCTCTTCCCTTAATCCAAGCATTGAATCGGAGACCACTAATGTCCTCTGCGCCACCGAGGCGAGTTTACATGCTGTCAGAGTGTGACCATTAAATTACAGCCTCTTAAAAATAATTTTAATTCGAAGGCAGTAAGAAAACATTACCGTCCTGGTGTGGTGGGCCCTCTCCCGGGATTGCGGCGGTGGTGCACGCGCAGAAACCTCAAAAATAGTTAATGCTTTTTGATGTGCCCGTAACGATTGGAAAATTGATGTACCTTTGGCGGTGACGTCTATGCCAAAAATGCATCTAGTTTGCGAACGTTTTTCAGCATTTGCAAACGTTTTCAATCATTTTGCCTATTTGGCAGAGATCCGACTTGACAAGTTGTCCTCTAGGTAATATCTTTTGAGAATACGTCTCAAAGTTGTAACAATTGTAAGATGCATTTCAATTTCTGCATGGTGCCTGAGGTGATTTGCTTCGCCTTCAAGGGAAAAAAGGGAGGGCTTCAGCCCTGATCATGAATATATTTTTCTCGTTTTAGTGCCCGTCAACAAAGATAGTCACGTTTGTTCACCATATGCTTAATCAGCAAAACTCTTAAAAAATGAGTAAATAGCCGACAGGTAACCTTGAATTATTAGGTTCAGCACTTCTCGATCACCTATTAAATTGCTTGTGTTACCTTCTAGTTGTTGTTGTTGAATGAACTAATCAAAATTCTCTCTTTTTGACGGTAACGATTGCGCCATTTTGTAGTAGTAGCAATCATTAAGAAACCTGTTTTATGTTTACAGACCCACCAATTCAAGTCTGGACTTAAATAGAGACCTGGCGACTCCTCGTCACCACACCAAAAAAACATGGTTTGTTGAATGCAGTAATTATCCGGTATGCGTTAGTTTTTCATCACTATGTGAAGAATGTTAACTTCAGGGGTTCGCAGCTGCTAAGGGCAGTTTTGACCAGGTTTAACTTCTTAGAATTCAAATTCATGCGTATTTTTCCGGTTGCAATTGAAAATTGCCGTGAAAGCAACAAACTACTGCACTGTCCTCAGTAAATTAGTCGATTAAGCTACCAACTTGCATGAGTTCAATTCCTGACGAAATGGGGAAGGGCTGAAATGGCAAATTCGCCTGGTGCGAGGAAGGTAAGTACTATTTTAAAGGCGTTACCTGATCGTAAAAGAATATCTCTATTTGAATGAATAGGTCAGCAGAAAGTTCACGGCATAGACGCCCGCCCCCAGCCGTCGGTAGACAGACTACAGAATTGAGAGGCTGATGTAGTAACTACATAAACGAGCGGCAAAACCCATACTACTTTCCATCTACCGGATACTCAAAGATGCTTCTCACAACTACTATGCTAAGTATGTAATTAGACATTCATTTTGTATTTCTCTCACGTGTGCACTACAACAATGAAAACAGGCGCGAAACTGCCCACTAACAGAGTGCATCACCTGCGAATCCAGATTGCGCTTCAAACTAGCTAGTGATAAAAATGCCGATGTCTGAACCAAGTGAATAGCACCAGACTAGGGCTGGTCCGGTGGCAGAAAGGAAAAAAAAGAGATACCATTGTTAGTTAATGGGTTCACCCAGTAGTTGGAGAAAAAACGAAGAGGTCAACTACATTTTTGAGCCGAACACTGCCGTTAAGGTCCTGTCATGGTGAGACAAGGGCAATATAATGATGACTATACTGGTGACAGCATATCAAAAGGTTGTCTAACCCTCTCTTGTCAGTAATTTGTAGGGATAAGAAGCAACCATATATCGACAAAAGTGATCTCTAATTGTCAGAAGCTTGTTGTCAGGTAGGTCCTACTAGATGTAGGTTATCTTCACAGACCGAAGATGCGGAAATTTTCGCATTAAGGAATTCCACCATGACACCAAGGAATACTAAAGTTACGTGACATCCTCCTGGAAAGGAAACCAGCCATTGCTGGTTGTGAGGTTGTCTCTGGTCAGACTTAAGAATAATCCTTTTCAAAGGGCTAATTTACCCAACATACATAACTTTAGCAGTAATAATGGGTGTCATTAATTTCTCACTTATTTCACCCTTGCCTAAAGGAAACTAGAGGGATGAAAGTCGTAAACGAACCGCGGCGGGCTTCAATCATTTATAGTCCCACATTGGAATTACTAGATATGAAAGACCTTGCAAGCCACAGAACGCTTTGCGCCAATACTCAATTCGGACGGTGAGGGATGGAGAGAGAGAGAAGAAAAGAGGAAGAAAATTCATCATAGGTCCAAATTATGAAATACCTGTAATAACACGTTGTACGTCTGAGGGTTCCAACACCCTTACAACATCACCTCTAGCAGGATCGAGTTGATTATTACACAGAAGACCATTTTCGTCCTTGACGAGGTTCACTCGTGGTCCACAATTGGTCACGTTGTTACACGTGAGTTTCACATCGATACAATAATTGAGTAGAGGGCATCTAAAATTATATGGATCCCGACAACAACCGGATGGACAACCATCGGACACTGACGCTGTAAGAGACAATAAAACATAATTTAATACCAAGGACAAACGTATGAGGTTCAGAAATTGAACAAATGAAAAATGAGGAATGATTTCAGCAATATTTGTAAATATATCTACGGTAGTGTTGACTCATTTATTATTATTACGAAGCAGCACACTTTGTTTTACAAACTTAAAATATGTGTATCTGGGACTGGGTGTAACTTGAGGACGTAGCATCCTTGTCGTTTTAAACACTCGATAAGAACATCTAATGACTGCCTCATATCTGATGATTTGTTATTTTCATTTCGATAGGCGCAACTGCAATTTGAATACCTCAGGTGGTCGCATAATTACAATAATAGTCTCTTAGTGTGCAATATTAAAACTATAGTCTACCTTGGAAAAAAGTAAATAACAGATTAGGCCCGTCGAAGAAAATGGTATTTAAAGATGTCTTTTTTTCAAACTAATCTTCATTAAAGCTATTAATTGTTAAATTCATCTAATGTCCATCGTCGTTATCAAGGCCAAAAGCAATTGACAGATTCGTCCTTTTGCATATACAAAGTCCTCTCTCTCTATTTCTCTTCAGAACGATGTCAAGGATGACAAACTACAAATTACACAACCTATATAATGAACAAAATATATTCGTTTACCTTTCTGAGATGCTGTGGCGATGACAGTAAAATTAATTGGAGATTTCTTGGCACTGTTGGCATGATCTAATTTATTTCCAGAGCCAGTCATGTTCGCTGGTAGTAACTGCAATTTCACTGCACCCAGAGACGAGAATATAGTCATGGGAGGTTCGTTTTTTAAATCTTCCCCAACACAGGAACTTAAGTAACGAAATTCTCCATCCCACAGGCGCAATAAGGAAGGTCCACAATCTTTTCGATAAACAGTAGCCAAATGTGTGCCGGCAAAATCAAAGTTTTCAAAATAAAGAAGTAGGCCGTCATCTTTGTGAATAGTTTGGATTACTATTTCGCAATTGGTTCCAGGTCCCTCAAAGTCCAGTGTCATATCTAGTTGAACGTAGCTGCCTTGGTCCAAAGTAATCTTGACACTACCGTCTTGAGTTTCACACATTTCTGTTATGCTATCTGCAAATTAATTAAAACGAAAACATTAGTCGACTCTTGACGTAATAAGAAGTAATAATTATAATGGTAATTAATTAGTGCTTGTCTGTGAAATCACCATTTCATCTTCATCCCCTACTCATAGTCGTTGCTGTATCTACTCAAAGTTAGCTTAAAATTTTAAACTCTGATAATACTGTATATTCCGAAAATGTTTACTTCAGCTTAGCAGGCAATTTTGAAAGCTCTGAGTTTTTAACAATAATCGAGGATTATGATTATGAGTGCTCAAGGCCCCACGCTCAACTAATTTTTATAACAATATACTGCAGTGTGGATAGGCAAAATTCCCAGCCGTAGGAGCTGCCTATTAACTCCGGTAAATGGCCTTCAAAGCAGACAGCTCGATGCTAACCAAATAAATCAAACCTATCAATTAATCCTTACTTACTGTAATCTGTGATCTTGCTGAACAAGTGTTTAATTTTTGCAAACGACTCGTCAATTTTGTGGGAAGTTAATCTTGGTGCAAAACTAATACCCCGTATGTGACAAAATATATTTCTATTTGACATATAGATACGAGATTTCCTTAGATATCGGAGAAGACCAAGAACTAATAAAACGAACTAAACTACATTGATGATTTTTATGTGACTATCAACCTCCTTTAGTAGCCTTCCAGTGACAAGCACTGGTATGTACTGTATATAGGCTTTGTTACCCAGGTGCCAGTTCAGGACTAATAATTTTTTACTTTATAATTATGGCTTTCTTTAAATTACTTCTTAGTGAAATTATGCGCAAAGCAAACTACCTGTAGTCGAAAGTTCTAACCGTAAGCATAGGTCATAGAGATATTTATTTGGAGCTGATGTCTAGTAGAGATAAACTATTGCCTTGCGCAACCATCGCGTTTTATTTCCTATTGCCAAAATAAAAGGTGACTTTGCAATGTCAATTCATTAAAAAAACGCAATTATCTCTTTAGTTATTAATTCCTGCAGGTACTATTTAATAATAAGGTTAGTTCTATCAGATCTTGTTTTCATAGCTGGAATAACGACGCCATTTGCAAAGGCGTGAATCGAATGTGATGATGACGTCATGGCGTTCGATTTGAATGCGCATCCGTTGGAACGAGCAGAGTCCCAATAGAACTAATTGCGAAAGACGACAGCTTTTAGAACATTGGGTTTGTCAGCTACGAATTTAACCTATTTAACCATATGGATAAATTTTCTTTACAGTTTCAAAAATCTGTCACTAAATTCCTCAAAGCTACAATTTCACGATTTAATAATAGTTCCACGATTATAAATTGTTAATTTGGGGCATTAAAAGGACAGCCATTAGTAGTCGTTGACAAGGTTAGAAAACAGACTCACTATTATATCATTAACCTAAATCAGTCTAAAGAATTACGTTATTTGGTCCTAGTTTATAATATTTAGGTGAATTGGACGGTGAATGTCAAGTGCAAATCAAATGATAGTCGTTTTTTGTTACATCTAGGAAAAAAAGTGGGAAATGGTGGGGGATTTCCCATACCGTTGTTAAGCACTGGTTGAAACCACTTCGGATTGGATTTCATATTCAGGTGAGACAACCTTCCATTTTTCACCTACTATTGTGTATGTACACTTTACCTTGGAACAGTTTTTTTTTCGTCAACTAACGTATTATTTTCTTGAAGCGATTACAAAGTCAAACTACACAGCGATGTCCGCCACATCTTCATCTGGGGTCAGTTCCCTAATCATTTGAATACAATGCCGGGGCTATACAGCTGTAAACTGCCTATCCAACTAACGTCACATATACAAATATAGCTAAATTCAACCGGAGGTAGATGATAGATAACCATACCTGTATCAACTATCCGGAACCCAGTTAACATGCATATGGTTTCTTTCGACACACATTTGTTTAAGCGATGTTTACATATATTTTCAAATCAAATTCGTAAATCAGGCAGTGAAATAATGCAAACGAAAGCATCAGCAGACAAGTTATCTCTTTCAACTATGCCGGATTTCATTGAAATGCATTGCCTAATGTAACATTTAGTCATTCCACGACATCGTGCAAAAATCCATTATAATGTCTTTAAGAATGCAACGATAAAAAAATTTTGCTTACTGCAACAAATGACAACATGATTCCCATTTGCACGAGAAATAGAAAACACATCCTTAGTATTACTGCAGGAAAGTAAAAATTTCTGGTGGGTATAATTATTATAACTGTGTTATTTCAGATGAACACAGAGTGTCGATTACAGTTAATAAATGACTTAAAAGCAGAAACTCCAAAGTATGTCAGAGATTTTCGAGATATGCTCCAATTTTAACATTTTGTTATATTGCCTTTTCCATATCAAAGCATAACTTTTATCGTTTCATAGCCCGAATTACTCTTACTGACTACAGCTTTCATTAGAGACAGTTAAAGGTAAGGTAGATAATTAAGTAGCTTAAAGACAGCATAACTTTAAAAAACGAACTAATATTTTTTATCAATTTGAGGTTCATTTAGGGACATGGTGTACTCATTAAATTCAACCCAAAATTCCATCTCACATGGCCAATACTTTTAAGTTGATTGTTGAGGGCTGATGTGAATTAAACTATAATTTCAGCCAGAACTTAAAGATATATAATTTAAAGTTTTTTTTGCCAAATAAAATCAAACATGGGAGCTTACTTCAAAATAATGTTAAGAACGCCACATTTTATAAAGTCAGAATTGAAATCAGTTTTCACAAACCTAACTACTAATAGTGAGAGAATTATAATGTTTGTTTTTGGAGGAGGAAAATATAATGATAGTAAAAACTTACATTTTCCCCCTTGAACGCAGCATGCAAATATCCATCCACAAATGCACAGAGTTAAAAACGCGCTTCTGCTTTCTATTATCACTGCAAGACACCACATGTTTTCCTGCGTTAGCTTGAGCAACAACTTGCCATGAATCTAGTTTATTTTTGAAGCCAAAATTCATGCACCAAGAAGCTTATAAAAGCTTTTGACGGCCAAACTCTTTCCCCTTTCCTCTCCTTCCTCCCTCCCACCTCTCCTCTTAACGCTATATCATTCAATTAATAACTTTCCCTCCATGGCCCACACCCACGGTTTGCTACCTGCAGCATCCAAGCACTACCACCTACAAGACGTCACAATACCACGTGACACCGAGGCGCCAAAAGGGTTCCTTTCTCGCCAGTAATAACATTTGACTGTGGAGCGAAATGGCGCTCCAATAACATTTCTTCAACGGTTGCCAATCTAATTTGTATTTTAAAATATGTCTAGTAAATCTTTTTTTTTATGATTGTACTTAAAACTAGATGGATGTAAGTTTTTATTACTATATATATATACTGCATGTACGAAGACTTTCGATTAAGTCATACAGGTAATTCTCGTTTTAGGCGATTTAGGGCTAACTTACGAATTTCTTTCCCACCTTTTCGCACTTTTTTCTATAATTAATCTAATGATAGATTATAATTCTTCAACACCATTTGTAATCTTTTTCCGCCTAGGACGAGGTCGGATACCAATTAGTCACGCTGATATAGGAAGGACAAGTTGGAACGTTTTTTACCGAGCTGCCTAACGACCTTCATTATTTTTACCGGCCCCAGGAGGTTCCCTACACCTGAAAATTGTACCGATCTACAGGTATATTTTAGTCCAGGTTCGTCCAGAAGAAGCTTTAATATCACCTGGCATCTTCAGGGATGCATTTAATTAACTGCTCGTATTTGCATTAAATGTAACCAGGGTCGGCTAGAGGTTATGTGGGACCTCGGGGAGAAAAAGAAATTCTATTATCAAATTTTCTTAGAGAGTTGAAAGTGTAGGGCTCCTTTGTCGTGGTCTCAGGCCCAAAAAAGTCAACGTTTGAGCCAGTTTTAGATGTTGCAGAACTTTCTTTCCAAACCATTAACCTAAAATAAGGCAGATAATATTGACCCTTCTGATTCCATGTACTTGTAGTGTATTTTAGAATACTGGTCGAAAGGTGTTATGAAATCTTAAATTACATATGTAATCTGATTGCATGTTATGTAATTCTGCCTTGTCACTGCCGCTAAATCCATAAACTGATCCTTGAAGGTCACTCGCTGGTTTTAAGTAAAAAAATGGAGCTGCCTTCCTAGCGACTGAAGTGGTACTCACATTGGGCATTACTTTCAGTTTTCGCAGTTTGGTGATGGTGTTCCTATCTTCTGAATTTATGATTAGTTTAATTCCCTGAGAGCATAACGAAAGGGGAAGTGTAATGCGTTTGATTCAATATTTGTCCATTATTACTCTTGACAGAAACTCTTTCCTGATTACGAAGTGCTACTGGCGAAAACAACAGTTGTAAGCCACATACGATAAGATGTAAGCCATTGGTATGTCACCTATATTCAGCGTTTTCCATTAAGAACTCATAATTTGAAGAACTAAATTGAATTTTTTTTTTTTGTTTCTTTCGTTTTTTAGGGTCCTTCAACTAAAATGGACATTAGAACCCTGTCCACTGCTCCACTGCATAGTTCTAATGCAGAGTCTGCACAGACACTAGCAGCATCCAGTGTTCGCAAGCGGTCACCCATGCTAGTACTAGCTGGGGTTGCGTTGCTTGACTTCAGTGATCAGACGAGAACTGGCGTGTCCTACGCAATACAGCCGCTTGTGAACTCAAATGAACACTCAGCATTTGAAAGCAGATCAGAGGCGGCCGTTTACCGGATATCGTGTTCCAAACTTATTCGCAGAATTTGTGCTTAACATTGGAATACAAATATAATCACTTTTTTCAAAATTTAAAATAGGAATTCTTAATGGAAAACCCTGTATTATAATGCTTATCATGTGGGGATACCGGTACTATTATTTTTATTATGCATTCTAGCTAGAAAACAACAGACCACCAGCGTTTCCTACTTATTGCTTAATTTCAAATAGCCACAAGTGGCAAACAGCAGGTAGTGGTGGTCTCTCTGTTAGGTGATGATAACCTTCTGACGTGTGCTATACTGTCGGGATAGCTATTCATTCATTTACCTTCAGAAGTTGATTATATTCAAATTGGGTGTTCGTGAGTGTATTACAGATTATTTCACCACCCGGACTGCCCCGTCGCTTACAAAACCGCCACTGCCAATGCGATGTACTTAGGCTATTTGTTACCACTCGGAGCAACCCCAGGGTTTTCTCTCGGGAGCGGCGAGTTGCGTTGGACACACCAGTTCTCGTCTGATCACTGAAGTAAAGCAACGCAAGCCCAGTTAGTACTGACATGAGTGGTCGCTCGGGAAAGCTGGGTACTGCTAATACCCAATAATCGTCACATTAGTGTAGGGTCTGTGCAGTATATGCATTAGAACTATACAGTGGACGGGTCTCTAATGACCTCGTAGTTGACGGGACCTTAAACTCCAACAAACAACAACAAAAGGGGTTTCTCGTCTTATCTGCACACTGGATACGACTAGTCCGTTGTGACGTATTTATTTTCTTGAGTTAGTCTCAGGATTGCGCGCTTCCGATTTACGCGTGAATGAAATTTGTAAAATAATGAAACGTCATGTTGTTTATAAATTTTTCAGTCAGATACCGGACAGCTGAAGTTTTGGTGAGCTTCTAAGAAGAGTTATAAACCTTTACGACTGCTATACGCAAGCAAACCCACCTAGTCCAGTAGTTATACTCGTAATCGGAAGTGTTATATTATGAGAACGGGATTTGAATTAGAATTAGGTAGGTTTTCCCCAAAACAGTGTCATCTGTAATGAAGTAATATTTTTAGAAACAGAGCAACGCACTTTTAACGGATAATACTCATGTAATGACGTTAACTTTTGACCACCACAGTTTAAATATGAAAACGAGTTTTGACAAAGACTTGATCATGACGTCACTACCTCATTTCTCTCTCAAGGTACTGCATAAAGTTCATAATATTGCATATGCTTTCCTTCTGCCAATCCAAATTGTAACTCGTATTAATTTACAACTTTTATTTATGCCAGGCCGCAAAAAGAGGTTCAGTCTTGGCCATAATAAATCAAAAACACCCATGCATTTCAAAAGCACGTAAGACTTTTCAAATTTACTAAGAAATTCACAAAATTTTCCTAGCACTGAATGCCCTGCATTCGCTGTTACGAGTACCTCATATTCAACTTCTGCCATCTCCTCAGTTCCTCTGCCTGCGTTAAACCATGTCACTCCTCAATTTTAGCCAACCAGATTTCTTGAATTAATAACTGATTTTTCGATCCAAACGCAGTAGGCCTACTCTGACTGTTCCAAAGGATCTTGGACACTTTCGGTCTTCATGGGCTGTTCTGATTGAAGCTAATCCACGCATGCCTTCACTGTCATGCGCGGATCCAGGATTTTCGTCAGGGGGGGGGGGTTGAGCTAATACCTGTGCAAGCTCACATATATTATGCGAATGTAAGTTTATATTTGCATGGGGGGTTGCAACCCACACAACCCCACCTTGACAATCCTTTTTTGACATTGATACATCCATATTATTTGTTGAAAAAAAAGGCGAGCTCCTACATCTGGGAATTTTGTCTGATCTACTAGTTGCAAAGTACAGAGGGTTCTTTTACGTGCAAGTGACATCGTACACCACATGGTGCCACAGCTTTATTTCCCATCCGACGAAAGGCGCAATCCCAGAAGAACCCAATCCACTCGATCCAGTATCGAACCTGGAGCCACTGTCACAGTAGTCGAGCATTCTGACTCTGAGCCTCCAAAGCAGATCAGAGCAAAATTGGGTATAATTTTGAAAATCTCATTCTCGTAAAGGTATTCCCCATGTGTCAATGTTCCGGGCTCTCGTTCACCTCTGCAAGGCTCTGCAACAATCTACTAGGGTATATTAGGTTTGTTTTTCCCTTTACTTCACTAAATGTCGAGTCTGGAGGCCGCGTAGGCCCAGGCCTGGTGTTATTTATGTTTAAGCGTATTTTGATCTTAATTTGTCACCCGAATTTCTATAATTGCATATCCGTAATTGGATTATCATTCGTCATACCATTCTAAGCTCCTTTGCCCGTATAGCGGTTATGATTTCGGCGTTTGGGACCCATTCCCCTTAAGTGACTCCGTCTAGAGCCTATAAACGCTTTAATCCGGCAGTGATCAATATCTTTAATTAATTTTTCCTCAAAATTCTTGCTCTTTATATAGGTCGCCATCACCTAGTTTTGTCCGATAGCCATCCTCACAACTGTGGCCAGATGTCTCCTTCACCTAAAGCAGATATGGACCAGTTATGAGCAGGATCAGAATATGTTACTTAATCGACAACTGCCCTCGTTTTTCTTTGGGTGTTTTAAATCACTTTTGAGGTAACTTTTCTTCTTGTTTCAGAGGCACAGAAGATACATATTGTGCCACTTGAATGCTTGAAAGTAGGATCATGCGTTAGTTTATCGTGTCATTGTTAGTTACAACTTGATTGTATTCAGTGCCGGATTTACCATTAGGCTGAAGCCTAAGGCCTCAATATTTAGCGGGCTTTAAAATCTAAGAAAAGGGCCTCAAAATTGAAATAGCCTAGGGCCTCCGAATATCTAAATCCGGCACTGATTGTATCCTATTCGGATGTTCAAGATTCACAGGCGAATCGTACACTTTATGTCTTCCACATCAGTGCCTGCTCCAGCACTTATAACGCCCCGGGCAAAAACACAAATTGCCGCCCCTTGAAGCAGCGCTCTTTCTCACACTTACAGTCAAAATGGCGCCCCGGACAAATGTCCGGGTTGCTCCCCCCCTTAGAGCGGGCCCTGTCCACATACTAGACAGAAACGACCAACCTCAACCAGAGGCGAGCCTAAACATTTAAACTCGAAAGTTAAGGGCACTATCCAATGTTTTAGCTTGACAAGCAATGAATCATCATTATCATACACTTATCCCGCCTGTTGCAGGGTCGCGTTGCGGGTTCTGGTCCTCCACTCTTGTCTATCTCCTACTAGGTTCCCATCCACCTACACAAACTAATATATTCCTGACAAGCAATGGATAAACCAAGATAATTATGAGACCGCCCTTTCTGCCATTAGAACTTTTCAGATCAAGATAGAACCCTTAATTTGGTTCCTTATTCAGTAGTAAGGTGCACCACCCGCCTCGGTGGCGCAGTGGGTAGTACGCTCGGTAACTGCGTTCGCACTAGGTTCGATACTGGACTGAGGTGGATTGGCTTCTTTCGGGCAAAAGAGGGAGGCCCCGAGTGCGCCTTCTTTCGGATGAGAAGTAAAGCCGAGGTCCTGTGTGGTGTACGATAGCCTTTGCCCGTAAAAGAACCCTCTCTACTATGCAACAGGTAACAAATAAGCATAGGGGTTGCCGCTTTGGTCGGCAACCGGCAGTGGAGAATATTGCCGTTTTGTCCATTCAGAGGGACAAGATGAGTACCCGACCCTGTCATAGGCGGGAAAAGGGGTTAGGACTTGTTTAATATCCAGTATTCGGGTGATTCAGTGTTGCTTGCTTCACTTGTAGATTCTTATATCCATAGTTGCAGGTTCGGTCCTGGTCGAGACAAGGGTTTCTTTGGGAAAAGGTCCAAGTACTCCTTCTTCGAATGAGAAGGAAAGCTGGAGCTCCTTGCGTGATGTGCGATGCCAACACTACAGTTAAATTAGCCCCTTTCTAGGTGGAGTAAAATATACGTTGAAGATTGGCAGTTTTCCCAGGCAGGATAGAAACCCCAAAAAGACCATAGACGGACGTCTAATAAGTAGGGGTCGAGGCATTAGGTCGGCAGCCCACTGCGTGAAAATACCGTCTAAAAGTTTATCACACCTGAACCTGACCTGACAAATCTGAACCTGACTACCATACTGAGGAATGATGAAGTGACAAAAGGAATTTGCAATTGAAAAGCTGATGTGATCTCTGTCAGATCCCTTGTAGCTGTCTCTTGAAAGCATGCGGGGATAAGTAGGCCTGAATATTCTATTCCAGAGCACACGTGGGGTACAATGAAACTTTTGAAGTGGTTTTACAAACCAGTCTTACGAGTAATGTCGTTGTGTGAAGAATGCCAAGATGTGTTGCAGGTGTTTGTGCCAAGAGGTACTGATTTGGGACGTTACGTCTCGCATTTGTAGTGATTCGGTATGTGCTTGATCGAATCTCGAATATAATAGCTGCCAGTTATTCCAACTTAGTTTTGATGTCTCAGGGTACAATTGGAGCTTCATGCGAGTGGAACGTCTCTTGATCGGCCAGTAACGGAGTCACACTGCCTGAAAGCGGCGCGACCCAGTGCCTTAGTGATGATGATGGTATAATAAAGTTACAACAACAAAATGAAAAGTGCATACAGCAATTTTAATTTTCACGCCTCATGAAACTTTTTTTGTGCTTTTCAGACGTGTGCGCTAAGTAAGTTCTATGCGTTACAAAATATACCTGGCAAGAGGAAAAGCACTTACCATGCCGCTTAAATAGCAATTATTATTCCAAAAAAGACGTTTTAATTATGCCCTTTTTATAAGTTTACTACTATTAGAAAGTTAAACCTATGTTTTAGAGATAATTCAATATAATTATAGTAATACATTAATATACCTATTTTCGGACCATGCTGTTTTATTATCTCATATTGCTTCTCACCACTTGTCTTTTCTTCATTTAGTAAATCATAATGCGCAGTTCCAGAGTTAAGTACAGTACTGGGCCAGGATTGAGCAGAAATATTTGACCTACAGCCATTAAAAAAGGGACTAGCAACAGGTAACAGACAGATACGAGAATATTTCTGTAAAATAGAAAGTGTTATACCCGCTTTACTTTTATTATTACCAGTGCCGGATTTACCAATTGAGTAATTAGGCTTCAAAACTTAAGAAAATGGGTTCAAACGGGCCTGAAAATTGAAAGAGCCTAGGGCCTCTCAATATCTAAATCCGGCACTGCTTATTACAGTATCTTACTTTATTAGTGTAGGCCGTTGGTGCTATGACTACGTCCCACCTGTGAAAGCCCAATCTAAGGAAACCCGGTCCTAGGGCCCCCGAAGGAGATTTACGTTTTAGCGTTATTTTAATCTTAAGTTTGTACCAGGAACTTTCATACATTTGGGTTCTCCCCTCATAATATTCATAGTGGGTTCTCTCCTCTTTGGGAGCGGCGAATTGTGTTGGACACACCAGTTCTCGTACTATCACTGAAGTTAAGCAACACAACCCCAGCCAGTACTGACATGGGTGGCCGCTTGGGAACACTGGGTATTGTAAATATCAAAAAATCGTCGCATTTGTGTGGTATCTGTGCAGTCTCTGCATAAGAACTACGCTGTGGACGGGGTTCTAATGACCTTGTAGTTGAAGGGCTCTGAAACACCAACAAACAACTTCTTCTCTTCTTTCCTCCTCAGCGGGATGAGTTTGGAAATTTGCTTATTATACACGAGAGTTCGAGTTCAAACCCCTTGCTGTGAAGATACAGTATATGGTTGTGGTGGAGCTCCTTAGAGGATTGATTTCTGTTGTGTCCGAAGTACATAAGCGCGATAATAATTTCGGCGTTTGAGTAGAATGCTCCTCTAAAAAGTGACGCCAAGTTGCGTTGGACACACCAGTTCTCGTGAGATCACTGAAGTTAAGCAGCGCAAGCCCACGTTAGTACCAACATGGGTGGTTGGTAAAGAACGTTGGGTGCAGCAAATTTCCCCTCTCTCCTACATCCTCTACACCTGCCTCCTCATCTCCCGTGAGCAGCCTCATAAGGGTTCGGCCTGTTATGGTTGCTTGGCTCACTCCCCAACCGGTGAAATTAATCAAAAGGAGAGGCATTCTGCCCCGCATAAAAATCATAATGTGGCACTTGTAGTGTGCTCTACTCTTTGAATTCAGGGTGCAGGATCGAATGTGACGTAGACCACGAGGGAAACGTGAATTGCATTTTGCATAGGATGTGAGGTAGGACGGGTACTATCCCTTTCTATGTACCGAGGACCTTCAGAACTGAGAAGTCAGAGTTCAATATATTACACGTGGATCCAAATAACCCTTTGTGTGTTTAGAAGGTGTTCAACTTCTGTTGAGGTGTTGATGGAGCGTCTTGAGGTCTCTTGGCCTCCATATCCTGCTGTCGAAATCCATACTCTGCCACCCAATTGGATGCATCTTCTGCCAATAAGACCATCGCATCTGTTGATACTACAGTACTTACCTTTCCTTTAGGCGTTCATAGAAAAATTATGCAGCCAACTACATACATATTAACACCTGCGTGCTCTCACTCGAATGTAAAGACGTTTTACGTTGCGGTTTTTTTTTAATGTAAAATATGAACCAATCAAACTGCCAGACCTATGACTAACTAAACTAAAGTGAAAAACTTGCCCCAGAAGATCAACAAGTGGCATAATTGACTGCTGAACGCATCATGCGCAGGTTCGATCATCATCGAGGTAGGCAGCTTCTTTAGCAACAGATAGGGACTAAATGTGTACTTCCTGTTGTATGAATAGAACATTAGTTTAATTATTTAACAATGGGTCTGTCAGCTGTGGAAGCATGTCTACGATGCGGTTAACGAGGGACGGAATTTACCGACTGCAAAATCCCATTACGCCCTAAGAGCGGCGAATTGCGTTGGACACACCAGTTCTCGTCTGATTACTGAAGTTAAGCAGCGCAACCCCAGCTAGTACTGACATGGGTGGTCGCTCGGGAAAGCTGGGTACTGCTAATACCCAATAATCGTCGCATTAGTGTAGTATCTGTACAGTATATGCATGAGAACTATACAGTGGACGGGTCTCTAATGACCTTGTAGTTGACGGGACCTTAAACACCAACAAACAAACAAACAACTGAAGTTAAGCAGCGCAACCCCAGCTAGTATTGACATGGGTGGCCGCTTGGGAAAATGGGTACTGCTAATACCCAAAAATCGTCGCATTGGTGTAGTGTCTGTGCAGTCTATGCACTAGAACTATGCAGTGGACGGGTCTCTAATGACCTTGTAGTTGACGGGACCTTAAACTCCAACAAACAACAACAATCTCGTCTGATCACTGAAGTTAAGCAGCGCAACCCCAGCTAGTACTGACATGGGTGGCCGCTTGGGAAAATGGGTAGTGTCTGGGCATTGGTGTAGTGTCTGTGCAGTCTATGCACTAGAACTATGCAGTGGACGGGTCTCTAATGACCTTGTAGTTGACAGGACCTTAAACACCAACAAAAAAAACCAAATCTCGTGTGATTACTGAAGTTAAGCAGCCCAACCCCAGCTAGTACTGCCGTGGGTGACCACTTGGGAACACTGGGTACTACTAATACCCAAAAATCGTCGTAGATTTAGAACTACACAGTGGGCAGTCCCTTGAAGGGCCCTAAAGCACCAATGAAACCAGAGTGCCTATAACAGGTGGGTTACCCAACGAAGTGCCAGAGGTGTAGCCATGATATATTGCGGCCCCCCATATATGTTACGAGTATTTCACAATTTTCCAACATACTGTATATGCACATCAAAAGGAATATAAATGCTAAAGAAACAAAGTTCAATTTACACTTTAATGTATGCCAGGGCCGGCGTGATGGGTGTGCGAACTGTGCGACGGCACAGGGCCCCTCTCTGAGGTGCAGTTTTTCTAAGTACCTTTCATATAAGAGAAGGCCCCCCCGCATCATTATTTTGCACAGGGCCCGCAAAATATAGTGCCGGCCCTTGTATTAAGGTAACAATTGCCTAAACCTTATTTAATAATTTTAAACAAAATATGGCAAATGGCGCCCGCTTTGCAACTGCGCCCAGAGTACTGTTCTCCTTCGCTACACCTCTGCAGAGAGCCCTAGAAGGGGAACTAGTTCGCCTTACCGCTTAAACTATTACGGACATCATGCTGTGGAACGAAGTAGAGGATATAGTACTACGTGAAAAGAAGAGCGGGCTAGATCGAGGAGCGGTCCAGGCTCACCTTAATAATTACAAGGGAGCGTCGTTTGCGTTGGACACACCAGTTCTCGTCTGATCACTGAAGTTAAGCAACGCAAGCCCAGTTAGTACTTTCATGGGTGGTCGTTCGGGAAAGCTGGGTACTGCTAATACCCAATAATCGTCGCATTAGTGTAGTGTCTGTGCAGTCTATGCATTAGAACTATGCAGTGGACGGGTCTCTAATGACCTTGTAGTTGACGGGACCTTAAACACCAACAAACAAACAACAATTAATAATTACAAGCGAAACGCTGAAGTCACTGTAAACGGCTTAGCGCAAAGTAATGTGTCTCAAACCGCATTTACACGTTCGCGAGTAATCGCGAGGCGAATGGTGAGGTGCATGTTGGTGTTTGTGTGTGTGGGGGGGAGTGTTGGAATTTGTGAACACCACATTCGTCATTCACCTCATGGTTCTCTGATCACTGAAGTTAAGCAACGCAACCCCAGTTAGTACTGACATAGGTGGCCGCTTGGGAAAAACTGGGTACCGCTAGTATCCAAGAATCGTCGCATTAGTGTAGTGTCTGTGCAGTCTCTGCATAAGAACTATGCTGTGGACGGGGCTCTAATGACCTTGTAGTTGAAGGGCCCTAAAACACCAACAAACAACCTCGTGGTTCGCCTCGCCATTCGTGGTGCTCGCGTTGAAAGCGGTCTTTTGACACGAGTCAAAGGGCGCGAGTGACCCGAGGCGATTGGAGAATGACCATCTGGCGAGACATTCGCGAATGTGAGAAGTCATTCGCATCGAAAGCATGAATGCGAACGTTTCGACGAAAGTCTCGCCTCGCGATTATTCGCGAACATGTAAATGCGGTATCAAAGTTTAAACTGTTCCAGCAAGTGTACGGGGGACACTTTGGTAGTCCGATACAATTGTGTGCATCATATAACCCTCATCCCCCCCCCCCCAAATAAAAGGTTCCACTTTTATGCTATACTCGTGTACTGAATCAAGAAGGCAAGTGTGAAAGTAATGCCGGATATACTAGACTTAAGTAACATAATATGCAGTTCTCCATAACGTCTATTCCAGAAGCGCTCTTCTGCAATCCAATATGTTAACAGTTCTGCTCTAACCACACTCCTGTTTCCGTTGTGGATGTATTTGATATTTAGCTGAGTAAATAACGGTAAAGATTTTGCATCATAGCGTCGTTTTTAAGAAGAGTTGTGAAGGGCACGATGGCGGCTTCTTCCACTAGTGATATAAAAAATGGTATTCAAGCTACTGTTCGAGAAAATAAAGTAGTTATATATAGTAAATCTTCGTGTCCATATTGTGACAAGGTGAGTCGGTGTTCGTTGTAACTATTCAGCAGCCTGCTTCTTATTTCTTATTTATACTCGCAAGTACCGGTATATTTGATTTATATTGAATCGGCAAACTCGCTGATGATTAGATACCGTTGTCACTCGATAAAAGTGAAATATATCTATGATGCAATCGCTTTAATATTTCTGTCTCGAACTAGGGCAGTGTTGTCTGAAAGTGAAAGTTTGTCATATGCATCTCTGACCATGAAGATAGTACTTTTTTGGATGTTGCATTACAAAATGGGGCCAATTAATTTTTGGACTTATTAATAAAAAATTAATAAGGTAAACGCTGCCAAGTGATATGCTTTAATGAATTTCAACTTATTTTTCAGGTGAAGAAGCTGTTCCGCGGTTTGAATTGGGATTTCAGAGTTATTGAGCTCGACAAAGAAAGTCAGTACTTTAGTACTGTTATAACTTCAAATGTAATGATCTCTTTTAATGGTTTTTACATTTTATAGAACATGGAAATGAAATTCAGAAAGGATTAGAGGACCTCACTGGGCAGCGTACTGTGCCAAATGTGTTCATCCAAGGTACGCATATAGGAGGATGTGATGACACAATGTTAGCACATTCAGAAGGCAGACTTCTGCAAGTATACAATGGTTCTTAATTTCAAAATTTCATAAATGTACCAAGGAATTCCACCACTCAGTTATTAATTATCGACTCATCATTTATTTATAAATAATTTCGCCTTCTTCTTTCGCTTGTTGCCAATAACAGTATGACACGTGATGGGGCAATTTTTGAAGTTATTGTTATGCCTGAAACTCGCGTCACACTACACAGTCAATAAAAGTTGTTTTAAACCTAGATGGCAGCAAGTTATTTTGGGTGACCACTGCTGTCATTGTGTCTTCCTAGAGCAGGGGTTCGCTAAAGTGGTCCTTATCGACACTGAGGCGGGGTCACTGATGAAAATTAAAGTTTAATTAGGGGTTAGTGAGCTGGTTATTTTGGTGTGAGGGGCTGGTGATGGAGTTGGTTATTGCTTGGCGAACGCAATTGAAGTAATTTCAATCTAAGAATTGGCGCACTTGACTCATACGTCCATGGTTGCCGGTTCTGTCCTGGTGAGGATGCAGTGTAAAGCATTTCCAGGTATAACAGCTCGCTTCCTCTCTTCCTTGATGTGGGTAAGTTACCTTCAGCAGTAGATGGGCCTATCTATGTCAGCTTTTTATCCTCAGTACAAAGTGTTCATTCTTATTCAGTTCTAGATTACACTTGATGCGGATGTTAGGGCTTTGTGAACAGATGTTATTTACAGACCACAGACCTCAACCAGGGGTTAACTTTTATACTTGAAGTGCACGAGGTAAGTGCGAAATTTAATCTGAAATACAAAATAAAATTAGGTTTTAGTGTTCATGAATATCCCTTATCGTCCCAGATTTGCATCTAATGGAAATTTGAGTCTCAGCTGGTGTCGAGGTCAGCTTTTTTTTTTTGATGGCGTCCTATCATCCTCCTACTTACTGACTCCTGAGCAGGTCGAAATTTGTTATTAGATTTCATGTCATCCGGAACATTGATCATTTGAAAGATTCTGTATCGAAATATAACCTAACACGACCAAAATGTATATTCTGACGATTACCACCCGCATACAGCGCACACGCATAATTGGAGTTAATTGGGACCAGGACCCCTTCGGATTATTGAAATAAAGTTGAAATTAACGGCATTTTTAAATAAAATTACGTTAAATTTGTCTATATATGGCAATCACAATAAGTATGTACGTACATTTTAAATCTTTAAAATCATCGTCGATTTTCCTTTGCTTTTACATAGTACCTCGTTTCGTAGCTGTGCACAAAAATATGTATGGCTATATACAGTACATACTGTAACTACATCAGCATCACCTAAACCTTGTCTCGCAGGGTCGGGTCTGCGGATTCTAGCACCCCACTCCCTCCTATCACTTTGGGAGCGGCAAATTGCATTGGACACACCAGTTCTCGTCTGAACACTGAAGTTAAGCAACGCAACGCCAGTTAGTACTGACATGGGTGGCCGCTTGGGAAAACTGGGTACCGCCAGTATCCAAAAATCGTCGCATTAGTGTAGTGTCTGTGCAGTCTCTGTATATGAACTACACTGTGGACGGGGCTCTAATGACCTTGTAGTTGAAGGGCCCTAAAACACCAACAAACAAACAACAACAATCCTATTTCTTTCACCAGGTCGCCGTCCACCTCACACGCTACAACATCTTTACATAAAACCCACTCCCACGTGTTTTGGTCTTCCCCTGCCTTGGTTGCTTCCAATAACCTGTATCCCTGTAATGGACCTATCGAGCTCCTCCTCACCTCAGTCTATAATTTCCCATCTTTCCCAAAATGTCCCCAACCCCAAAGTGTCTATAATATACTCAATTCTAATTCTATCTGCTCTCAACACCGCACATACTTGCGTTTATTTTCGTGGCTCTTCATCACTGCTCAACACTTTGATTCCTATAGTAAAGTTGGCCTTACCATCATCCTAAATCTTCGTCATCATACCCTTATCCCACCTGTGGCAGGGTCGGGTCTGCGGGCTTGCCTGCCTCCGCTTCAGACATCCTGCATTAATCCTATGGGTCACGTCGGAGTCTATCTCCCCGTTGCTCTGGAAAACGGATCCTAAATAACGGAACTCTTGCACCACGGTAACACTTCACCCCCCCCACACACACACAACGAATCTCACCTCCTTGCCCCTGGCCATTCCAATTGAAAGCCAGGTACTCTCTTCTTTATGTTCACCTTTAAACCCCTCTCTTTCCATTGCTGTTTTGATGTCTTGCAGGCCCTCTTGTGCATCCTCTTTGGACTCCTCATGTCTTCCCACATCATCAGCAAATGCCATGGACTGAGGGGCCCATTCTCGTATTTCCATCAGCAGTGCATCCATTACTAGAGTGAATATATATGGGCTAAGTGCTGACCCTTGATGCGCACTAACCTGCACATTGAAGCGTGCACTGTTTCCCCATGTTGTCCTCACCCTAGCGATGGTCCCATCATACATATCCTGCACTCCTAATATATGGCCTTCATCAACCCCTTTCTTTCTTAAAAGGCTCCATACTACTTGTCTAGGGACTCTATCATGAATGTCCTTCTTTGCTGCTCTGTGCTTCTCTATCATCTGTCGTAGAATAAAGATTGCTTCCATGACAGACCTACTGGGCATAAACCCAAATTTATTTCCCCGGACACTAGTTCGGTCTCTGCGGCGACATTCTATGACTATCCCACAACTTCATACGGTGGTTCATCAGCTTTATGCCTCTATAGTTTCCACAGTCCTGGGCGTCACCTTTGCCCTTGTGAGGTGGTTTGTCTTCTTTCAGGCAAGATAAAAGACCTGAGGGCGCCTTCCGTTAGGTGCCAAAATTCCCGGGTGTAGGAGCTCGTTTCCTGGAGTCGGTGGAGTGCCCTAACGTAAAATAGGCTGACGATAAATAAACATAGGAGTCGTAGCTTAGCTCGACCGACAGCCGGCTTTGTAAAAAAATGCCGCCCAAGCCTGCCATAGGCCGGAAAAGGGTTAGTAGCTGTTTTGTTTTCTGTATGGACTATGAATACACTAACAAATTTGTGCTTTATTGCTTCTACTTGACTCTTCTTTAGGCCAGGCGCACACTACTGTAAGTCAAGTCTGTAAGTCTGTCTGCGTTTTGTCTGCTGGACGCCTTGTTTTAAGTGTGCGGCTACCCAGGGCCGGCGCTATATTTTGCGGGGCCCAGTGAAAACATAAAGCGGGGCCCTTCTATCAATAGGTTCATTAATCCGAATGTGCGGGTAGAGCCGTAACGGGGGTATGAAGCGCCTGTGCAAGTGTGTAACTTTCGCTTGCCCGTAACCCAATAAGGACAAAAACATTTTGCGCCCCAAACGCAGTTGCGCCCGTGGCGGCTGCCTTCTTGGCCACGCCCTAGTTACGGCCCTGTGCCGTCGCCCTGTTCGTACACCCATCACGCCGGCCCTGAGCTACCCATTGGCTTTCATTGCCCAAGCTGAGTATATAGACTGTCGTGAGACAGTTTTGACTTAGTGTGCACCTGGTCTTAAATGTGAGCTTGTCAAGGAAGAAGCTGGATTGGCCATAATTTCGGATTCAGTCCACATTTTAGGATTCTTACTGTATTTTGACGTCAGATACTGTCGTCATACTCAAATCGTGTGTGAATTCATTTTCGAAAGTGCAGTTCGAAATGTTCACTCGATTAAAATAATGATACAGGAATAATAATGGACCACGTTATGCTAATAATTTACATTCAGCTGTTCCAATTTCTGTAGGGCTGAGCTTGAGCATGCAAGATGTTGCATTGTGACAGCACGGTAACAGGGGCTTCCCCTAAAACCTACGCGCATATATTATGCGCACGCTCTTGTAGTTGATAATACAGTATCACTCATTGATGCAGTGTGTAACGTGGACACTACCTTGATACGAAAGTTGTTGTAAGTGTATATAATCAGCTGCTAATTACAGGTGAGAATTATTATGATTGGTGAATCTCAAGATAATAACTGAACAGTTAAGGGTTAAAGCTGAAACTTTGTTGACAATGTTCATATCGAAAGTAAAAGAGTTATTTTGAATGATGCACTTCATCGACATTGGGGTTGTTTTAAGTTATTGGCAGTCCACTCAAAATAACAGGACAGTTACATCTGTTACTCTTACTCAGGACACAACTGCACTCCACTTGCCATTGGATAAGCAAAAACCCTGGCCAGTTTACCACTGCTCTGAAAGGCAGTGACGGTCTGGTATTCAATTTGAATTTTTTATTGCAAGAAAGTTTTCCAGCGGGTGTGCCACCTTGAGAACAGTATTCCCAAAGGGTGTGTCGCGCCTGCTCTGTGGGGATGTTACAAATTCCATCCTAGCCGATGGCCCGTTTTGGCCAGGTGCACCTTTCAACAGACGGCAAGTAAAGCCATAGTCCCTGGTGGTGCACTATCACCATGACATCTACTGTATATAGAGTGAAGTGCACTTGTCGATCAACAAGGTGTAGGTGCCACCTAGTAAATGGTGGTTGTGGGATTAGGCAGTGGCGTGACTAGGGCTTATGCCGCCCTCCACAATTCTTTTAAACTGTTATACAGCATATAAATATTATTTTTATTTTCCGAATTCTATGATTGTGCATTCATTTATTTTATAGTTAAAATGGAGTTATGCTATTATTTAATAAATTGTTAAGTCAATTGAAGGGCAATTTTTAGTATATTTTTGTTAATATATGGTAATCCTGCATTTTATTGATGTAAATTATTTCGTCATACATCGGAGACCCCCCTCAGTGGGTACGCTCCAGCACGCTCGGTAACTGCGTCAGTGGTTCTAGTTTGTTTGCTTTAGGGCCCATCGACAACAAAGGTCATTAGGGCCCACTTCCTTCTGACTGCAATCTTTTGAATTAAGTGGTTCTAGGTACGATACTAGACCGAGGTGGGTTGGCTTCTTTCGGGCAAGAGAGAGAGAGACCCCGAATGCGTCTTCTTTCGGATGAGAAGGGCGGCGAATCGCGTTGGACACACCAGTTCTCGTCTGATCACAGAAGTTAAGCAGCGCAACCCCAGCTTCTACTGACATGGGTTGGCCGCTTGGGAAAACTGGGTAATGCTAATGCCCAAAAATCGTCGCATTAGTGCAGTGTCTGTGCTGTCTCTGCATAAGAACTATGCTGTGGACGGGGCTCTGATGACCTTTGTAGTTGAAGGGCCCTAAATCACCAACAAACAACAACAAAGGACAGGCCCGGCTCGTGAGTTTCAGGCGCCCTAGGCAAGTGGGTCTATCGCCCGCCCCCCCCCCCCAATAAAATTTAATACAGTTTTACATTATCCGAGCGTCCCTCACGCCCTTGGCATTTGTCGCATTGTCAATGCATTACTATGACCTCAACAAGGCGCCTGGAGAAAGCCAACATTTAGAAAAGGCCCCACAAATCTGAGAAGTTTTGGAACCCCAGGACTATGAACCTTTTAAATTACCGATAGACTGCATGGCAAGGAAGTACCTCCGAAATTAGCCGCCCCTTTTAAATGTCCCGCCCTAGGCAGCCGCCTAGGTTTGCCTGCCCCATGAGCCGCCTCTGACAAAGGATCTCATTAGCTTCAGCGGTGGAAAGACCGAGGTTAAATAACACAATGGTCAAAAGGCTTTTAAAAAATTAGGAATACTACAATATTAATAAGGTACACCGTAATCCCGTCACTGAAATCCCACATTTTCCATGACCTGCAGTTGTTTATAAGTTTTTAGTATGTTTCAGAAAGATGCTGAACTGCATTCTAGATTTATAGCCTGCAAACTGCGACTGATATTAATAGAAGTCACCATGTGGGGATAACTGTTTAATGGGATTAAGGATAGAAGTGAAAATTCAACGAAGGAAGTTGCAAATAATCGTATAAACTTAATATCGACCAATAAAGCCATGCTGGCATAAGAACAGAAGTGCTATTTCATCATTACATCAAGAGCAGAATTTTTCAGCATGGCAATAGTACTTATGAAAACTTTGGGGAAACAACGCAAGAGCAAAATATTGGAAGCACTTACTCAGGTGGCGATGCCTGTGTACAATGCAAGAATGGTGCAAAAATGTTTAAATAACATCTTCGTTCACCTGGGTAGAAGGTGTGTGACAGTGGGCTAAACTTGTGACTTCTTATAGTGCTGTTTAAAAGAATGGTGTGTGGAGACAGTGCTTTCAACTGCATATTAGCCTACATGTGATTGCAATTAAAGATAAAGCGAACTGCGTTTTATATGAAATTACAAGTTATCATGTATCATATCACCCCTAGTGACATCAACATTTCAGGGGCTCCCCCTGCATTACTTTATATTTAAACAAAATCTGATCATCGTCATTTTATTTATGTTCATCATCATAGGCATACAGTAGATCAACGGTGAGGATTATTGTGGTTCATGCCTTTCCTCCATCAATTGGCTAATTAATGCTTTTTACTTTGCACATTAGCTGGTCGTCTTGCTACTAGTTTGAGTGAATTGGTTATTTGACTTTGGCCTCCCTACTGATGGAAGTAATTTACCAACGTTTATTCTCAGCATTTATATGGAAATGTTAAAGGATTATTGATTTGGTAAGTACTAAATGCCAATGTACTTGGAAGTGCTTATATTTTATTAGGTTGATAGTTATGTTATGTTGTACTAATGGGTTGGGGAGTAACCCAAGCAGCCATAACAGGCCGAACCCTTATGAGGCTGCTGGCGGGAGATGAGGAGGTAGGTTGAGTTCCGCCAAAATATGGGAACCAAGAAAAACTGATGTTATTTACTGATGTATATATCTTGGGATGGGGGGGGGGCAATTTGGTAGAGAATTGGAGTGTTCATTTAGAAAGGAGTTCCTCTTTAATTCTGAATATTATCCCGTATTTTGAATTTGGTATTAATTGTTTGATTAATGATGATCTAGTGTTTAATCATCGTCATCATCATACCCTTATCCCGCTTGTGGCAGAGTCGGGTCTGCGAGTCAACTGAACATGCTCTGACTGGGGTCACCCCAGCCAGGCGTCTGGAACCCGCAGGAATATTGGCCAAGTTGTCTATGGGGGATGCCGGCCTATCCCACAAATTGAGACGATGCAGACGAATTTACTCAGATTTTCTGGGAGAATGATCTAATATTTATAAAACAACCTAAAATGACAATTCGCCTTTATAGGCGTTAGCTCCGTAACAAAAAAATTCATGAAATAACTTCTGATAGGCAGATTACATGGCACCTCTTGATAAGATCAGTGGAGATCAAACTATCATAATAAACGGGATAAACTCCCTCATGTGACATGTACTATCAAACAGGCTGTAGAAGCAAGATATTGTAGTTTCTGTGTGTAAAATGTTAGTGACCTAGAATTCTTATCATCCGTTATATCAGACCGGATTTTATTCGTAGTGATTCCCTAAGTGTGCGTCGTTACGCCTTGGGGAGCTGCGGTTCCTCCTAGGGGCACCACAAATTTTAGAAAATATTCACTGTTTCACAAATTGACATAGGGCGCCTTGAACAAGCCGAGATTCCGAAAGAGCTCCGCCAATCGAAAAAGTTTGGGAACCACTTTGTCATATCTTGTAGTATGCCAGGTGGACCCCGTCAAGGGCGTAGAAGGGATATTGTGTGATTTATGTTTAATCGTTATTTTAATAATACATTTGAGTTTGAAACTTTTGTATAGATCCATATTTAACATACAGTATTCGCATATCCATGCTGTGGTTATCATTCATCATCATTCATCTCACAATTGTGACTGCAAGGTCAAGTGCACAACATTATGCATACAGATAAAAGTGTGGTCTTATCGTCTTCAGAATGCTATTTATGTTTACGCTAAATATACTTTATTTTCACCAAATAATATCTATATACGCGCTATCTATATATACCTATAGTTTACTCATCATCGAAGTTACAAGACACCAAATTCTTCATATGAATTAGCAAAAGAAAAACATGATCTAAGTTCAGATCCAACATGTTGGGTGAACAATTAAATGAATCTAAGGACAAAAGTCGACAACCTTCGCATCAGCGAAGAAAATTGTGCTGGCATAAGGATAAATGCAAAAATCCCAAATGTAAGTTTTGGCATCCAAAAGGACCAAAACCGACAGGGGCGAGTAGTGCACATCCTAGGAACAGCAGAAATAATGGCCAACGCAGACCACCACGTGCCAAGGGAATAGGATCAGGAGCTCGTTCTGTAAGTAATGATAGTTGTGGACTGGGTCTAAAAACAATGGTTGCCAGGAGACAAAAGAAACCCATCCATAACTGTGAACAATAACATGTTGTCAAATGTTTAAGGGGGCCCATTTCATCAGTGGCTCGCAAGGCCCACTTGCCATCAGGCAAGCTGACACCCTGGACAGTCCACCACTGCAGTCGGATGAAGATGAGGACAGCACAGACACGGACGAAGAAGAAGATTTCGTGCCTCAATTTGAGGTACTAAAAGCAATAAATATTATTTCATATTTTGTGGAGTGTAGATATATTTTGATAAAATTTATTTTGCAGCATTTCAGTACTAATTCTGAAACCTTTGAAGAAGCTGCGCAAGAACAATGTACTCTGAAAATTTGTCCGGGAGGCGATGCCTGTATAGATCTATTGTGTCCTTTTTGTGATCCGTTTCGGCCACCTGATTGCAAGAATGGTGCACAATGCTTAAATGTCGACTGCACAGACCTTCACCCACCTGGGCGGAAAGTCTGTGACAAGGGTGTGACCTGTTGTGACTTTAGTTGCACAGCACTTCATCCATCAGGTCGAACAGCAAAGTGTTCACAAGACAATGCCTGTTCAAATCCAAACTGTGAATATTTGCATCCTGACAATTGGATTCCGAAAGAAACAAAATCAGGTATTGTAACTCTTGTAATGTAGTCTAGATTCGTGCAAACCATGACAACTTTGATTCTTCTAATAGTTGTCAAATTCAAGTCTAAGGAAGAAAGAGAACAGGACCAGACTAATGCAGCATTGCCCATGTTAAAGAGTAAAGAAGAATTCATTAGAAGACTTCAAGAAGAAAAGGTACTGATAGTGACGGCAGAGACCGGTTCTGGGAAGACGACACAGTTATCTCAGTATGCTGCAGATGCTTTTGACAATCTCATTGTCTGCACCCAACCTCGAGCCATCGCTGCAGTGTCAATTGCTCGACGTATTGCTTCAGAATATGACGGAACGTCTGTAGGAAACAGCGTGGGTTATCAAGTAAGTGGGAATAAAGTTAATGGCAGCCGGATCATGATAGTAACAGACGCTGCTTTAATCCGTATGGCTCAGAAAGATCGTATGCTAAAGAAAATTGGCGTCCTAATAATCGATGAGGCACACGAACGTTCTCTTAATACAGACATTGTAGTTGGCATAGCGAAAAAAGTATTACAAAATCGTCCTGAGGATTTCAGAATTGTCATATCTTCTGCAACCATCGACCCAAAGCCATTTATGAAGTTCTTCTCTCCAAATAACCAGGACAGACTTTGTCAATCTCCACTAGATGTTCCTGGACGTGTGTATCCAGTGACAATGGAAATTCGACCAATTAGTGACGACGTTGAGGACATCAACACCGTTTTAAGTGAAGAAGTCGCACAAACTCTTAGAGAACACAAAGAGGGACATTGCCTAGTATTTCTTCATGGGTCTAGAGAAGTAGACCGAGCTGTAAGTAATTTTAAGAAGATAGCAAATTCTAACTGGATTGTCTATCCACTGTATGGTGGCTTACCTCCAGAGGAGCAGAACCGTGTATTGTCGTTTAATGATCAGAACGGAAGCCTAAGAATGATTGTATTCTGCACTAATGTGGCGGAAACCTCCCTTACCGTTCCCAATGTGCGTATTGTTATCGATACTGGTCTGGCAAAGGAAGCTCGATTCGACCCCGAACGACGAATGACATTGCTGGAGGAAGTTTATATATCCCGGTCCAGTGCTGATCAACGTAAAGGTCGCGCAGGCAGAACTGCTAGTGGCCACTGTGTCCGCTTGTTTTCGGAAGATAAGATCACACGGCAGAACATTGCGCCAGAAATTTTAAGATCGTCTTTGGATCTTGTGATGCTGCAGCTTTGTTCCTTGGAATATAACCCTCTTGATTTTGAATTCATCGATCGTCCTGATGTCGAGCGAATGAAGAAGTCCATCGAAGTTTTGTCTTCACTTGGATGTCTAACCGACGATATGAAACTAACCCCTCGTGGCCATACGTTTATAAAGCTGCCCTTTGATCCAAGAATGAGTCATTTTGTGTTGACGGCACATGAGAAGTATGGCCATGGATTCATAGCTGCAGAAATTGCTGCGATCTTAACTGCTCCAGGGTCTGTTATTTATTTCGGAGGTCAGAAGAAAACTCCAGTCTCAATCTCCAACGATGCATTGCTATTCCACAGTGATTTGTTGCATCATCGCATGCTGTATAATAATTGGCTAAATGCTGGTAAAGTTACTACTTCAAGATGTCAACATTGCTCGAAATATATTTCTGGTTCACTTTTATCGAAAGACGGAGGATGTCGAAGTTGTAGAGTGAAATATTCTAACGACCAACATCTCAATAACAAAATCTTAGATATTGTTAGAAATACTACTTCACAAGTTCGGCAGTTGATTTCGGATAAAATATGTCCTTCCTGCCCAGGAATTGAAGATAAAGAAGCCATTGGAAGAAGCTTGGCGGAGTCATTTCCTGAACAAATTGGAGAATTTCTCATCCCGGCGAATCCTAACGTAGGAGTGCATCTGATATCTTCAAAGATGCGAGGACAGTTGTCATTTTCGTCTACCATGTTGGTGTCACCACTAAATTCTGAATTCCTTATAGCAATGACTGTGACCAAACTTCCAACTGGTAGATTAATTTTGAACAATTGCCACAGTGTGAACGTTGACTGGCTTCCGGTACATGTTCAAGCCGAACTTGAAAACAAGAGTTTAGATATGGTAGAATGCTTCAAAAAGACAAATGTTAATAATAGATATTCAACTATATGTTTTAAACATTTCCGACAACATGCAGAAGATGAAAATGATGTAATGAAATTTGTGGAGTGTTTATACGATTCATCATCCACTACCATGACTGTGTATTCTCCCAGAGCGATTAGCAATGACGTAAGTGACACTTGTAGCAGTATGGTAAATAATCAAATGAAAGAAGATTTGGATTATGAAAAGGTAGTCGAGTCCTCTGATGGGGGTTTGGAGTTGCATGTCAGTGCTGGATTAAACATTAAGAAAATGAATATAATTGACAATTCCTGTAGCGTCAGAATTGACAATCCTCCTGTTAATTCAAATGCAGAACTTATGAAATGGATATGCGAGAAGCTATCTGCTGAAAAGAAAGACATCAAGCGTCATGTGTTTTATCCATCGACATCTAACAAGTCAGCTTCTGCACTGATAATTTTCAAAACTGAGAAATTGGCACAGAAATGTAGAAATCTTGGGACGCAGTTTACTTCAGTTTTAAGCAATGCTACAGAGGTTCGCATTTGGTCTAATAGCAGTGATCCTATTGAAGATATCATTTGTGGCCCACCTCCATTGAGAGCCGACAAAAAGTGTCCTCTTAGTATTCAGTATGAGATTTATGTTAACAGAGTTCCTCAAACCTTAGTTAATCAGGAATTAATGCGTGTAATGAAAAAGGCTTCTAAATTTAAAGATGTACAAGAGGAAAATGGTGGTGCACATAGTTATACTTTAACTTACAATGATGAGACTATTCGCGATGAGGCTCTGGAAAAAATTGAGACCATACTTCGCAATGATGTATCTGTTGAAGGGGATGATTATTTTTATGAACGATATAGAAGAGATGCACCCAGAATATCGACTAAACAGAAAAAATTTTCAGCCCAGTTCGTCTTAAAATTTCTGACATCGAAAAACGCTGACACCTGCTATAATAATAATATGCATCGCGAACTAATTTATAAGGTCGATGGCAATGGGCACTTAGATATAGAACATCCAGAATGCTACTCCTTGGATCAACACTTGGAAGCAGTAGCTAAGGTTCATGGAATAAAGTACAAATCCTTTGAAGACGAAAAGAATCGTGCAAAATCGATAGGAGTGTATATTTTTGGGGGACTGCCATCGAAGTGTGCGCAGGCCGTTCAAGACCTTAAGGCATTGACAGCTCCTGTGAAGTATTTCTTTGGAGATGAAGACAAGCGCACTATGGCAATGGAATTGAAGAAATCTCGGAGCATTCCAAAATGGGCTGAGAAATGCTCAGTTTTCGTCAAAGAGACAATTGAAAATCAGAAATTGACTGGCATTACCATTTATGGAGAAAAATTTGCACAGGGTCAATTCATGGCGAAATTAGCAGATTATTATAATTCGTTTCAGTGCAGATACCAACTGATTACATTACCTCCATCAGCCTGCTGCCTATTTCACAAAGGTGGTTTTGGTGACGCGCAATTAAAGCAATCTTTGGTACAAAATAATATCAACAATGTGACGACAACTTTTGTGAAATCCAAGAATGCAATTGAGGTTTTGGTGGATTCAAAGGTCAGCTCCGTGAATGATCAGAAAAGAGTTATGAAACAGTGTCAGGATGCTATTGATGCTATCCTGAAAAGTATTAACCAGCAACGTAGCAAGAAATCCGCGTGCGTTTATTGTCGAAATAATTCGGGCCGGACATTTATTATTTGTGGACACAACTATTGCAGTTCATGTATAGAAAACATAACTCAAATGATGATATCGAAAATTCCAAGTACGTATTTGTCAAGAGAGGAAGCTGAA
Organism: Trigoniulus corallinus; assembly: GCA_013389805.1. Classification (NCBI taxonomy): domain Eukaryota; kingdom Metazoa; phylum Arthropoda; class Diplopoda; order Spirobolida; family Trigoniulidae; genus Trigoniulus; species Trigoniulus corallinus. Next base: position 17,180,102 of record JAAFCE010009109.1, read on the forward strand.
ACGTTATATAAGGAAATTGAGAAAAATCTTAAGTGTCCTGTCTGTAGAACTACTATATCCATTAAAGACATAGCCTCTAGTGTCAGTAAGTCGACTTTGGAAGAGGCTTGCACCGCTGTCACTGTTCTTTGTGTCCGAAAGGACAGAAATCATAGTTTAACACTTTGTCCAGCACAAAATTGTCGTGGATTAATCGAACGCAAAGAGGGATATGCCACCTGTTGTTGCTGCAAGAATTCAGTTTGTCCATCGTGTGGAGTGACCAATGATGAACGACACCTCAACCGCACCTGTAGTCAATATAAGAAGTTACTTTTGACTTCTTGTATCTTATTAGAAGATCTATTTCGAAAGGCCGAGAAATATGCACGAGAACAGTGGCCTTATGTTGAGAGAAAGTTGGGTAAAATTCTTGGTATCCATCGTAATCCAGGTCTTGCAAATGGTTGCATGGCCTTAAAACGCTATAGCGAAGGCATTAAAGCACTGGATTTATTGGACATGGAGAATCACACTATATTTGGTTGGCATGGTACTTCAAGTGTAGGCCTTGCTGGGATTTGCGATGAAGGTTTTGACCCGAGCCGAAGAAGGTAATAAAGATAGCTTTGTCAGGTTAATGTATTTGATTTACCATTTACCAACCGAAATTTCATATTTTTATTTTTCCTCAGTGGTCAGGTGCACGGTCGTGGAGAGTATTTTGGAATTTCTGCATCAACATCTGCTGGTTACAACCAAGGAACCAGCACCTTGATTGTTGCTCAAATTATCAAATCTCCAGCACACTTTAAAACTGAAAAGAATTTCTGCTATGTCGTCGACAACCCCACTGACTGGAAGCACTCCTTCTGTCTACCAGTAGTCGTTGTTTGCTACGGTGTCAATAATTTCGCCCCAATTTGGTGGAACACGAAACCAAAGCAACCGTTACCACATCCATTTTATGAAGAACTACCATATGACGATGATAGTAACGACTCCGACGATGATTCAGACGTAACAGTGAATGCCATTTCTAAAAGTACTATCACGTCATCGAGGGCTGCTACGTACCAAGACCTAAACGCTTCTTATCTCCGTTCTGCGCCTACTTCCCAGAACCTGTCCACCAATGCATCGTATCCCCGTACTATGCCTACCACCCAGAACCTGCCCACCAATGCTTCTTATCTCCGTTCTGCGCCTACTTCCCAGAACCTGTCCACCAATGCATCGTATCCCCGTACTATGCCTACCACCCAGAACCTGCCCACCAATGCTTCTTATCTTCGTTCTGCGCCTACCTCCCAGAACTTGTCCACCAATGCTTCATATCCCCGTGCTGTGCCTACCTTCCAGAGATCGTCTGCTACTTCTACTCAGGACTCTCATTCTGTGTCTTCACGCCCAGTTTACCCAAACATACAGCATCAAACTAAATTCTCTTCGACCAGTTCCGCTTCTTCTTCTTCTTCTTCATTTACATCAAATAGATATCCTACAAATAATCAACGATCATCAAAATCATCATCCACTGGATCTAATAAGCCCTGTAACATACTGTAAAGTTTTAAACCAACACATTTTTGAGTGGATGTTGAGTTTAATCACTTCATTTCCCCAACTATCATCATCGTCATATCCAGGGCCGGCGCGAGGCGGGTTCACCAAATTCGCCAGAACCGTCCCCACGCGTAAAATGTTTTTTCCTATAAAGGGTCCCGCAAAAGCTTGCGCTGGCTCTGATCCTATCCTTATCCCGTTTGTGAGAAGGTCAGATCTGTTGGATGTGGCCCTCCTCTCCCGTCCGTCTTCCGGGTCCCCATTCACCCCAACACTACCATATCCCTCCGTGCAACCTGCTCCTACGTCAGCGTCGGTCTTCCTCTCTCCCAGATTCTCACCTAACCAACTGATCCTCCCCTCTTCTTATTACGTGCCCATATCACCTCGAATCTGTTTCCTCTCACCGTTTTCCCACAATGTCTCCCATTCCCAAACTATCCCTTATGCCCCTCTATCTTCCCATGGCACCCGAACGTATAATGAAGCTTGCGCATTTCTTTTACTGTCACTTTATTTGATGGTGCTTCGGCACTGCGCAACACCAATTCATTTAACATCGCCTTGAGCTTTATTGGGACCATCTGATCACGCAGGACTTCGCATGCCTGTCTCCACTTCTTGTAGCCAACAAAGAGCAAGCACCAACTACTTTATGAAATTTATCAACTATTCAAAAAACGCAACTCCTAACCCTTTTCCTGCCTATGGCAGGGTCGATTACCCAGTACCAGTGGGCTTTGGTGTCGAAGCAAACAATTCGTTGATTTGAAATTCTAGTTACAGTAAAATTTCTCTATGAGTACACGCCTCTAAAGAGTACACCCCTCATATCAGTATAAATTCTTTAGACACCGATTTGTCACCCATAGGCTTTATGTGATTACCACCCCTCTAAACGGCACACCTTTATAATAGGTACACCCCTCTAAACGGTACATCTCTATAATGGGTACACCCCTCTATTGGTACTCCTAATATCTGTCACCATTTTCAGAAAACCACCTGTGTAATGGGTGCATCCCACCACGATGGCACAGTGTTTAGCATGCTGAGTAACTGCGTCAGTGGTTCTAGGTTCGAAACTGATGAGGATGAGGTGAGAGAAATGTCCCAAGTGCGCTTTCCATGAGGAGTTAAACAGAGGTCCTGTGATATTCGATGGCATTTGCATGTAAAAGAAAATCATGTCTACTATGCAACTGGTAGATTAGGCAAAATTTGCAGATGCAGGGCCCCCCCCCCCCCCCCCTCCCTTGGTGTCAGTGGAATTCCCTAAAGGGCCCCATACACGATTGCTCCATTTTGATGAAAACCATTTGGATGGCGTCCGAATGGATGACGTCCAAAAATCAGCACACACGAAGCGGTGGACAGATGATAGACATCGATTGGATATTAAAACCGTGAAATACTTGCTTCAAATTAAAATATGTTATTCTTTATCGTGTGGTGAAAGGATCAAAATATTAAATTTGCTGAATAAAATCATCTACTTGTAAATACATGTGAATATGACGTTTTATTGGCTTTGTTGGAGTAATAAACGTTATCTTGAGAAAGGTTAAAAGAAAGTCCAGATTTTTTCTGGTCCAAAGATATCTGGACACCCTACGCAAGATGAGTTGAAGAATTTAAACAACAGGAGAGATGGGAGATGGCACGTCTCGTCTCCAGAATGAAATTCTGGGACCAACAGAGGTGACACAGTTCCATGGGGGTGACACTGTGCAAAGGAATTGCAAGTGAGGCAAGAAGAGCCCTGAAGAGGTATGCCTCTGCTGCACGGGTGACACCAACTCCATTGGGACCAACTCAACCCATCTTCTCCCAAGTTGTTAAATAGATACATGATAGGTCACTGACCTTTGGCTAAGTAAAAAATAGGAGTAGCACTGAAGTGCTAACGGATGATGGTCTCAATGAAAAACGTTATCAGTAAAAGCACAGGCCCTATTCTTATCAAATGCAGAGAGGACACGATGATCTCTCTTTTTAACCTTTAACCCGTCTGTTTCTTCCACATGAAGGAGTGAGGGACAAGTCCATACAAACTGAAAGTAAATTGACCGCGAATTTTTGGGGGAACTTGCTCCTGCATGCTACAGGTGCATTTCATTCCACGTAGAAAGGGTTCTTTCACGTGCAGGAAGTGGCATAGCTACAGTTTGAGCTGTCCTTCCTTTGGGATATGCTGATTATACTGATTGGGATATGGATACAAGAGATAAATTGCTCTGCAGTCATACCATTTTTGTAGCTGTTAACTCTAGGAATTGTTGATAATTTTACCCTTCTCATTATTAAAACTCTATTCAAGAATGCCGCCTCCCCCGCATGCAGCCTGGCATATCCGTGTTGCTTATTGTTATTGTGAAATAGGTCGTCAGACACCACGCAATATTATAACCAACAAAGCATTAATTTACCTGCCAAAATTTCTAGTTTTGTTGTATAATGCGGTGTTGGAACATTTGGGATAAGCCGGCATTCCCCCTCCACAGACAGCAAAGCCAATATTCCTGCGGGTTCCAAACGCCTGAGTGGGGTGCCCCCAGGCAGAGCATGTTCGGTGTATCCCCAGACCCGACCTTGCCACAGGCGAGATAAGGGTATGCTGTTGATTCAAGAATGTCCCCCTTTGTCAATGAAGGAGGAAATTGCCATCGCATCCACTTGGTGTGCAGGTGGACTGAGTTCAATCCCCACCAATATAGATGGACATGGTGGCTCTACCACCATTATTCTTCTCTTTCTTATTGGGGTTCACTTTATTGACTGCTTGAATGACGTAAGTCTGTTGTCCTAAAATAAAATAGTAGCGAAGAACATATTACTAATATTAATATTTATGGTACCACAAAACAACCGAGGAGACTAAATACGCGAATTTGTGCTTTCAACGTGGCGCCATCTAGTGAACTGTTGATCAACTACAGTTCACTTTTTTTTACACCGCGGTTGTTTTGCTGTTAACGAAAGAATAGCCATTTCAAGGCTGATTTTGGTAGAAATCATGAGTAACATTTAATCTAAATTGCCGTAAGAAATTGTCTCACACTTGACCATATAATCAATAATCGTCATTTACTATCGACTTCTACAGCGTTTTTTAAAAAGAAAGATCATGATGACTGTAAAATAAATTTGCAAGTCACGGTTACGCTGTTTCAACAGTATCTTGCAAAAATACATCCTAAAGTTGAGTTTCGAATATGCCGGTACACTTAAAATATCAACCTTAAATATAGATTAATGATAAATATAATGCCGAAATCAAAAAAGGCCGAATGATTAGTGTACAACAAAAACTTACAAAATTACTTTTTTAACCCATGAAATAGTGCACGCGATTCCCGTTTGTGGCGCTAAGGTCTCTATATTACAAATCCGGTTTCACTGTGGTGTTCTTATATATATAAATACTTGTTGGTTTGGGAGTACTAAATTTAGGAGGCGGTTAGTTCGTTTGTGACAAAGGTAGGAATTATCGATTTTAAGTAGTGTGAATGAATTATTTTTGCATGCGATCTCTAAATAAGAATGCAGATCATTTGGTCGATAAGTCTAGTTTGATGTCGGAAGCGTTGTGACATGGGCCTGGGTATCTCCATTGATAGGAAGCATTGGAAGACCAAACGACGTGGAAACCAGTTAAATACCAAGCGGGAAATGGCGCCAGTTACTCCGGCATTGGATATCCAGCAGTTGGTGCAACAATACATTAAGGATAATAAAGTTATGGTATTCAGTAAATCAACTTGTCCGTTTTGTAAAAAGGTAAGTGTCATTAATCTGCTAAAGCGACACGTTAACTAAACTGTAGACCGAGAGATGCCTGTCCGGGAGAGTTACTAACTCGTGGTTTCGATTTGGTGGTTGGTGATTCCTAATAGGATTCAAGTTTTTGTATGGAAAAAGAAACTACTGCATATTTTTGTTCGTTTCCCATATAACTTATTAATTGTTACCGTGTAGATTGCATTGAAAAAAAGAGACTAGTTTTAGTCTCATATTTGGGAGTATGGACGGTATGGATGGTTGGTTCTTGTATATAATTGAGCTTCACTGCGTGATTTTTGACCATTTTGATCACTGCCGTGAATTACGTAGGCTCTTGATGTGAATTACATTGAAAAGGGGTGGTTTTCATGTTTACTGACTACTTTCCTTTAACAGATTTTTGAAAGTTACGGAACAGTTCTTTTTCTGACGTAACTAACTTGACCTAAAGACACCATACGAGTTATGACAGCCATGTGTTGCTGCAATAGCAGAGAGATGAAGTAGACAGGATATACATTTCGCAAGATATGCCCAGCAATTTCAGGTTAACAACTAGAATTAATGAAACTGGTGTACATCTCCACAAATCCCTATTAATTTCGCAATTTGAAGCGTCAGAGGCCGTGTGCGTTAAATCGAAATTATACGATTAAATGACAAAATACGGTGTACAACATATTTCTAATGACTGAACCTATCCCATTGTATTCTGAATTCTAGTAATTTATAAAAACCCTTGTTTATAGGCTGACAGTTATAAATTGCTAGAAATATAATCGTTTACTTCTTCCACCATGCCTAATAATAAGTATTAATTTCAGAGTAAACAAGCGTTATTTATCGCCGCACACGTTCGCATTTTCTTTGCTGTAGCTGTGAGGACCATACTGTAATTAAAGAGAAATATAAATATAGTAGAAACCGGATATTGTAATCACAGATAATGTTATCCTCCAGTTATTGTTATCACATTAGTCGGTACCAAACAACATACGTACAGTTTATTTTCTCGTACTTAATGTTATCAGCCAGTTAGTATCAAAAATTACTTGTCCCACAGCGATCACAATAAACAGCCTCTACTATAGCTATTTTTATGGTTTCCAAATTGACAAAGAAAAGCTTTAATTTCCTGTTTATACTAACCGAAGTAGCGGTACAGTAATTCATTTCCGAATATAGCGAAAATGCTCTTGAGAAATTATAATCCTAGATTTTGGAATAGCTTGTTAAACAAATTCGTGTCATGACTTCGTAATAATTAAACAACATGCGTTAAAAAAAAAACTGTCGGTGATATCGCCAAAGTCTTGTTAGCTACTGTATTGTTACTTCTGAAATAACTGTTTTTATCAAACTATAATCTTTAAGAAATTCTACAAAATCATACTGTAGTTGTTGGTTCTTATTCCGTTGGTAAACTTGGGCAATCACGATCCTAATTTTAAAAGGTAACTCTCAACGGTACATATTTCATGTAAATATTTAATAATTTGCGTTGATAAAATTAAATTGGGAATTTGAATAATGGTTCTTTGTGTTAATGCGAATGACCTAGAATTTCATTACAAGATTTAGACTATGGCACTGGGTATGATATCACATATTGTAAGTAAACATTTTCATCGCAACCATGTTCACTTGATGTGTATAGATAATTTAAACTTGAAGGTAACCACCACTTAATCAGAATGATTAAAATTGACGTGATGGTTGTGTGATTTAGGTTTTTCTCCCTCTTATTTTGTTTTTCATATTAACACAGAAAACAGGTTTGTGTTTAACGCAGGATGACGATGAGAGAAATAATGGGGCGGAATGTGAACTCTGTCCCTCTCCGTTAGAGGCTGTGGTAGATGTGTTTTGCCCCTGTTGCACTTAAGAGAATAGCATTTAAACTAGCAGCGGCATAAATGTACTACTGAATCATCCGAGTTTCCGGTGAAGAGCTAATACGTGTCTAGAGGTTTCCAGGGTCGGCATCAAATGAGGTGTATAAGCGCTAATAAAATAATAGGTCGTCTGAAATAATCCAGTTGAATTCCAATAGGACATCCGTGGGGCCATTAACATGCTTGCCGCCTCCCACATAACTGGGGACGTTGTTTACTTGGGTAAGGGCCTGCCTGGTATGAAGACAACTATGGTATTTATTCATAATGTTGATTTTTGTTGTCTTTTAAATGGAAGCAATGGTAATCGGTTACTCTCCACCATGCTGTCCGTTCTCCTTTCTGAAAGGTGTGCTTGGACCCCATCCAGGCACACTCCTGCGAAAGGAGGAAGGCACTTCATCTACATGCAACGCTATATAGGCTACTCATAGATTTGAATCAAGAAATATTTGAAGTGGGGTTAATTGGATTGAATTTAACATTTTGTAGCAACTTGTTCGGTGAAAGGGAAATAAAGTAACTAACCGGTAGTACAGTAGTCTCCGTAATATTGCCTTCGATAATATTATCACCCTTAGTCCCGCCCTTCACTTTTCAGTTTTAAATTTGCCTCCTTAATATTGCAGCTGTTAATACTGCCTTCCATACTTTTGCCATTAAAATATTTCCCCTTAGTAAAGAATTTCAAAAAAACCTCGTTAACACTGCCCCATCATTTGGTGGCAATATTATGAAGGCTCTACAGTATTTTAATATACCAGTCGTTCCTTTTTTTGCAAGGTTCAGGAATCCTATTAGCATAATTACGAAACCGGACATTCGTGACTCAACAGAATTGCCCCGACTTATCCAAATGTTTTCAGACAAGTTAATTTTAATGTATTTTAAAGCAGGTGCTTTGATAGTTTTATATCTAATACTATACTTAATCATGATTACGATAACCTAATTAATGTGTTAAAAAACGTAACCTCAATTTTTGAATTCGTCGAGTGTATTTCGTACATAAAGTAGAACTTGTATTTGGCGAAGAACATTTGTTGAGTCATTATTATGCTCATGACTGGCCTCTGATAGATCAAACCCCTGTCGCTGGTCCTCCTTGTTATTAGGTTCAAAGTCTAGTTCGGTCTCATCTAAAATTGCCTAGTGGACTAAGCTAAATGTAATTCTCGCTTTGCATCTCGAGCTCAGTACACGAGTTATTGTCAGAATTTGAACGAAATACACAAACGTTATTGCAGCTGTCTTTAATTTATTCAGGTAAAAGAATTCTTCAGCACGCTCAACATAAACTACTTTGCATTAGAGCTTGATACGCAAGGTATGTGTCTGATAATCTCGAGGGAAAAGAAGGGGCAAGGGATTGATTTTTGAGTTTGATAACTTAATATTTTGAGCGGCATCCGTTTACTTCTAGAAAATGGAGGAGAAATAAAAAAAGCTTTAGAAGAATTAACTGGGCAGACAACAGTTCCAAATGTATTTGTTAATGAAACTCATGTTGGCGGCTGTGATACCACAATGAAAGCCCATTGCGAAGGATGGCTGCTAGAACTTTTGAATAAGCCCAAATATGACTACGATTTAATTGTTATTGGTGGTGGTTCTGGAGGTCTTGCAGCATCGAAGGTATTTGATAATTCGTTGATTGAGACGGCGACCTTGATGAGGATGATAATTTTATTACGTTTAATTGCTGTAGGAAGCATCCCGTCTAGGAAAAAAGGTCGCAGTTTTTGATTTTGTGAAGCCATCACCAATAGGAACCACCTGGGGTAAGACACTTCCGTTTTTGCATTAACCTTGTTTTACCAGCTCTATTGTTAAATTTTGAGTTTGGACCGTCATTGGCTGGAGTGTTGCCTCTAACAATCTGCAGATGTTCATTTTGGCATTGGTTCCCAGGCGATTCTTCCTGGTGGGGGGTTTAATGGTCACCTCATCAGAAAGAAACGTCTAATATTTGGATGGTCCCCACAACTACGGCCATCCTTTCATCCCAAGGTCGTTAAATGCCTTGTGATAGGAGACCATGTGTGGGATTGTGAAAGAACCACGCTAAATGAATTATTGTAGGGCTTGCTACAGATGTTGAAGGGATACGTATAGTCCTCGTATAGGGGCGTTTATGCCTCGTACCTATATTTAGCGGGGCTGTACTCAAGTGTCTTGGTACGTATGGCACTGAAATGACTGATCTCGTGCATTCCTTGTATATGGCGGATGCTCTGGTCTTTTCCTAGGGAAGTGCATCTTAAATTTCTTCCACAACGATCCCTTCTATCCAAAAAGTTTTCGCGACCATGATATATCGGTACATAAAATAATTATACGAATAAAATTGCGTTATAATTCTTCGTCTAACTGTGTCCTGTTGTTCAAGCGGGCTTTGTAGACATGTTCATAAAACAATTACACCGGTTTCTAATTATATATGAGCGAATTCCACATTTCTCGATCCCCCAATAATTATGAAATTGAACAAGTTTCATGTTCCATGCATTTTTTTCCACATTATTTATCCATCAATGTTGTCCTCTTCTTGGTTAGTGAAAAACAGTTGGAAGGCAATTCACTGTGAAAATATATCAAATTCCGACGCCTGCGTTCTTAGACATGCAAATTTTAGCCACGCTTTTATTTAAAATATGAATTAATGTTTTGGCATTGACTACTATATAATTTACTTCCAAAAAAAGTTAATGTTAAAGTGCACATGTTGTCCTTCTCATAATTGAAGATTCCAGCCTGCGTCAGATTGACGTAATTTAAGTCGTATTGATCTCTTAGTTTGGAAAACTGGTGTTGAACTAATTTTATTATTTTCTCCTCTCATAATAGGACTAGGTGGCACTTGTGTGAACGTAGGATGCATTCCAAAAAAACTAATGCATCAAGCGGCCATACTAGGTAAGGTTTAATTACTTAAATTAGCAGATGAATTAGATTAAAATGTTAGTTTGCACCACAAAGAGTAGAAAGTGCTAATGTTATCCACCCTTTATTAATCGCTAATGGGTTTTATATATTTGATTCGAACAGCATGCTTATTTTACCGTTCTTCCTTGATAACTTAAGCTGTAGGTAGATTTCTCTACAGCTTTCGACTTTTATACCCTTCTTTTCCTATTTTCTTTTTCCGCTTCAGATAGTGCAATGAATTGATGATGTCTGTTCTGTTTAAATGTTATCACCCCTGTAGGATACGTTTAGTGGTTAGTTTAACGGAATAAGACTTGGCGACTTGTCTTAGTTTTCATCTTGAAATTACAGGTCATTCTTTACATGATTCTACAAAGTATGGCTGGTCATTTCCTACAGAAGAAGGTAGAGTATAGAATTTAAAAACGTTGACGTGCTTGCTTAGTCTCGTCTTGTGATTAGTTTCTGTTGTTCTCTGTAGTAAAACATGATTGGGAAACTATGAAGACAAACATCCAGGTGAACTTTTACAATTTTGTACTACTGTTTATTCAATACGCATGTTTGCCCATATTTTACTCGAGTATATATTGGATTTCCAGAATCATATTGGATCTTTGAATTGGGGATATCGTGTTCAGTTACGAGAGAAGAAAGTGACGTACATGAATTCTTTTGCAGAGTTTATCGCTCCACATACGATAAAAGTCATTAATGTTTTATTTCGAATGTAAAGCTGGCATCTCGGTTGCTTGAATTGCTGGTAATATGCTTTCTGTTTAGGCTGTCGATAAAAAAGGAAAAGAAACTATATTAACAGCAGAGAATTTCATTCTGGCTACTGGTCTGCGACCCAGATATCCAGGCATACCTGGTGATAAGGAGTTTGGAATTACCAGGTTAAGAATTCTCTAATTACTTACTTGGGCATATGTTGACACCTTTTCATTTGTTGGCGTTGTCTTTCTTTTTTTAGTGATGATTTGTTTTCTTTACCATATTGTCCTGGAAAAACCTGTGTGATAGGAGCTTCATACGTGGCCTTAGAATGCGGCGGCTTCCTCAAGGCCATTGGTCTTGATGTGACTATTCTGGTAAGGTTAAGAGAGTTCTGGGCGATGTTATGTAATGAACGCGTTTGTAAACCTGAATTTATGCTTACAGGTTCGCTCAATTCTTTTACGTGGGTTTGATCAAGAAATGGCAGAAAGGATTGGTAGATATATGGAGAAAGAAGGGATACGCATTGTCCGTGAATGCATTCCAACCAAAGTAAGCTTTAGCACATCTTCTTTGTTTATAATTGTAGTATACTTCGGAATTCTAATAGTTGATATTTAGGTCGAACAAATAGAAGCGGGACAACCTGGTCGGTTAATGGTTTCGTATACAAATTCTAAAGGAGAGTTATTTCAGGAAGAATTTAACACGGTGCGTTGATAATTTGTCCCGAATTTTTTTAGTGTGATTGAAGCATATGCTGATTTCCTTCGGGGGATGAATTTTAGGTTTTGTTTGCCATTGGACGAGACGCTTGCACGAGTGGCATTGGTTTAGAAAATGTTGGTGTCAAATTAAATCCGAAGTCAGTAATGTTTTTAAAATACTTTTGTGGTAGCGATGTATTCATGATACTAGTGTTTCAAAACGTTTGTTTTGCAGAAATGGTAAAGTCGTCGCCATTAACGAACAAAGTAATATTCCATATATTTATGCCATTGGCGACATTCTGGATGGAAAACCAGAACTGACACCTGTGGCTATTCAGGCAGGAAAATTATTGGCTCGTAGAATAGCTCGCGTTAGTGATGTTCAAGTAAGAACTTTTGTTTACAAATGATTTGTGACAGAAACTGGTAATGATTTTGAACGTTGTTTCCATGTAGTGCGACTACATCAATGTGCCTACAACAGTATTTACGCCGTTAGAGTATGGCTGTTGTGGCTATTCAGAAGAGGATGCGATTGCTGCTTTTGGGGAAGATAACATAGAGGTGATTTTTTTATATTATTTATTTTCATTTAGGGAGCAATCGAGATGGGCAACGACGTAATTGTGGTTATCTTTTAGTTTTTAGAAGTACTGATAATTTGTTGTAAACTTTTTAAACCTAGGTGTATCATTCAGGCCTTTGGCCCTTGGAATATACGGTGGCCAAACGCAGTGAAGATGACTGCTATGTAAAATTAGTTTGCTTAAGTAATCAAAATGTAGGTATTTAAGTTATAATATGGTAGTCTTTCTTCCTCTGTGCATTTTCCTAAATGCAAATTCCTAAAGGTGAAAAACTTAGTGGAGTGCCACAATAGCTAAGTAGGAGAGGGATTAGGGGAACAACGTACACATTCTCTTGACATTATTCGACTCTCCACTACGTTTTCAGCCTAACTCTGTTCATTCACTAAAACGGGCATATTAATAATTTGATAATTCATTCTTTAGGAAAAGGTAGTGGGATTTCACTATTCTGGTCCCAATGCTGGTGAAATAACTCAAGGTTTTGGTCTTGGTTTGAGGATGGGTGCTACGAAAGCCGACTTTGATGCTCTAATTGGTATTCATCCTACTTGTGCAGAGGTAATATCTTCAAAAATCTTGTTCCAACGTTCCTGCAATTATCACTTATGTAAAGTATATTACTTTATTTTCCCCTTAGATTTTCACTACTCTGGATATCACCAAACGATCTGGGGCTTCTGTTAAAGCTTCGGGTTGCTGAGGTTAATGTTCCATTGTTCTTCACAAAACCCTTCGAATGGAAATGTAATCTTTAACCTATATAGCACTACCACCGAGAGCAATCATCTTGAGTTTTAAATCTTAATCGATCACCTGCGTGGACTTGTCTACCAACTTGCAGTTATATTGTGTAGTTAACTTCCTTTACACTAAGAAATATCGTTACCATTCGAAGGGCGAAGAACAATGGTTTATCCTTATGCACTGGATAGCTGTTGCTGATCTTTTTCTCTAAAAGTAATTGGCGATTTATGACGGTCTTGATTGAAAACCGTGTAATAATGGGCGATCTTGACTTGATGATTGTTATTCAGTGTGTTGGAGCATTTATGTAAATACTTTTAATGCATCCTTACTATGATTGTTATCGGGATGCACTTGAAGTGCTTTAATTATGAAACTAGGGGAAATGCATTGGAAAGAGATGGTGTGAATAAGTTTCAGTAACGTAATAAAAGATTTTTTTTGGCAAAGAGACGTAATGGAAGTCATGATACTGGTGAATGTGATTTGAATTTAGCCACAATAAAAAAATACTTACAAATGGAACTACGTCGTCAGGCTATGATCGGTGCCATTTTCGATATGACATTCTGCCATTTTGTCCAGTGGCTTTAAAAACTGTTGAGCTATATATTTTGTACATTTTTACTTAGTAATACTGAGTACAGCAAAGCCATTTTCTGTCATTGACATTGGTATCTCTCAACGTTCTAATCCTTATGGGGAACTGTGGTCTTCGCGAGGGCGCCTCGAAATATTCTGAATTGGAGAACAGGGGGCAATAGCCCTGCCTCGGCGAGGCAGGAGGTAGTGTGCTCGACTTTGCATCAGTGGTCCTAGATTCGGTACTAGACCTGGATCGAGGTGGGTGGGCTTTCGCGCGAGAGGTCCCGAGTGCGTCTTCTGTCGAATGGGAAGTAAAGCGCCGTGATCCATAGACTCTGTGGAGGATGGTTGAAGTGGAGACTGGCAAATAGAGTGCTGTGTAATAGGAGGGTCTCAAGTTGAAATGGAAGTTTTACAGGGCAGTGGTTAGGCCAGCTATGCTATATGGATCAGTGTGTTAAAGACCCATGTCAATAGAACGCAAGTAGCCGAGATGCGAATGCTGTTCATGAGTGGGGTGTCGAAAAAAAGAAAGAGGGGAGGAGGAGCTCGTTAGGTCCATTAAGCTGGGTTTACGCTGCGCGAAACATAATCGCCGCAACTGTTTCCACAGGCTTGCGGCAATCTCTCCCTCCCTGTTTGCATTGAGCGAAGCAAGCATGCAAAACGTATCTAGAGCATCAGTACACGAAGTGGGAGTGGCGAAACCCTTTGATGCCTGTCCAAAAACCGACAGTTCAGTGGCTCACCACGAGGCTGCCTCGCGCAGCAAATTTCGGGGCGAGTCCCCGTTTACGCTGCGCGAGTATGTTGCGCGCAGTGTAAACCCAGCTTGAAGGTGGTGGTCATATGAGCAATCTTTCTTATAAAGAGTGGGAGGAATATATAGTTTTTCATTTTTCTTGTAAATAAGTGGTATTTTCATGAATAAAAACTATTGAGATATCAGTGATGTTGCAGTACTATCGATAGCTACATTGAGTGACACTCAAATCAAATGATAGTGCCATTGAGTAATTTTTTTACTATCGCGCATCACTGCTAGTGTAGCATCGGGGACATGTCTGTTTCTATAGCAACAGACGTCATAGGAGTTTCCAGGAACTCCATTGCATCATTTTCAAGAATTGCTATTGGCTGCGGCAACGTCTTCACTGTCCAATGAGAGTAAGTTGTTTTCGTGTGTCAGCTTGTGATTGCGCTCGCTGGTGGGAATCTTCTTTTTTTTTCGTGTGTTGACTGTGTGAGTTCGGTCGTTGAGTTGTAGACGTCTTTTTTTTAATCATATATTTTACTGTAGCAGAAATGTCGAAATTAAACGAAGTAGAATCTCGAGTTGAATCTGGTATAGATCTTGGATTTGATTTAACATACTTTGACACTGAGGAGCTATTAAAAGATTTCGAAAATGGCGACACGATATTTAATGAAGACAATAATATTTTCTATGAATTAAAAAGTAGACCTGTTAGCGAGAGGTAAGTGTCAATTCTTCTTTAAAGTGTAGACACTTTCATCGAGTTTGTGTTTACTACATACTAGCGTTTAGTGCATAACATTTATTATTTATCTCCATGCTTGTCATGACTAGTTTTATAAATATTATTCTAAATTTTTTTTGCGTCGTTTAACATGAAGGTGGCATTCCTTGGTACTGTTAGCTATGTAGCTGCTCTAAAGCTCTATACCTATCTAATAGGATAGCTACGGAGCTATCCGTTTCTTATGACCGCTTGAATGGCTGCTGACTTATGGCAGTCGTACGGCAACCTGACGGCATACGAAAAAAAGTATTGTAGTCTTATCATAAATGATTTCAGTTTGAAAGTAAAGTTAACATGACCCAATTTTTTCACATGGACAGTCTCGATTGCTTTAATTAAGTGAAGCATTTCATCCAGAAAATAAAGAAAAGTTTTGGACATTTGGAAGCCGGACATTGCTTGCGTTAAAGCTAAATCTGTAATTTGTAAAGAAAACTTCCTCATCAAAGAACCTTGCCGGTTATGACGTAATTGGCGACTTTTTTTAATGTTTCCACTCGGAAATTGAACAATACAATGGAATTTGTCCTGAAACGATACTAAATTGGAATTAATATCGTGGGACACTGATGGAAGCTATTCTATTCACTGGATGCGTAAGTCGTGTAAAAATATTCACGTCTTTCAATTTAATAGGTTTGCATGCACTTATTCAGACCAGTCCGAGTACCATATGTTGAGAAACGTTGCAATTTGAGTAAAATGACCAAGTATATATTTAAGGAGGTTCTCACTAGTGGGATGACCATGGTCAGCAGTTGGATGTCATAGCACGACCTCTTGTGGTTTGCTAGACGGTGATCGTGACCCTGACGCAAAGAAGGATCCCCATCATCCTGCTGCTATGGATGGGGAAGACGTAATCGAGGCGAGACCGGGCACGAAGTACCTGGACGTCTTAATAGGCAGGGACTCGTCCGGCACTCCGCGTGTAAGACTTCAACGGACGTCAATGCTCTGAGCAGACTGATCGCCAACGTTGGCAGACCAAAGTCAAGGAAGCAATAGCTGCTGATGACTGCGGTCCAGTCTATCTTGTACGGGGTAGGATCTGGGCACAGGATGTACTAGTGACGGTTGGCTCAGGTGTAGAGACGGGGCCATTCGCATGGTCTTCTTGTCATACATATAGTCTGTGAGTCGGCAGTCCTAGTGATCAAGGACACCATCTTGTTGGTGCGGTTGGCGGGAGGAGAACGACGGAGGAGGTGGGGAAGCCCACGCTTGTTACCTGAAAAGCAGCCTGAGAGCAGAACCTCAAAGCTCTTGGGCGTGAAGCTGTGAGTCGGGAGATCTGAGTGGAAATGGGTACTTCCGCATCTATCTGCACAGGGTAGGAGTAGCGGACTCGGTAGCTTACCTATTCTGCGCAAAGACGGATGACGACCATTACATGCTATTTGCTTGTGGCAGCTGGGACGTCAGATGAGGACTTCTGCAGGTGGAACTGGATCGCCTTTGACCCTGAGACCATCGTGGACTGTGAGTAGCAAGGACATGCATGAAAAGTGATCTGGATCTAGTTGTCTGCCAGCGAGAGTTCGACACTAGTGCAAAGCTCTTTGCTTCCCAAAAAGTTATTAAGGAGGTTAAATATTAATACTCAATTATTTATCCAATAGAGCTAACTTCGGTGTCATGTAACATAATTATTACTGACTTTAAGGGTTCTTCATGTGACAAATTGACTTATTGTTCAACACCAGACTAATTTTGAGGATGCGCAATGTTGGCATTTTTAGAAACTGATCATCACCGGTATATTCCAGTTATATGATAAGATGGATATACCTTGCTTACTTAAATAGCAACCTGTTTGTTTTTGAGACCATGGTGTTTAAACTTCAATCCTGTTCAAAGTTTAAGATATTTTTTAACCAGGGAGTGGTAAACCTCATTCGCGTCTGCCGGGCAAATTGAAAACAATAGTCTGTGCCACCTCGCATTATAAAAATCACTCGCAGTGTGCACTTCGTTGGTTTCACTCACCTGTAACAAATGTCATTTATTAATTTCTATTTTGTGTCAATAATACATCGCACCCGTGAAACCAGAAGCTGAGTTGCAACCACGAGTAATCATTATTAAAATATTATCCCATTAGAGTTGCCGCAAGCATAGTATACGGTTTTATTTGCGGTTAAAAATTGTATGTGACACAATACTATGTAACGTACCGTTCAAGGTCTATTTATAGACACATTACACAGCATTCGTTTTGCATAGATTTCTAAAGCATCGTAACTAATGTACTAAACTACAGTATCGTCCGTTTCTCAAGTGTACACTTAGCAGCAAGGTACATTAGATGTGATAGATTTTATTAAGGCCACAGTGATGATGGACGATGGACGGTTTTACCGACTTCAGTGTTCAACCAGTTGCACTGATGTGCCACTGGGTCAGGTAGCTAATGATGTTGAAAGCACTGCCAGCACATGCCAGTCCTTTGTACTATTGTGTACTAGGTAGAGTATTTTTCGAATGGGTGCCCATATTTAGGGCACACAGTACCCCGACCCGATAAATAAGGGAATGATGATGACGACGCTGTTTAATTAATGTGCATACTACTGTTTTAACAGCTTTCATGAATAAAGAAGTAAGAAATAGTTTGTCTAAATTGTGGAGCGGGGACAATTTAAATTCATGGATTTAGGGCGAGTGGTTATTCACCAACTGCTGTATTAATCTTTTGAGGCCGCAGGTTTGCCTGTAAAGGTCCGCTGGGTTGACATGCCTGCCTTAGAGGACCTCGCCAATTGAGGGTTTTTAACCTAAAGGCGGGTCTATACGCTCATACAATTTGTGCAAATAAACTAAATCGTTGCACACCATTTATCTGGCTTGCACATGGCTCCTCTCCTGAAATGGCCATAAGCCGGAGATGCAGTTGAGTAGATGGATTAGTGTGGTTGAAACGCGCTTTAAAGAAGGGAGAGAGAGAGAGATAAGAGAAAGAAATGCAAAAAGTGGTGTGGCAATCATTGATGTTAAATTATAGCAGGTTTGTACTGCGGAGTATGGCAGTGTCGTAGGCGGGATAATTGGTATGATGATAATGGTCATGGTGGCGGCGGCGATTCGGATGATGACGTAAGTGTAATGATCATCTTTTTGACAAGAGACCTATTTGTCTTTTCAGACTACTAGGTCCAGTATAGGAGTCGTTTTTCCGCTTGATTTATAAACTGTTGCCTGTCCACAGAAGTCCTCAAAGTCTTTTTCATACGAATAATTCAAAAATCTTGTATATCGAGGTCCACATTCTGTTAATCGCGACTATCCTGGCTTTGTTTCTGTCTCATTTAGTGCTCGAATATTCGAATAACAGTCCTGCAATAAAACATTTATGGTAATTTCTGAATAGCCCTCAATGTCCGACGCGAGCATAATTCGGAGTTCCTGATTCATTCATCAAAACTGCATCCATTCCTCTCGTCATTCGACTTTGGGATTCTTAGAATCTCGTATGGTTTTTGTCTAATGCTATTTTTTTTACCTAGCCAACCCTTCACACTGCCTGTGGCAGGGTTGAGCAAGAGACAGAAACGGGCAAGGTAGACAACGAACGAAAGGAGTGGAAAGGCAACACGGGCGAACTTAGCAGTGGTTATACGAGGCTTAGTAGGCCTCGAGTCAAGGGCGTTGTAGGCCTGTATTCTGCTCCAGAACCCCCATGGATGATCTTCCCTATGTATAAAGCCGGCTATCCCGTTAGCGCATAGAATAGTCCAAAGTGGGGATTTGAGTTTTCTGTCTGTTATCCTTACTCTGGACTTCTTATTTTCATGATCACCACGCACCCTTTTCCTATCTATGGCCGGGTGCCCATTTTTGTACCATTGAGACACAGCGATCTGTTGGAAGGTATCTTTACACATCCAGCTGCCAACCTAATACTGCAATCCTTATGCTTATTTATCATCAACCTATTTAACAGCGTTGGGGTATTTTTCCTCCACCGCCACCCGGGGGCGAGCTCCTAAATCTGAAAATTTTGTCCATATAGCACGGGTTCCTTTGAATGTATGCGACATCGTATACACCAAAGGGGCCACGACTTCCCATCTAATGGGATCTGTGTCTGTCTCGCCCGAAAGAAGCCAAACAACCTGGAATCATTGACATGAGTACTAGAAATAATGACGTAGATCAGGCTAATGGCGATGGTATAGTAATTGTTAAGTGTTAACGAAATTCAGAATAACTGCTGCAGATACAGTATTTCTACTCGTACTCTTTAGACTTTGACTTGAACTTTAATTCAGTTTATTTACCGCTTTAATTCCAAAATGATAACCACTTGTCAGACAGTTTGTAAACAGTGGCGTAGGTGGTGGGCCACTAATGACTTGGTATTTTTCCAAGTCTTCCTTTTGCCGAATATTTTATTCTTCAAGCGTTTAATAATTTTTCTTGGAACTGGAGAAAGATGAAGGAGAACCTTTCATATCATTAGTCTTCTCATGTGTGCAAGCAGTCCGAGTTCAATTCCGAGCTGTAGAGACATGTCATCTGATCACTGAAGTTAAGCAGCGCAAGGCCAGCTAGTACTGATATGGGTGGCCGCTTGGGAAAACTGGGTACTGCTAAAACCCAAAAATCGTCGCTTTAGTGTAGTGCCTGTGCAGTCTATGCATAAGAACTATGTTGTGGACGGGGCTCTAATGACCTTTGTAGTTGAAGGGCCCTAAAACACAAACAACAACAACAAATAGACATGTGGCCTAGCTGTAGAGTGGTGTTGGCCTATTAATAGTGGTGAGGTAAACCACTGAGTCCAGCAGGGGGGGCTGGTGTCTTGCACATCTGGAAGTTGTAAAAGTCTGCACTTAGAATAGTCTTCACGCCTGTTTTAGAGGAAGGTCCTTGTAAAACGGGTGCCGTGGTGAGTTCCAACCCTCCCATCTTAAGGGCTCGTATTACCACTGATCCTATCTGGTAATTTTTTTTATATGATGTGACGCCCCCATTTTTTTTTTTTTTTAAGTTTGAAATTTCCACAGCCACTGACCAATCACAGCTTTCCGCTTATGGCAGGGTTGGGTCTCGCGTAGCATCCAGAGAAAAGAAAAAGAAACAGTAGAGATGAAGAGAAAGTGGGTGGGGAAAAGGCAAAATGGCAGTAGGTGAAAGACAGAGGATGGACGTAGCCAAAAATCTGGACAGTGAATTTTACTACTTCTACGGGAATTGGTTCAGTATGTAATCTTGAAGTGTAAAAGGAGACTGGAAATAATAACTGTGTATGTTACATGTTACCGGTTACTGTTGCTATTTTACTGACTTTCAGGTGACTTAACGAATGTTGAGGCATGCATTTAAAACAGGTAACAAGGATATGTACATTTTTTTTGGTCAAGTTGTTGAAGGTAGGCTTAAGGTCCCCAGATCCACCATCGTTCTGAAATGTTTTCAGACGTTATTTGTTGGTTCAATTTCTTCGGAGCAAAGTAGTTGTTAAATGATTGGCATTGAAATTATAGTACTTGCCTTCTGGCCGTTTGTGGCGCACTTCACATGTATGATTTTTGGAGGCTGAATTTGGAGGTTGGCCAAATAGATGGACTATTTTTAAGACGTTGCTTTTGATGGTTGTGGCGACATCTCCGCCACGCAGTTTTAAAACTGAGTACTGAGAAGGATTAAAGTAGCATCTTTGATGGTGTCCTCATCATATCACATAATTAAGACGTTTTATTGAATTAGTGATTTCATTGGTTTGCTATCATGCGCTTTGTGTTCTTGTTCACGTCGAATCATGTGCACTCATTGAGATCTTAGATCGGAGCAATGATGTTTTTCAGTGAACATTTTCATTGATCGCGAATATTGCGAGGTGTATTACAAGTTCGCGGAGTTTTTCTTATACAGGTGAACAAGTTTGTGCTTTTTTTTGCCTGACGATACATTTTCAGATTGTGTGGATATGAACGTGGTGTTGCCACAAATGTTTTGTGATAGGAAGATGTGAATTTTTCTTTCCTAATATCTTATATTTAACTTGACGGACACTTATTTTTTTACATCATAATTCATATTCTCCTTGTTCTACTACAGTGCTACCACAACGGATGTCTGTAGTTGTTGATTTTGCCGTAGGATGAAGTCAACGTGAAGGCCATTTGTGACATAAGCTGATAACTTTTTTGTCTTTTCGAATTGAAAGCATGCTTGAAAAGACAGAAAACATGTCTAACAAACGTAACGTGGTCCCCAAAGCGGAATGTAGCTTAATTAAAGGATTATTGATGGCAGTGTCACCGTTTAGAGGTCGAAATTGTTACAGTCATTCTGCTCCAATGTGTGCTCCAAACTCCTGTCAAGAACATGGCCACGAAAATATGTGTGTTCCTGAGACGGAATCGAGAAGACGGGGTTGTGAAGATTGTTTGAATTTTCCTTCATTGCCTTCTCAGCCTCAAGTTAGGCCTAAGTGGAATTCTTGTATGGCTGTTCACCAAGAACTTGTTGCTCCTGTAGTGGATCATAAGGGCAAGAGCAGTGATTGCGCTCATGGTTACATCCCCACTTCAAGTTATCCCACCGCTGACGTTGAAGCATTTCCATCTTGTTCATCATCACATTTTGATGCGAATGTTAAACAACAGATTGATGAGTTTGAAAACTTGATCATGAAACTGGATCAACTGAATAGTATGCAGAGCAGGAATTGGAGTAATAACGAACAAACATTGACTCAACACACTGCACAGCCGTTGACGTACGAGTGCCAGGATTTGACGCAGCCCATTATTAATAACAGTATTGCGTCAGCAGTAGTCCATGGAGGCATGCAAGAAAGTTCTCATCTTGGAATGGTGGAAAATAACAGGCCTTCAAGTTGTGTGGATGACGAATTTGAGACGTTGCTAGAAGAAAATCCATCTCTGTTGGATTTACCTGTAACCACGAATTCCAACGACAATAGGACCCGACAGAACAATAGTTGTGATTCAGGATTAGATGGATCATTAGGTTCTGCTACATCTTGTACGGATCATGGATTTTCTAGGCAACAACTTCATCCATATCCTGAGTATAACTTGGTGGCATCAAACGAAGTTGATGCAACTTCCGCTACTATGGATACTACAAATTCACATGTTGAAGATATTACTCCTGTCACTTTTCCTGCCGATCGTCATCTTGTTAATGCCACTTCTGGAGCAGCTGGATATGACCTTGTTTATAATGTGGAAGATTCGTCATTATATGGGTTAACCTCTCCTCGACCTTTGCGAAGTCACGGGTAATGTTAGGGCTGTTGAAGTCACTTGGTCATAGGATTATATAGCACTTCTGCCTACTGTATGCCAGATTTTGTTGCCTGGTGAAACGTTTCAGGATGAGGAAGGGTTATGGCATATTCAGTAGGTTTTCCCATGAGTAGGCTTCCCTTTCTCCAATATCCTGTTTCTTTCCCATCGTCTCCTGTTTGTGTTCATGAGGCTAGACCTTGCCATAGGCAGGAAATGGATTAGATGAAAGAGAAAGGATTTGGTGCGTTTTTGGTGTTTTTTTTTGTTGTTGTTGTCTAATCGTTTCAGCGAGCGTCAGGAAGTTTGGCACGGAGCAACTTGATGGTTTCGTTGTGACTAAATCTTGCAAGTGTATCCTCGGCAAGAGATAACATGGATATTTTATGCGTTCAAAATTAAGAAAGGCTGCTTGTAGAATTTCAGTTTATGACAATAATCAGTGGAATTTACAGTGGGTAACTAGGTTTAATAAACTTATGAGTCCAAGTCAGGGACGGATTGGCGGCCCAAATTTCTGCCGTTGTCAGCATGTATTTTTTTTTTGCTCATCCCACGCCAAAGGCCGTAAAAAAATTCCACGTAGAAGTTTAACCGCGTCTCTGCTCTCTTGCCACAAATGGTATTAGTTGTGGAGTTTACACATTGTTAACACAGGCCTAAGACACTTCAACTTTATAGGCAATTCTCAACCGTATAGGCCAGGGGTGGCCAACAAGTCAATCTCGAAGCCAATTTTGGTCGATCACTCGCGATGTGTTGACTTAAGACCCGCCTCGGTGACCCAGTGGCTCAGTGTTTCTAGGTCTGCGTCCGTGGTTCTAGGTTATAGAACCTCCCTCTCCCCACTTTGACTACGTCTATGACAAGTCGATCGCGACACTTTAAGATAAAAGGTAGATCTTATGTACACAAAAGTTGGCCACCCCTGGTATTGGCTATATCAGCAACTTCAGCAAACTTATGGCAGTAGTTCTCAACTTCTTGTTTACCATGGGCCCCACTTTATGTTCCAACCAACATTGCGGACACCTCCCCCTTCCAAGACGATAAAATATTGCTGTTCTACAGTTTCAGAATTTATTAACAGGGATGGGTTGGGAGAACGCCAGGCTGCCATAACAGGTTGCCCCAGCCTTTCCTCCAGTCGATGCCGCTATCAAAGGTGTGCTCATAGCGTGTGTACTGTTTTTGACGGAACCTGTAAAAGAAAGGGTGGATGATAGAAAAGTACAGTATTCTGTACTTTTTTGCTTGACCCATAAAAATGGAGGAAGGGGAATGACTAGCAATTATACAGTATATCGTTTCTTGAAGTCAAGGAGGTTTGACAACCTATTAAGACCGAAAGGAAATACGATATCAATGGAACTTTGATATCTCAAATTATGAGATGAAATTGGCAAGAGGCTATGTGCCAAATTGTTTAGTTCTATTTTTTTTTACCAGTGGCTTGTTATTGATAGATAAGAACAAGAGTTATCCTAGTCCCTCTTGACGTTGGTAGCGCATTGATTGAAAAATTGACTTGATAGTAAAATTTCTTTGCTTGTTTAATATAGTATTGCAAACGAAAGTAGTTTTTAAATATATCGTCGATTTGTGAAAGAGTTGACTGGTGGAATAAAATCAATTTGTGGTTTTTGATGGACACTTAGATCTGTTAGGAAGACTTCTCATATTACTTACACTAGATGGTTATTTCTCTCTTGAGCCAAACAGACACTGATAACTTTTTGTTCCGTCTTGTTTCCTCCGAGGTTATAAGTTTAATTTCTCCATTGTTAGCTAGTTTAATCATAAAAACGAAAATTGTACCTCAATTTCTGGTGGAATTTCAGTGTTTTGGTCCCAAAATGTTTCCGTGCAGAATAATAATTTGGACTCGTATCAAGAATTTTAAAGGTATCTAAATACTGTCATCTTGCTTCAGCATCAGACCCTTATCCCCCCTGTGGCAGGATCGGGCCTGCGGGTTCTCGCCCACCACTCCCGCCTATCTCCCACCAAGTCCCCGTGGGAGCGGTGAGTTGCGTTGGACACACCAGTTCTCGTCTGATCACTGAAGTTAAGCAACGCAAGCCCAGTTAGTACTGACATGAGTGGTCGCTTGGGAAAGCTGGGTACTGCTAATACCCAATAATCGTCGCATTAGTGTAGTGTCTGTGCAGTATATGCATTAGAACTATACAGTGGACGGGTCTCTAATGACCATGTAGTTGACGGGACCTTAAACTCCAACAAAACTCCTTAAACCCCACACACTACCATATCCTGACGTACCACCTGCTCCCACGTCAACTTCGGTCTCCCCCTGCCCCTGGTGCTTCCGACCACCTGCATTTCCCCTGTTTTACCTGTAAGGGTCTCCACATTCCACGTTCCTAATCTAAGATTTGCCCCTATGCTTTCTAAACATGCTCTGACTGGGGGCATCCTAGTCAGGCGTCTGGAACCCGCAGGAATATTGCTGCAGCTTGCCTTGGGTGGATGCTGGCCCTACCCCCACACGGGACACTCGGCTCGCTATCTGCCACTGCATTTAAAAATGTGGAACGCTTCACGATTTGCGTGTCATCTTGCTTCTAAATCAAAAATTTATGGGTTGAAAAATTCTTGGATTGATATTTTTAAATACAAGATTGTTTGGCTACCCGCTAATTGAACTCGATATACAGTATATAATTTTATTTATCTGACGTCTCCAGTTTATTGTCGTGTTTTTGGCATTTGTCAGATAATAGCATGATACTGTTCAATCATGATAGCACATAATCGTATAATCGTTGCTAGAATGTCTCTTATAACAGACAACAATTTTATCATCCTTGTCATCTTGATGTCGTGCTGGGGGAGGGGGGAGTGTTAATGCTAGTACCACACTCTTGTAGCCTTAGGTGTATTCCCACAGGCCGTCAACAGTGCCGGGTTGATTTGTGGGCTTAAAATCAACTTTGAGATCCCGAATCTTTGGCATAATGAATCTAAGTCGGGCATCTACAAAAAGCAAATTAATTAAGCATTTGTTGTAAGCGATCACTATCTGCGCCTCACCAACCCTCATGTTCAGCCTTGTGTTTGTGAGCAATTGTTTTCGATTCGCATTGCGTATTGTTAATGCAACTGGGGCTTGTGTAGCAAACGGCGTGTCCACTGAACGTGCGCAGAAGTCCAAAATAGCATAATTTGTTTGCTATTCCCACAATGATTAGACTGGACAAACGTTTAAAAATACATCTCCACTATAAACTAATGGAGTTTGCGAGCGTTTGTTCAGCATTCGCCAGCTGTTTCGACAGTTGGCGTAGATCCGGATACGTTTAATTGTAGAACCACTCAAAATGAAAATTCCAGGGTTGGGACATTTAATTCTTTTGTGTATTTTCGATGTCCTGCTCATTTTCCTTAACAATTTCATCATTCCTTAGTATAAAAGGATTATGGAGTCAATTTTTCATTTGGGGATTTCTTGATTTCCTGTTCTTTCTATATTTTATACTGGATGCCAAGCTTTCGTGGGTTTCCAACATTAGAGAGTTTCCTAGCTGCGTTTCTATCCGACGTACGCTACGCAATGCAGTTTGCGCAGTTGGCAATTGGTCTGCATTCCGTAGCGTACGTCGGATAGAAACGCAGCCAGAAATCTGTATTGTTTACGTTTTCACGCAACTACTGCCGATTCATTTATTGTGCGTTATGAAGTGTTAGCATTACGTATTAAGCTGTTACGCATTTATAGGTTAAATATAGTTTAGTACTTCAGTATAGCCATCAGATGAGGTGGGCGACTTATTGGATTGGACGCACTAGTTTTCGTCTGATCCCTGAAGTTAAGCAGCGCAACCGCAGCTAGTACAGTACAAACATGGGTGGCCACTTAGGAAAACTGGGTTCCGCTAATGCCAGAAAATCGTCGCATTAGCGTAGTGTCTGTGCAGTCTCTGCATTAGAACTATGCAGTGGACGGGGCTCTAATGACCTTGTAGTTGAAGGGCCCTAGAACACCAACAAAAAACATACCAGATCAGATAAGACTTTTTTTTGGAGCCAAAAATTAATAATTAAACACGGAACCAATAAAGGAAGGATATGACTGTGAAATATTGACGGCATAATTACTTTAAAACACTGTACAGTATATTTATAACAATATCAAATGAAAGGATAAGCTTTTGTGTCATTGTTGTTTTTTTTTTTTGTTGTTTTTCTAGTCCACCAAACAGTTTGAAAACTACCAACATGGCTACCAGGACCCAATTGAAGCAGTATCTGCAGATGTTTCAAGTACAAGAGCAAGAAAAAAAAGAAATGCAAACGAAACAAATGAGCTCAGTCAGAGGAGGAAATGTTTCAACTCAACCCAATAGTACTGCTGCAGTGTCGGTGCCGCAAGCAGTCAACATTTTGCCAGCTACAGTGGATGTTCCAAGTGAAGTCCTCAAGGTTATGCTCGTTTAAATGGTTTGACCAATGCAGGATTTAGGACAAATGGGGCCCTGTGCTACTTATGAGACCGGAAAGAAATTAGTCATAAAATTGTTTCCTCAAGAAGATGGGCCTCCTGGCTACGTGGCCCTGTCCTTAAGCACACCTTAGCACAATGGTAAATCCGGCACTGGGTTTGATACACGGAGTAGTTGACACACCTTATGGGGGTTCATTTGTGTCCCACTAACTAACTTGTACAACAAGTATATCCTTTGGTGGGCGCATTGTTTGCCACAGGAGTTTGTTTTCAAATAAACTTCCCCATTGCTTTTTGTGACCTTAGTTGCTGTCATCTTCTACTGAATGATTAGATAGGTTTTCATGGCCCTTTTACAATTAACTATCCTTTTTGATTTGCTAAGGTTTTCAATCCACGATACCCTACCGGTGCACTTATTAGTGGCGTCGCTTGGTTATTAAAGCGTTATATAGGATTCTTTATGGACTTTTTATGTGTGACAGCCAGAAAGCATCAGTTGTCCTTGAACAAGAATATCATCCAGCATGTCTTGGATTGTTGGCAGCTGTCCATTACTCTTTTATGCCTGTTTTGTACCATTGAAGGAAAACATCCTTCCTATCGGTGACATGAACAGGATAGGGTGATGTCGCCCTAAACCTGTACTGTTAATCCACGTCGCTTTATTCACTAATTTTTTTTTTTTACTGGCTGTCTCAGAACATCTCATTCATTGCACCGCAATCTAGCCTGTTGTTCATGTTATCACGATGAGCGCTCTTGGCTGCCTGTCTAGTGCTGACGGTTTCCAGCTGGAAATGTCCAAATTAGTAGTTGCATACTTGTAAATAGACTTAAGAATTTACCAGATGGTCGTACTTACCTTCCAAATAATCCATTCACCACCATTTCCATCACAATTTTTGACGTAATAGTTAAAGGCATTTTAAAAATGGAAACGTTTAATACTTGGCTGTTGGCACCCAGTTAAGTCGCAAAGAATTACAAAGTATTTCTTATCCACCATTTTTTTAACTCCTCGAAAAATGTTGTATATAGACTTTGTGCACTAATGTAATAACATGTTTGAAGGCAGAAAAGAAACTGTTTCAGACCGAACAGGGCCTTTGTTATGTTTTTATCCCTCTATACTGTGGAAAGTGCGTTATCTGGGAGTTGAAATTATAAGAAACAGAATCTTTATTATAACACGAAGAAAGAAAAAGGTGAAGAATAAACTAATGTTTTATTATTTTTTTACACTATTTTAGGTACACTCTCGTCTAGAAAATCCAACTCGTTATCACGTCATAGAAAACAGGAAACGGCAAGTCCTAGAGTTCTTGAGCACGACACAGGGAAATGGAAGATCTATTCTACCACAATCAGTACCAAATGGTGCAACGGTCGCCTTGACTGAAGCTGCTCCAACCATCGACCCACCTCCTGCAACAACTGCTGCATTGCTCAGTAGCGGTGCTCCAAGTCCAGATAGTCCAAATTCGGTTGCTCTCAGCAGTTCAGCCGCCACAAGCGCCTCTGAGGTAGGAGTCAAAGATATAAATTGATTTTTTTTATTATCCGTATCCCACTTCCTACTCTTTGCTGTACAACCGCCAGTCTCTAGTTGGTGGCATATAATGCAGCAGTTTCCAACCCGGGGTAAGCCAGAATGGCATGGTAAGCATATTTTCAAACAGCCCTTAGTTAATCTCTACAGCAGGGCCTGCTCTACAGGATAAAACTTTGGGGGAAATTGTGTGCCAAGTGGTACGAAACCGCTGGCATAATGGGTTTGGGTATTCACCTGCATGAGGATAATCCAGAGTTTAAGTCCCCCAACTGTGGAGACGTATACGGTGGTAGTTCCACTCTTGCGCTCAATGAAGACTGGTGTCTGTCAAGCACCAAGATTACAAAAAAGAAAAAATAAATCAATAAATAAAATACAAAAAATGAACAGCTATAACTTATAGGGGTTTAACGTCTTGAACTCGGTGTACGCAGGTTGACCCCTGGTCCAGGTGGTGAGTTTCTTTCTGATAGGGAGAAAGATCTTGCAATGCACTTGCCATAGGCAGGATATCATGATGATATAATTGATCATACATATCAATAAAATAGTTTCTTAGTCTGTCATGAACATTCTTGCTGATTTTCCTTATATCATTCTGACTCGCCTGCCACTCTCGGGCACTTCTTGGGTAAGATCTTGGTTTGTGTCCGGAATAATGTTTCTCCTGCGTTTTCGAGCGGAGTCCCGACATCACTTTTGCAAAGATGCTTTCTCTATCTTAAGTGGGCGTTGAGCTTGCAACAGATCAGACGCTGTATTTACTTCTCCAGGGGCGTTTCTATGCGCTTAACTGCAACATATTGCAAGCCTAGAGCAGTGAGAAAGTTCTTAGTAAACGTTGTGATAAAGTAGGACCTGCGAAGTCTACTTGCTTTTTGTTGCCACGCCTCCGTATTGATAAAGTTGAGTGACTGAAATGTACACCACAGAAAAGATGCGGTGGTGCATTAGCTATTGATGTTAATGGCATCATTAAAGGGTCCAATGGTTCTTTTTTAATGCATCAGCACGGAAGCAGAGACGACCTTGATGGTAGACTAATTGCGCTCGATTGCGCCTGTGTGTGGCAAAACTGTGAAAAGTAAATGAATGATTTTATTGTCTTGATATCGTCGACTGTAAAAGCTTTAGTTTAAAAGTAGTTATGCCCATAAGGCGGGCTTTGCTTTTCAGTCTGCTTTCAACCACTTCATCATGCCGGTGAAACGACATTGCGGTGTTCGGGTAAGCCCTTAGATACTTGAATATCTGACAAGGTCAAATTTTATTTCTGTAGTAGTTCCCTGTAGTTTTCAGCTGTCGACATTTTGCCATTCCCTGATGCAGTACTAAGTGGACATTAGTACAACTTCGCTCAACTTCCAGTAGCAGTAAATAGTAGTGTGCTTGACTGTCGTTCATGGTGCGCGTGTGTTCAACTCTGACAAGTGACCTTTTTTTCGGATAGGGGGAACGTCGTGGCATTCGTCAAATAATATCTAGGGAAGAAATGCTTATACTGTACGTCCATCTCTCTTTTTTAGGGTTATATATATATATATATATATATATATATATATATATATATATAAAATGTTGACCTGATATTTGACCGCCGTGAAGTTTTTCTTGACTCATTTGCAAGGTGTTTACTCTGATAGCGTTAGCAAACAGTTTTTGGATGATAAGGACATATAGTGACTTTATCACTACTGTCAGTGCATCACAGTGAACTTTCAATGACTGTATTTTGGCGTTAAATATTTAGCAAGGTATCTCCAAATTTGTGGGATCCTTGAACGCTGCCGCGCTACTTATAGCAAAAATATCCAATCCAGAGTTATGAGCACCTAGAAAGACGGTGTAAGGTGCATTTGGAAATTCCATAAGGAAAAAGTTGTCGACCTGTTTCAGTTGCGAGCCCGCTGCAGTATGCTAAGTGGGACTGGGCTAGAATCATGAGCCCAAGTTTGACCCTGGCAAATCCCGGTGGGCACCAAGTGGATGAGAAGCAAAACCGTGGACCTGTGTGGTTTGTACGATGTCATCAGTACTCGTGAAAGAACCCTTTCTACGCTGAGAAAAATTAAGGTCAGACATATTCTGCGGTGTAGGAAGGAGCTCGCCTTCTGGCTTCAGTATATTGCCATATAAACTAAACCAAAGTGTACATGCACCATTTGACCATCTCGTTATGCGTTGATACTGTGTCGAGAGTTGATAGAATTAGGAATGCATATATTAGAGGTAGCCTGGGGGGTGGACATCGTAGAAAAAATGAGGGAGAATAGGCTGAGGTGGTATGGACACGTCATGAGAAGAGGGGGGAGGAGCTCGTTAGGTCCTTGCGAGGAATGAAGGTGGTCGGTAGTACCCGGGGCAGGGAGAGACCGAAGCAGACGTGGGAACAGGTTGTCCGTAAGGACATGGCAGTGAGTGAGGTGGACGGGAGGACCTGGTGGGAGACAGACGGGAGTGGAGGGCTATAACCCGCAGACCCGACCCTGCCACAGACGGAATAATGGTATGATGATGATTTTATGCGTTGATACAGTTGGCGTTTACTACATCTTTTGTCCGTTGAAGAATTTAATTTGATAATGACTGAATTGCCGTTTTGTTAAAAAGCAGGTAGTGTCAACGCTAGCTGCGTGAGATCGGTAGGTCGAATTCCAGTACTGAAAGAGTTGAGTTGTACGCAGTGGGGGGGGGGGGGGCGTTATCTTCATCGTCCTGGTGAAAATTTGCCACTGCAGAGCGTTGCTTTTTCAATTTTTCTTTGCTTCACTTTAAAAACAGTTGCTGAATGCTACTAGTGCGACCGTCATGGATGCAAGGTGAACGTCACTCCAAACTTTGAATAACACATTTTTGTTTTCTTTTCCTGACATGACTCCAACGCTGAACACTGACGTCAAACATCAGTGATTAAACACTGGAGTAGTTTTAAATAATACAACAGATTGCGATAAGAATCTTAAAGTACTGTTTGAATGATGCCTGCCACTCCTTTTCGAGAGTGGGAAAGTACAAAACTTTGTTGCAGTGTTGTCCTCCTACTTTGCGGAGAAAAGGTCTTCCCGCCTATGGCAGGGTCAGGTACTCATCTTGTTCCGCTGAATGGACACAAGGGCGATATATTGGACATTTTATCGTCAGTCTGTGTTCGTTAGGGAGGGGGAATTCCAATGATGCCGGGGGGGGGGGGGCGAGTTCCTACACCTGGAAAGTTTGCGTCACCTACCCGTTGCACAGTAGAGATTTTACGGTTTACCTGCAAATGCCATCGTACAACACACGGGACGGGACCTCTGTTCTACTTCTCATCCGAAAGAAGGCGCTCTTGGGGCTTCTCACTCGCCCGAAAAAAGCCAGTCCTCCTCTGTCCAGTATTGAACTGAGCGTGCTACCCACTGCGCCACCGAGGCGGGTCTAAAAGTCCACCATGATGAGTTATCAAAATTTCAACATCTTCATATAGAGGTGTAATTTTATATCGCGTTTTTTATGACCACATAAATTCAAATCATAATAACCAAGTATGTAGTGACGTCACATCCATTTAATAAGCGGATGGTTTTAAAATAGCGACTATGAAGGATCCAAATTACGTTTAGAGCTATTTATATCACCACCTTGCTTTTCCCCTTCCTGCAAATCCGTTGTTGATAAAGTGAAGCGGTCACAAATGCATTTCCAAGTAAGCAGATAACCAGTTTTTCATTTACGTCAGAGAACTGGAATCAGAAGTACTCCTTTTCAAAACTGGCATATTGTTAAATAAAGACTTAGATTTTAGGTTTGTTTCAGATCTGAGGCAGGTGGTTTCTTTTCAGAGGAAAAATGTCCTGCTTTCTGTGGAATTAAGAATCAAATAATTTCCTCGTTTTATTGACATTGTCATTTGTCGATACATGGGGTAAAAGAACCCCTTTTTCTACGTTTAGGTCGCCAAAATGTCCAGGTTTATCAATTCAAACCTCTCTCTCTCTCTTGATGTCATCAGATAGAGCTGTGAGAAAGACGTTTAGCACCGTTGAATAAACTATATACAGTAATATCTAAAGAGGACCTCTGAGATAGAGGAGAGGTGATTGAGACAGGATTGATAATAAAAAAAATCGATACTTGTTTCAAGTAGACTTGTTCGGCACATGTTGATTGGTGGCAGAAAAAGGCAGACGCGACTACCAAACTCAAAGCTGACAATGACGAAATAAAAGTTATAATGGTGAGATGTTGAACAGCACTTGTTGATTATCGTTTTGACACCAGACAATTTTATTTCGCAGCAGTCAATTAGATAAATCTAATCGAAATTTGGTGGGTTTGGCTTTGAATGTTGTTGTAGTGGAATATTTGGGTGTGATGATGTCTTTTATTGAAGGAATGATGAAATGATTGAACTTGGTACTTATTCTGAATTTGGAGGATGTATGCTGGTATTTCTAATGGCTGCTCTGCCAAATTTGACATCAATTTCTTTTTTTTTTTTGAGTCTTAAGACTTGTTTTGACAGCTAGCAGGTGTTTTCATTGATTCTTCTTCCACGTTGTAATATTGATGCCTTCCTGGCTTGAATTGTTCCTTGTTGGATGGATTAGGGGGACGGGATGAAGAGAGGGAGAGAGAGAAATGTTTTTCCACAACTGTATCTCGGGGATTTACATTTAACCCGTTTAGATTTTTAACGCTAAAATTTTTCTTTTTTTTAGGCCGATGTCATCGAAAGCATTATTCAAATGGAGTCCATGGATGGAGATAATCACAATTATGTACAACCAGCCACTGTAAGAGTTGACATTACTCGACATTGATATTAATGATGAATTGTACTAAACTAACTTTGTCATTATAGCTGCCAGGCAATGCTAACTTTTTGGAAGTCCTGACATTTGGGACATCCTCTAAGTTGGCCAAATCATGTCCACCTGAGATTACTGACAAGAATGATGCATTCGGATTGCTCGATCCACAGCTTCAAGCCATTGCCAAAGACCGTCAGAAGAAGGACAATCATAATATGAGTGAGTTGTGAAGCAGTTGTTAGTTTCCGTTTTTAGGGTATCGACCCAAATGGTCGTTTAGTCATAATCTCTATGGTACTTTGCAGTTGAAAGAAGAAGACGCTTCAATATTAATGACCGTATTAAAGAGTTGGCCACTTTACTTCCAAAGAGTAATGATCCGTAAGTGTTCTTTGGATATAGACGTGGTATTGATCAATCTCCTTCCCCCCACCTCTCCCTTTTGGCACCATTTGATATGGATTCAGTAGTTGAAATATTTTTACGTAGGTATTACGAAGTGGTGAGGGCTGATCGACAAAATAAAGGAACAATTCTTAAAGCTTCTGTCGACTATATAAAAGAAATGCAGAAAGATTTGACTCGACTGAGACATGAAGTTAAATCTAAAAAGGCCCTTGAACAGGAAATTTGGAAACTTCGTGTGCATAATCAGGTAATTCTTCTAATGATAGTTTTTTTTTTAAAAAAATTATAATATTTAGGTTCGCATTTTTTTTAAATAATGAATTTGCATAACGTGCTTCATGAGAGTTTTGTGTGTGTCCCCATTAGCAATTATTAAATATATGTGCAACAAGTAATAGTGCCAGTGCTCCGGATCTGACGTTTCAAGTAAGTCCAGTAACATTCCCCAAGGTGAAACAGGAACCGATTGATTCGGAAGGTGATGCTGCCAACTTTTCTCGAGAGATTTTGGATGATCTAATGGAAGATGATCATCCAGTTACCAGAGATGCGATGTTGTCGCCAGCAATGAGTAGCAGTGGTCTTTTGCTGGGAGATGAAATGGACTACCTTTCTTAAATGGAAATGGCGATGAGGAACCGCTTTGAAAGCTAATCCCATATACAATCTTGTGTAAATGTTTCGGAAAGGGGGAACAGGTGATTTTGTTTTGGGAGGTCATCACATCCTCCTAACTGTAATTCTTACCACTGTTAATTTCCATTTTTGTGAACTTCTTCACTATATTAAGGTCTCTTTGGTAATCAGCGGCGGTTTTTATGTGAACTGTTGACAGAGACTTAGTGAAATATGACTGTCGACTACTGAGTGGTGGTGTGTTGTTGCTTAAGATGGTCTGGTCGGCTTGCCAGAAGTATGGGACACTTCAAAATTTGCCTGTATTATATCAGGAAAAAGTGCATATTCGACATTGATTCGATGTCGGATTTGAAAGATGAACTTTCTAATCTTGTTTTTTTTTTTTAAATGTTTCTGAAGAGTATTTTAGTAATGATATGCACGCCGTAATATGATTTACGATTGCGAATTATGGGCCGAAAAAAAAAAGGTGGTTTTGATACGAGCACCTTATCGCTTTGTACCTCCTAAAAACCTTTTTTTTTTTTAATTTTCATAATTGGAGGTTGTTTTAGGAGGCAAATATTCACGCAGGCCGTTGAAATCATTTTTGTCCTCAATTTTTTTGTTTTTGGGACGTTATTCAGTCAAGAGATGAAGCAGAAATGGCACTCATGCGTTAGAGTGGGTGGTTTTGAACCTGGAATCTGGTTTTGAGCAACTTGGGAACAGGGCTCTCTCTGGCTACAGGTGTCCTAAAAGTGTCTGCGTTGCTCCGTAACCCTTCACAGCAGCTCAATTTGATAGCGTGTGATGGGACAGTCCCGACAGTAAATTATTCCACATTTGGTATAGGTCACTAATCGTCCTCAATGGTCATCTTTGAACTAACAGAATTGCTGTAGAGGGGCAGTAAGTGGATTTTTATATAACGTGAATCCTCGCACGAATAACGGGGTTGGTGACGTGATTTCCGGATATCCCGTCAGCGATAAATGTAGACAAGAAACTTGTAGTGATGAAGAGCTTATAGAGCACCGAGATCGAATCCAGGAGGGTTGCAGATGGGGATTAGATTATTTTTTGTTTTGGTCAATTCGTAAATAAAAAAGGACTAAGTGAGACTCCTTCTTCTGAGTTTAAAGTGGAAAAGGAGGGAGAGGGGCATTAGTGATTTGTGGATATTGGTCGGTTTTCCATTTATGTTGGCCCTATTAATGAAATGTTTTTCTTTAGCGAAGGAAGTTGCTCGTCGTGTTTAAAAATATTTCTTTGATGTGTAATTGTTTACGATAAATGAGAGGGAGATGTATATTTTTATATATAGGTTCATCTGGTAACTATTTTGATGGGCAGTATTAATAGGTTTTATGATCTCATGAAGATTAAGTGATGAGAATATAAAAATAGAAAAAATGAATCTTCAAGAAAGCTGTTAATCAGACGGTTTTTTTTTCTTGCAAACTGCTCCTCATTATGTAGTAGTAGACAGTATGACTACTGACTATTAGTTGTCTATTTTCAGTTGAGTTTTTCGTTTTGAGAAGTTGTGTCTCAAATTTAAGTTTCCTACAAAGGGAACATTTCAGTGGCGTTGAAAGGTTTGTATCCTCAATGGGGAAATTGGATTAATTGGCAATTATTTTTGCCGGTGGGGTGATTAGTTTTAACTCATGGAGTGTTTTGTACTGCAGGTAAATATAAATTGTATTTTTAAAGAAAGATATTTTAATATTAATATAGTGTCTTAGAAATGATTCTTATATAATTTTATTAATGGAGTCCTCAAGATATGATAATGACGACAGTAGCAGCAGTAGAAGCCCTGTAACTGTAAGATATTTTCTATGTATACTACCTACTGAAATATATTGGGTTGTTGTAAATGAAATGACCATCGTTGAATTTTAGTTGTTTTCTAAGATACGCTTAAAATGGATATATTGTAGTAACTCTAATTTCTATTTGCTACAGCAGTACATTTTCCCCCAAATAGTGCTTTAAAAAGTTTGATAGAAATTGGAAGAAGGGGAATTAAATCGTCTTGCATCTATCGTTTAGTACAGTGGTGGCGAACCTGTGACCCCGAGCATGATTCGTATCTAGTTTTTCATCTCAAAAACAACAGACATGAGAGCAGGTTGTCCGTACGCAGACTCGACCCGAGGGTATTACGATAATTGTCTCGATTTGCCACTTTAATAAACTTTATTCATTATTCATAATAATATATTTTTATTCATTAAATTAAATAGTGCCTGCACCTGACCCGCAGAAAACTTTTTTTCTGTCTTCAGAACCAGTCTTCAAAAAAGGTTCGCCACCACTGGTATAACACCAGCTGTTAAATCCGCGGTTTTTTTTCCCGTTTTTGAACTTCTGCTGCCTTTATTAGTATTTAGATTATTGCATTTTGGACTGTTGGTGCAGACATCAATTTACTTTTGACAAGAACTGCATCCAGTGCCGGATTTACCACTAGGCTAAGTAGGCTGAAGCCTAGGGTCTCAACATTTAACAGGCTTCAAAACTGAAGAAAAGGGCCTCTAAATATCTAAACCTGGCACGGTCTGAATCATCGTGAGCGAATATTTTTTTCACTCTACTTTCCTGCAATTTTCAGCGATGGTCACCACAGCGATTATTATTTTCAAAATCAATTTCCTCAATCCTGAACTTCTTACTTCAAAATTATACAACCCGAATTATTCGAAATGGTCACTTCATTTGCAACAGTTTCTAGCGTTTTATCTTGTCATTATTGCTCACGACTGGTAATAATTGAACAATGAATAACCATAGTATTAATTATGATAGTTATATTCGCAAACGACTTTGTTTTTGTTTATACTTCTCAAGATATGAAAATTGTTTTCCAACAAATTTCAATTTTTTTTATTAGAAAAAAAGACTTTGTTACAGCAATAAATTTACTAATTTGTTTCAAGTTTGCCTTCCTCAAGCACTTCCGTTAGTAGCTGATCAAATTCCAACCATCGTCGTTTTTCCTCTTTTATATGCTGCAGTAAGCTTTTACACGACTCTTGAAGTTCCTCTTCTTCTGAAGGAGTGCGAAACGGATCTATCCAATAATGTTTAAATTACTACAACAAAGACAAAAACTTGGTAAACGTTGGGGGAAAAATCATTTTCACCTAATTTACCATTGTGAACTTTTCGTTTTTGTTGTTGCTGCTGCGACCGCCCTCCATCCTCATCTTGAACAATTTCCAGCTTTCGTTTTGAAGACGTAGGTGGACTGATCGGAACTGCTGCTACATCTACTGATAAGCCAAAAAAGGGGTAAGCAACTAGTTCTTTATACCATTGATAGATGTATCAATAAGCAGACTTTACTATGAATCAAGTGTTTCAGTGCAGCAGCTTTCCATTCTTGTGAAATTGTAAAGGAATTTGCTTTCTGAGAATCGTATACTACATCAATATCCAGCATCTAAATGTGAAGGACAATTATTAGCCATATTGCAAAGTAGTGGCCTTCAAACGATCATTATTGCAGCATGACCGGTAGTCTATTGAGCTAACTGCTTTTCTGTCTGTTGTATGGTCAAAGTTCTGGACTCATGATTGCTTGAAGTAAAGAGTGAAAGAGTAGCTCGGAAGTACGTAAACACAAGAGAATAGAGACAGGGCCCCTCATAGTCTCCTCGTACGAAACATGCAGGGACAACGAAAGCAATAATGACCCTGTGAAAGCTGACCTCTTTCTACGCCTTAAGTTGAAATTTACACTTACTGCAGCATCTTGAAGTTTGAAATCTACAATCACATTAACAAGGTCTATCCATTGGAACACTTCGTATGGCAAAACTTTAACTTTATCCATGGATTCATAAAGGTCATATGAGCGATCAAGAACTTTCTGGATTCTGAAAGGAAAAAGTGTATTAATAGGAAACAAGTTAACCTCAAGTGATAGTAACAGCAAATGAAAACATTAACTCCATACACACACCAAAATGAAGGTTTGAAAGAACAAGATCAGAGTCTGTTCCTAACCCGACAGGTCGCTTGTGGGAACCAAGTCCACTCCTTTAATTCAGCGAGTCAGCAGACCTTGCACTTAAATAAGCTCGTTTACAATTCGATTTGAAATGTTGGTGTGTAACTTCGCTTCAGTGTGCGTGTGGTCTAACACTAAACGAACGCATTTGACCAACAGAAAGGAAGCACCAGTTTCCGTGGAATTTAGCAGACAACTCCGTTTTTACCTTGAGGCCAGGATGACAGTAGACGCCCAACTGCCATCTGTAAAATTATTTATATAATTCCAAATTCCATCACAAAGACCACTCCATTCCTTCAGTTTCATTAAGTTGGCATTAAATGTTGGAAGACGGTATGACGAAATAAGGGTTTTCAACTTCTGTAAGTTGGCTTGACAATTCCACTGTGGATCTGGCAGGGCTAAACTAATATTTCATTAGAAAGACTGAATACAATTTTAGATTGAATAATGATGTTGTCAGGTCATACCGTTTGTGTAATTGGCAAGTTCTGTTGGAGGCCACGAAATGTCCATCAAGGCGTCATCAGAAGCAACTGTAGCAGCATGATTGATTGCATGATTGAAAGCACTGATGATAACGTCTGGAGGCTGTCGAGAAAGAAAAGCAATTTTCTGGTATTTTCCGACAACATTTAGAGTAGCAGCAATTATTAATTACCAAATTAAACAGATAATTGGAATCTTCTCGCTTCGCGTAATGGCATATCAACGACGAAAAACAAGTGGTGATCATATCGGCAAGGAAATGTGCCATGCTTTCAATGTTCAAGTCTGGTGGAGGTGGAGAGTTTTTAGCCAACCATTGTAAACTATTGAGAAGTACATTAGTCGAGTTTGGTTCCAGAAGATCCCCTGGCAGAACTGACACGTAACAATCAGAAAGAGCGTTTGTCTTTAACAAATCCTCGAGATGAAGGTATGTAGCAACACTTTCCAAACTAATGATTCCCACAGCAAGAATTGCAAGAGGTATAGGAGGATATGGCGGTTTGTTACAAAGAAGACTTTTCAACTTCTTTCGTAAAGTTTCCCAAAAGATCTGGTAAAAAAAATTATATTTGTACTTGATGCATACGATAGATGAAAATGTTTCTAAACTAAGCTTTCACCTCATTATAATTCACAGTTGGGACTTCAAAGACTAGTAAAAATCCTTGTGTTCCCTTTAAATTCAAGTCACTTTTTGAAAATAGCGACCTGTCATTCAGAATTTTTACACAAACTGCAGCAGATGCCGATTCAAAATTATCGGTGTGTCGATCAATAATTATGATATCCGTCTGTTAAATCAGCAATGACAAAAAGGTGTTAATTACATCAGAATATGATAACTAGTTGTCTTCACTGTGTTAGTACCTTAGACGAGGAATCTGGCAACTTGGACCTCAACCATTCAGCAACTATTTCCCATTCATCAGATCTATCCTGACCTCCATAGAAATAGGTTGCAACTTTCCAATAGATACTACGGGCCAATGAATGTTTCCTTTTTCTGATGTTCATTGTCGATGGTGAACTTTTATGTCTGCAATCATTGCTGGGAATGAAATCTTTGGCTACACTAAGTACATCTATCTTTAGTTCACCCATTTCTTTTCTCAGATCAGAATTCAATAAACTCATATCTGAAATCAAAGAAAAAAAAAAACTTTCAGTAAAATGACGAGAATGCCTTCACGTGACAACTAGCATTACCCACCAAAAAGTCTGTCTAGTCGATTTCTACAGGCTGCAATGTGTAAGGGAGATATTGGATAGTCCTTTGAGGATCCAACCCGTTTTTGAAATGTGTCATGTTTTCTCGAAGTTAAATTACTGCTTGGAAATGTCTCCATCGTATGCCTTGCTCGTTTGCGTTTAGCTATAACGTTACGCCATTTCGAGACAAATGATGTAGCTCGCCATAAGTCCAACTTTTGAGAAATTCTTTCTAATGTTGCTTTCCTTTAGTATAACGATATCCAGAAAAAATTGTTACGCATTTATAAAAGTAGATTCCTTCAAAGAAAGTTTCACTAAAATGTATAGCATACTTAAATTTCGTAGCCTCCAAATGAATACAACTGCAAATGCTTCTCAGCATCTCATCAGTCCATATTTTCCAGAATTCATCTGCCAGTTGCAAGGTGCTCGATTCTAAGCAACGTTGTCGTTCAAGTTCAAGCTGTTTTCTGTAAGATGGACAAGCGTATCATATTACATACAAGCATTCTAATTTGCAGCAAAAAAACAAGAGTAAAACTCATTAGAAGTTACTTTAATTCTTCTTTGGCAATTCTGTAAGTATAAAGTTCTACGATATTACTGATTACATCCTCCAAGATTTCCGATGTCCATTGCTCCTTCAATTTTTTAACATGCTCCAATCGTTCCCGTTCTTCTTTTTCTC
Source organism: Trigoniulus corallinus (assembly GCA_013389805.1). Lineage (NCBI taxonomy): Eukaryota > Metazoa > Arthropoda > Diplopoda > Spirobolida > Trigoniulidae > Trigoniulus > Trigoniulus corallinus. Next base: position 17,220,663 of record JAAFCE010009109.1, read on the forward strand.
GTCTTTTACGAGCTTCATTCTCAATCGCTTTCTCTTCTAGTAAAACGCGAGTGGCTATTTCTCTGTGTGAACCAATGATTGGTGATAAGAGCCGTTAACAATCAAATGTCTTATTACTTTGATATTTTATAATAACAATTTCAAAATACCTTGTCAGGCAACCACATACATCTGCAAATATTTCCACTACGATTTCCAGAGATGTCGTATTTAAGAAGCGATAACCTTGTAGTAATCCCGATGAAATTCTCTTAACGGTCGTAGCAACCACGTCGTTGATGAGGGTACTCGATATTTTTTCCAGAACCTGAAAATAATGAGACAATTTCAGTGATTCGAAGAAAGTTTATTGATACTCTGCACAAGAATAGTCCCGCAAATACCTCATTAATATTAAAACTCCTTTCTTCTGTTTTATAATTCTGGATCCCAGGCAGAACAGTGCCACTGTCTTCATTGATCAACTGTTCATTCAATCTTACGACGTCCAATGCGTCTTTTCTCAAGAAGCCTTGATTATCGAAGCTATTATAAGGGACGTGATATAAATGGGGATTTTTTGGTAATGGTCCATGGTTAATCACCTGTAAAACTTCAACGTAAGTTCAAGTTTTAATCTTAATAAGATGAAAAAGACAATTTTAAAGCCTTACTTCACCAACGGAGCAGCGACGTTTACTTTCAATTATTTGAAGGGAACGTCTCAGTGGTGGTGAACTCTCTGGTTGTTTAAAGGTAGACTTGTCCAATATAAGATTTCCGTTCTCGATTTGCAACCCACAATGTTGGAACAATTCTTCTGCATGCATTTCATTCTCAAACGCCAACAGTGATACTAATTTTGTAACCGGAAACTTGTAGACAAAAGAAAATTGACATGACATATCTGCAATATGATTACAAGTAATGAACTAAATGCTAATTACCTGTCCTGAATGATTTGGAGGACTATATCCCTTCACGATTGAAAGCAAGGCTTTTAGACGAGCCTGAGTGAAGTACTTTTGTAAAATGCACGCATTCAAATATGTAGTCCTTTGCAGTAATTTGAAAAAACGGACGTAATTATTATTATTCAGCGCGTAATAAAATCCGAGAGCTTCCACCACTTCTGGGGATTCACGCACACGTTGTCCTAACAGCTGCACTTGTCGAAGGATATCTCCTTCGTTCAAGTTTAGCAACACATCGTAAGCTCGAAATTCAGGTTCGCTAAAACAATATTCGTTTTTGGTCTCAAGGTCAGCATACAAATGTTTTAAAGTCTGAAGGCAGTTTGTAAGATTCTCATCATTAATTTTTTGATCAAAAGTACTCATATGTTCCTCACATAACCGTTCGGCACAATGGATGTGAAAACGAGCACATTTTTCAACAAGCATTACAGCTGAATGATCACAAAGATGTTGTTGTGTTATGTCCTGGAATGAAAGTCGTTAAACAATTTACTTTTTCTTCAGATGAACGTTTAAAAATTTTCTTCAACCAACCTTTCGAATTCCTCTGGTGCGATTCCAGACAAAGTCATACCATTCCTCAGCATTGGCATGTCCACCTTCATGCAAGTCCATGATGTTACATACCATGTAATCCATTGTCATTGTCAAAACGTTTGAAGATCGTAATTCGTGAGGTAATGGCTCTTCTTGATCCGCTGATGAACGACTATATTCCTTTACCACTTTATAATGGTCCAAAACATGATTATTGTTTGCCTATAAGTACACGTCACAATACAATTTTTAAAAACTCTACAGGAACCACAACGGGTCATCTTTATCTTCTGATAAGACACATACGCTATCATTAGATGGCTTCATTTCGAACGGATGCAGCTGATTCTGAAAGGCTCTCATGTAACGTTCTTTTTCTGGACACATGTCAGGGCACGTACCAATAGTAGCTTTGGCAGTTGCAATATCAGACTGTTTCTTGAACTCTAAAAAAAAAAAAAAACAGAAAAAAATGTAGCTTTCTCCCAATTTTAAAAATTGACAGGTTTAAAGATTTGAATTTTACTTGGCCTCAAGATTTTATCTCTGTTATCCAGAAGTCTGTAACGCTCTTCAGAAGTATTGGCTGGCATCAAGAAAATGTCTTGCACAACTTCTGTTAAATATCTCAACATTAATCATACTGTGATAATATCTAAGGCGACAATGAATGTTCTGCCCCATAAAAGTGGACCATTTCTCAATGAACAATCTTATTTTAAAATCTAGAAACGTACCACCAGTATCCAAAGATGCCAATTTAGTATTTACTGGTCTGGCAGAAACTTCTTTGGGCCTGGGTAATATCTTTGGTACCTCCATCATATCGCATTGCCTCATTGATTGCAATTCATCATTAACCTGAGCATCTTGAATGTATGGCTTGGCAGATGCGACTGTTTCCTTTGATACACTTTTATGTGATTCCGCTTTTGATTCTAGAAAAAAAAAGCAAACAAGATTTGAAAATTTGAATCATGACAAGTTAACTAAACTACAAATATCGTGACTTACTTGGGCGAACAGCTGGTGTGACTTTGCTCCATAAAATTAGTACTGGTTCCTCTCCAGATTTAATAACACTTCCTCGAGCCTTTGCTGCCGCTGCTGCAGTCTGCATTTCAGAAAATGCTAGTAGTCTTTTATCGTGACAACCACGCCATACGAAGTGGATTAACTTACATGATTTTGGTAATGAATAGTTGCCGCCTTCTTTGGGAGATTGCAATACACTTTGACAACAATTCCAAATTTACCGAAATGTTCGAGAAGTGTTGGTTTATTATTTAGATGATCAGGTAGTCCTTTGCAAATGATAGATGTTAACTGCTCGATTTCATGCGAAGACAGGCGTGTCGTCTCTCCAGGATCCACGGAAATGCTACCACGTCTCTCACTGGCTTTCTTTATTCTGGGATCTGTTCTCAATAATCAAATATTTCATAATTAAATTATATAGTAGGGTTGGCAGAAGAAGTGAATTTCGAAGTTTTATTAAATATTTCTCTGAACACTATGTGCCATATGTAGACTTAATTCTAATTTCGTGTGGTCAACACCAGGTCGTTGATTTTGTAACCAATGATCTTTTCATTCATTTACCCTAAAAATGGTCTGTAGTGTTCAAAGACATTGAGAGAACTACTTGAATTAACAAACCACTCTGCCTGTCATCCTTGCTAGGCAGTCTAACTCTTGGTCTATCAGTTCTGCCAACTCCAGCCATGGCACGAGCAAATAAAACATTCTTTCGTTGAATTAATGGCTTATAAGACATATCTTTCTGTTTCACAAACGTTTTTTCATTGCTTCCTTGTTCCCTTTCTAAAGTGTTGCTTTTCAACTGTTTGCCAGTATTAGGTGGAAGAGCCCCTCTTTGATTAAGAGGTGATTCCCGTTTCGTAGTAAATTGTGATGCATCTTGTTTTGGCACTCCTTCAGTTGTGCTGCTAACTATCGGAGGTGCAGGAGAGTATCTGCCTCCCTGGATTAAAGGATCTTTCGACACACCTCCGAATATATTAGTAGAAGGAACAGTACCAAACTTTTGTCCAAATAAGCTCGTGGTGGAGGGCGCGGTAGAGGGCTGAGGGAATTCCCCATCATTTTTTGGTTTGGATGAAATGTTTGATAATGACGATTGCAGAAATGACCCTCCGAGTCTTGGAGAAGAACTTGGAACAGTCACTGATGTAAATGCACTTGTAGATATAAGTCTAGATGGCTGCTGCTGTTGTCCACCAAAAGCTACTTGATTTGAAAACAATGAAGTCCCTGGCTGATTTTCGGATGATCCAGTGAAGCCAAATGTGGGACGAGACTTTGAGTTATCCGAGTGTCCACTTAAACTTGACATTGTCTGTGACTGAAAAGCTGATCCGAATACTGGTTGAATGGAGGAACTTTGAATCTGTTTTCCTGTAAATGTGCTGGAACTGGCCACGGTTGACATTGGAGTGGAAAATGCCGCTGGGCTACCAAATCCGTGAAATCCTCCAGGGGTACCTCCGAATGTTGGTTGAGATGACGGAGTCATTGGAGCTGTTATGCGAAATCCAAACGGTTGATTCTGTGAAGACTGCATTTCAGATTCATTACTTGGGCGAATCCCAAATGGCTGACTCTTTTGATTCTTGTTCCCCAACTGAAAGGGGTTTATTCCTCCAGACTGCATTCTACAGAAATGGAAAATAACCAATTCAAAGAATGACCGATTTGTAAACTTCAATGACAGTTAACAATAAGCTTGTAAAAATTATACAATACCTCAATTGACGATTAGTGTTCTTGACAGTAGTAACGACAGTAATAACGCATTACATGTTTAACGACTTGACGCTAATGTATGGCATTGATTATTAACGGAGCTCGTCGCTGAAACATGCTGAAGACTAGAAAAAATAATATCTTATACAGTTTGTAATTCTGACATCTAAATTAACTATATTATAAATGAAAATTTCATACATTCTACGGTGTATTTTCAAACGGTAAACCTTGTCTTGAACCCTTCGCTACGTAGCCGTTGTCGATTTCGTCATTTCCACAGCATAACTATCAATTATCCACACAATGGGAACGTTACAAGATTATTTTGATCTTCGACCATACAGATGACAAATCTGTGTCCTAGATTTCAGTTTCAATTGGATTATAGAATATCATAATTAAATTACCTTGAAATGTCTTGGTGATTTATTTCTCAAATGTCCAGTGTATAACATGCGTTCTTATATACACGTCTCAATTTCTCTTCACAAAGTGTCGCTAGTATCTGTTCTTTAGAACAATCACGGATAAAGAATTGCTAAATTTTCCACTTAGCAATTATACAAGGTAAGAATCTGAAATTTATTTCTGAAATATATTTAACGTTCTCATTTATATAGAGATTTCAATCAGTTAGTGTCCCAATTTATTAACGGAATGAAAATGTACTTGCTAGAATTGTCCAATTAACAGGATGTGTAGACATTCGAAGTTGGTATTCTTCAATGGAATACCGTCATCGTCAGAAATAATTAGCATATTGTATGCATATGGAAATGAAACTGACACAATAGTTTATCTTTGATTAAAAATTATGACACTTACACAATCGTTTTACGATTATTTTTATTTTCTTTAGGTAGAAATTGTTATGGGTAAACAACGATATAGAATTCAAGAGAACAGAAGACCCAGAAGTGATCTACTGTTCGAAATTCCTGTGATGAATTGTTGCAATGTCTTCCAAGGCGACAACTTCACAGTTTCTTCCATCAGCCAGTATTTCATCACCGTTATCACCAAATAAGTCCAAATCTTATAACAGTCCATCGTCTGCCAGTAGTAAAGATGCATTCCACTTCAGTCCTATCGATATTTTTCATGCTTTTCAATCTGCCATTTCGTTCGGCAAAAGAGGTCGTTCCAAGGAAAGTTCGAGACAAAAGACAGGTGACACCAGTAACGAAATTGGCAATGCGGACACATTACGATTTGAACACATTGAACTCGCACAGTTTAGTCACATCGAACTTGATCTTGACCCTTCACAAACTGGTGCTGGACATTCATTTGTCACTGCCGAACTACAAACGCCTACTTGGTGCGACTTGTGTGGAGAATTTATATGGGGCGTGTGTAAATCAACGGACAATCAAATGTGTCAGAGTAAGTAATTAATTTCATTTGTATGAAATTCCATGTTGCTGCATAATCCTGTTGTGGAATGATGAACTCACCAAAATCTCATTATGACTAGGTGTTATCTGTGCTATAATCTTGGCATAAATCTGCCGCTGCTGTGCACTTTTTTTTGTGTCTTGTTTGACCAATCCAGTTCATTACCGTAATCAGCTTAACTTTTCCACATTTGATAAAGTATGCTCTCACGCTGTCTGCCATTATCTTCTTTTTTTTTTAACACCTATTCCCAGACGTATTTTGGCATTCTTCTACTGGGCATCCACATTCCATATTATGATCATCATCCATTTTTACTCTCCACATCACTTATTTCATTCCAACCTGTAATAGTAGTAGCTCCACTGGTTGTTTGTTTGACCAGTTTCAGGGTAGTGCTTGACCTGACAGAGGTGGAATGCTTCTTTTGGATCGAAAAGGGGGAAGTCGCCAAGTGAAGCAAAAGAAGTCTTTCGACATGGTGAAAACTATACTGTATGTGTAGATTGGCATTATTCCCAGGTGTAGGAATCCCCTTGAGTGCCCTTTTAAAAACACAGACCAATGTTTAAATGACCAACCGAAAAACCAAACTCGAACCTGCCGACATACATTCCTGTTTGTTGGTGTTTTAGGACCCTTCAACTACAAAGGTCATTAGAGCCCCGTCCACAGCATAGTTCTTATGCAGAGACTGCACAGACACTACACTAATGCGACGATTTTTGGGTATTAGCAGAACCCAGTTTTCCCAAGCGGCCACCCATGTCAGTACTTGCTGGGGTTGCGCTGCTTAACTTCAGGGATCAGACGAGAACTGTTTGTCCAACGCAATTCGCCGCTCCCACCGCCGAGCTACAGTCTCAACTAAAATCTGGCACATTGTTTCTGGGAGTACACAGGAAAACTCTGTGCTAAAACATTGCATCCAAATTTGTACTAGCCTGTAAAAGCAGATCTTTAGTGGCTTGCCCTCCATGCCATTCTGAAAAAATTTTCCCAGGAGTTTCTCTTAAGAAAGTAATTACAAATCTTAACGACGGGTGAACCTACAGTATGGCCTGCTCAAGTATTAAGTGCTCAGCCAAGGATCAGCAGGAATTTTTTTTTAAACATACCTGATATATAATGACAAGTAAAATGAATTTGTTTACTAGGCAATTAAAGAGCACATCTAATCAGCAAGTGGTGGGACCAGTATCAAATTATTGATCATTGTGGTGGGCTCGTTAGAGACCTGTCGTTGAAATGCAGTTGTTCCAAGCCGGGTGTAAGAAACAAATGAGTGGTTTTATCAGGTGTTGTTCGGGATAGTACACTTTCCATTTGGTAATGAGGGATTATTGACCTACGTAAGGGGGTTGGTCACCTCAACACGTGTTTTTCTCCATCCTGGATATTAGAAAGCTGGTCTTGGTTGAAGGCTACTTGCATCGCTCCTCGTTATAATAATTTCTCTCTCGCTTTAGTTGTCGAACGATGCACTATTGGGAGGTTCGCGATTGCAATTGCGAACCGCCACCGGTTGTAGGTGCTAATAGGTTGTTGGTATCAGTAGTACGTTAGTAACGTGTTTGTAAATCCCTCTTCTAGTCCAGCGATTGTATTTGTTATCAGGTCGTTGTGTCGACAACGCATACAAGTCTGGAAATACTGCACGTCTCGTTTTCTATTCACTTCGTTAGTTAGTATAGTCGGCATTAGTTCACCGATGTGCTATTGGACTGAGATAGAGTGCATGTTTGAATTGAGAATGGTCTGAGTGCAGTGATGAGAAGTATATGTGATAAAAATGAGTGATTTTTGAGTGAGTTTCTAAGATTCAAAATCGAAAGTTACTTGTAGGTAATTAGGCCTATATTTGTCGTTCTTTTTTTTTAATCGAAGATTGCAAGGTGAAGAGTTTACCTCCTCCGGTGTTTCGAACGAAAGAAGCGGGAAGCGCCGTTCGTCGTCGCCGTCATGTTTTTACAGCCCATGTGGCGTCAGCTTGTAAAGTATTGGATCGGCAGATAAGCCACGGTTTTAAAAGTGGGTTAAACTCGACGCACTATGTGGTATTTGAAATAAGTTTTTAGTTTGAATAGAAACACGGTGTTCATTGTTAGTTAAAAATAGTTCGTTAACAACTTGAACGAGTTGCCATCCTGCTTGTTATTTGGTAGAATCGAGGGCGAACACCTCTTGTGGATTCGGCAGCTTGTACGTCAGACGTTCGATTAGAAGTTCTATTGAGTGGCCATCGAATTGCTGATTTCCGATTTTTGTGTCGAGAATTTTTGTTTAAAAAAAAACCACGACTGTTTAGAATCGCGAAGTTCAGTTTTTGTATCGTGTGCCATCTCTGATACGGATTAATATAAAATATTTCATTTGATATGGGCTAATTACGAAACAGACCTTCGTACACATGGCGAGCTAATTCTTGGTTGTTATCACGGTGTTTATACGAGTTTTAAAAATGCTAAGTGGTTACCAATTATTGACCTCTATAAATCTGAATGTGATTGAGTGACAACTGAAGTAATTTGTGATTTTGTTGTTATCGACCAGTGACGACAGAGTTGACCAATTTATTTTGGACTGTTTGGTACGTGAGCGTGTATAATCAATGTCTTTGAAGGCGGTTTTGTATTGGTTATCGTCACCATGGGAATTACTGAAAGCGCGGTCGTAAAAGACAACAATAAACAAGCGAAAGGGAATTCGTTTTTCTTTTACGACGTTTACCGAAATAGTGGAGAAATCATCGTCAATGACGAGATTCAAAACTTACCCCATCCGAAACATCAAAAGTTTACGAATGGACCTGATGGCAAGAGCCGAACTCTGCCGCCGCCGTTGGCTTCTGGCCACTTAGCCGGATCGTTGGGCCCTTTGCCCTATCTGAGTGGTGATGGCATCAACGGGATACCCAAAAGTTCTTCGCGATCAGACTATTATTATCCGAGTAGTGATGATTTGGACTATGATATTGATGTGCCAATGAATTATGAACTTCTTAATAATAACAACGACGAGGATACTTTGCGGGAACCATTTCGATGGAAGGGTCATATTTTGAACCAGAATCGTTCGCGCACAGCTTCCAAGATCAAGCGAAGAAGTGATGGTGTCAGAAGTAGGCATATTACAATTAATTTTTCTTTTTTTATCATGTGAACGAAATATTAGGAATGCGTATATTAGAGGTAGCCTGGAGGTGGTGGACATCGCCGAAAAAAATGAGGGAGAATAGGCTGAGGTGGTATGGACACGTCACGAGAAGAGGGGAAGAGGAGCTCGTAAGGTGCATTCCAGGAATGCAGGTGGTCGGTAGCACCCGGGGTAGGGGGAGACAGAAGCTGACGTGGGAACAGGTTGTCACTGAGGACATGGCAGTGTGTGGGGTGGACAGGGACCTGGTGGGAGATAGACGGGAGTGGAGGGCTAGAACTCGCAGACCCGACCCCGCCATAGGCGGGATAAGGGGATGATGATGACGATGTAGGAAATATTGACTACTGTAGCCTGGCCCGCATGCGGTCTGGAATATCCCTGTTGCTTATAGGTATTGTGCAATAGGTCAGACACCATGCAATATTATAACCGACAAAGCATTAATTTACCTGCCAAAATTTCTATTTTGGTTGTATAATGCGGTGTTGGAACAGTGGGGTAAACCGGCATCCCCCCACAGACGACCTAGCCAATATTCCTGCGGGTTCCACACCCCTGATTGGGGTGCCCCAATCAGAGCATGTTCAGTGGACCCGCAGACCCGACCCTGCCACAAGCGGGATAAGGGTATGATGACGATGACGACGATGTAGCCGGTTAGTTATCTTTAGAGGAAGTTAAGTTTGCCGTCAATGTGTAGAATACAATACGGGAGGGTGTTTTAAAGTTTGCATAAACTTTGTAATATTGATTGATAACTTTGTCAATCTTTAGATAGCCTCATATTTTTTAGATTTATCAATGAACTTCCTATGAATGTCTTTTCAATGGGCGGGAATTAGAAATTTAATGTTGAAATATTTTTGGAGTGACCGAAGTCATTTTGCATTTTCTTATACTGTATATAAATGGTACAACAATAAGGTGAATAGCAGCGTGTCTGAGTGAATCAGCCACGAAGTAGGAAATGAGTCCATTTAAACTTGAAATGTATTTGTGAGGAGTTTTATTAGTAATTCATAGGTGAAACGTCGGGTAATGTTGGCCATCACAGGGAGCGACGAATTGCGTTGGACACACCAGTTTTCGTCCGATCACTGAAGTTAAGCAGCGCAACCCCAGCTAGTACTGACATGACTGGATGGCCAAGGACAATCCGACAATGGAATACCCTTGGGTAAAATAGAGTGGAGGGCTTCCTGAAAGGGAAGACCACCTTTCCAAATATTGTAGAGGGACACAACAACTGTAGCTTAGGGTCTTAGGAGTTTTCTGGGTTCCTATACAGCAATGAGAGTTAGTCTCTCCACTGCCAAATTGGCCATCGAGGCTGCTTGCAGTGAACTACAATTAGAATTAGACATGGGTGGCCACTTGAGCAATCTCTTGTGCAATCTCTGCATAAGAACTATGCTGTGGACGGGGCTCTAATGGCCTTGTAGTTGAAGGGCCTTAAAACACCAACAAACAAATTGGCCATCACAAAGCCTATAAAAAGGGCAAGGGCGTATTACTCCAGAACCATTTTCTTCGAGATTTTCCGCTCCTACGTATCAGGTTTGGTGTTGGCACTATTTAGTAAAAAGGCTGTTTTGGAACCATCCCCATGTGGACCCCCTCATCTAATCACTACCCTTGCATGTTTTTAAGAGGGTACTCGAAGGGTTGGGATTCAAGGGAGGCTGTCAGTCACATTAAATCCGCTGAATTGTTGACGTCATGTCAACTTTCAGACAATGGTGATAAGATGGCAGTTTTAATAAGGTTTAATAAAAAAGAAATAATTTGATATTAGATTCGGGTTCAAGTTTAGGCCCTGTTCTCTAACAACCGAGGACCAAGCAGTGGCCACTTCTCCATCTTCCACTACCGGCAGGGCCCGCCTTAGGGGGGTGCAACCCGAACATTAGTCCGGGGCGCCAAAATTTAGAGGCGCTGTAAGTGTGAGAAAAACTGCTGCTTGAACTTGCATTATATTCTTAAGGGGCCGCAGTTTGCCTTTTTGTCCGGGGCGACGTAAACGCTAGAGCGGACCTTGCTACCGGGAATTGAACACTATCACCTTCACTAACCGAGAACTTTTTTTTTTTACTTTCTCGATGTAAAAAAGGGGAGTGTTAATTAGCGCAAAAACAACTCTGTTATAAATAATGAACTGTAGGCTCGTTAATTTGGTTTTGTGAGTACAGTATTTTCACTTTTGACCATGCTGGGTGGTTCAGTAGCCTGTTATTGAACTCCCTTGCGGATGCAAGTTACCTCAAAAGGACGTTACCTTTTTTTTAGCGTAGTATTTCCTCTGATTTCTTTGTGACCACTACCTGGTATTTTACGGTCACCGCCCTATGTTAATTCTTGAAGATTACTATCGTGTATGAAACTGGTTAATTAACCGTGGTTACATTTTCTGGTTGACAAAACTGAATTTCATTTGGACTAGAACTTGATTTGACTGGCCATGAAAAACGTTAATTTGTAAGTGCAGTGGACGAGGGAGGTGGGCGAGTGGGGTAATTATGTGCTACTGCTGTTCCTACGACTTTATTGTTTCCCAAACTCATCGGAATAGTTGCATCAGTCATGAATGATATCCATCTATCTGTATCTATAGATTTTGTTGTTTGAATACTGGGCGCGGTAGACGTTTGCTAACATTTTTATGACTGACGATGTCTCTTAAATAAAAATGGATCAATTTGAATGATTTGATGATGATGTTGTTGTTGTTAGAACTTTGATTCTAAATCAAGCCAGTGGTGTGCACATGATTTTATTGCGTCAATGATGATCCCATCGTAATAGGATGTTGACCATCGGACGTGGCTGTTTCGAGTTTCGTGCTAAAAATAAATAATTCGACCCCCCCCCCCCCCCGAACTGTACTACCGTACTTACCATGACATAGTCGTAGGGTGATAATGTAGGGCCTCCCTATAAAGAACTGTCGTGGTTTATTTGTGACAGCTTTTAATTTGACCCCCTCCCCCGAGTCCTTGTTAGGTGGCTGTTGATGGTAATTTAAAACTGTGATCTTATTGCATGTGAGATCAGAAATCACGATTCATTATTTTGCAAGAACCACTTCCTCTTTTATCCTTGACTCTTCCCCCCGCACTATCGTTTGACTCGAAAAATAAATCAGTAGGAATCAAATTTGGTTTATATAACTTTTGATGTCTTGTTTTCCGGACGAAAACCGATGCTTTAAACCCCAACAAATATGTTTAGGAAGAAATCTCTCAACTGCCACAGTTTGGATAGATAAATAACAGCAGTAAATGGACAGTGTCCAAAATTAAAATTTGATAATCAGAAATCAGTAATTGAATGAGGAAGAGCTTATTGGGTCCATTGTGGGACTGCAGGTAATTGGGGGCACCAGAGGTAGAGGAAGACCAAAACGGACGTGAGCAGGTGGTGCAAAAGGGCATGGTGGCGTGCGGAGTGGAGGGGGAACTTGGTGGGAGATAGGCGGTAGAAGAGGATTAGAACCCGCAGACCCGACCCTGCCCCAGGTGGGAGGAGGGTGAGATGATGAAATCAGTAATTGAATGCAGCATGGGATCTGATCTGAATGGTTTTTTGGCTTGTAATTTTGACCTGGGGTATTTCGTAGGGCACGGTATTTAGTTTGATAGGGACCGGTCTGCCTTTTCTCAAGCTATGGGTGTACAGAATTGTGTTTGGAGATGACCCTTCCGGGAATTCCATTGTAGACTGGAGGGGGCCACAGATGTATATTTTCGTGCAGTTATAAAACTAACTTAATTAGTCTGAAGCTACCATGTCTGTTTTAATTGAAGATGAAAAATGAAGTTGGGTAATTAGACGTCATAAATTTCGACATTCCTTTGCACAACCCAATCCTTTCATTTGGCAGAGATTTCTCAGGAATGTAATTAGTTGCATTTTTAGTTGTCCATCTTCAGTATTTTTGTTTTCTTTTAGGTGTTGGTTAACGCAATTAAAGGCCTTTTTGGGACCAGATAAATTTTATTAAAAAAAAGGTGTTCGCTGAAAATGGACGTCATTATATAGGATGGCGAAATATGGATTCACCACAGAAAACTCTAGCAGTATTCTTAAATGCTTGGATTCGTGCCCAAGAGAGGCTAGTCTTGTTGCCAGTTGTTTCAAACATTCCCATTTCCCCCCTCCTCGTTTAAGATTAGGGCGTGTATGTGTTGCCAATAATATCAGGCTAATTTTGTGAGGTAACAGAATCCGTCCTTGTGAGATACGAAATTTTCATTTAATGCTATTTCAAGTGCCTGATGCCAAGACTTAACTGTTGGAATGTCTTAAAGAATTTGACTGTTTATTGTGACTTTCATGGTTATTTTGCTCTGACTCGTGGCATCATCTTATTCCTACTTCAGTGCATCGTAATCTGTAGGAAATCATCCTTAAACAGACCTACAGGAAATTCAGAGTTCAGACCTTCACAGAATAGTGAGCCCAGAGTCCATTTTAAGTTATGAAGAAGGAGGGAATTGTTGTTTGTTGGTGTTTTAGGACCCTTCAACTACAAGGTCATTAGAGCCCCGTCCACTGTGTAGTTCTGATGCAGAAACTGCACAGACACTACACTAATGCGACGATTTTTGGATACTAGCGGTACCCAGTTTTCCCATGCCAGTACTAGCTGGGGTTGCGCTGCTTAACTTCAGTGATCAGACGAGAACTGGTGTGTCCAACGCAATTCGCCGCTCCTGGAATTAAAGTGAACCTAACAGGAACGAACACCAGAATATATCAGCGAACAACATTACAATATTAAAATGGCTAACCAGAAAATGTTCCCACTGGTTGTTCTCGCCCATGTTCGCTCTTGTTTGTGAAAAAAATACCCGAGATTGGAACATCATCTCAGCACTCAATCTTTGTTCGTCGTCGTTCACAAATGTTTGTAGGGCTATTTATGTGTTCGTTCAAGTTCGCGTGTTTGTACTCGTTAGGTGTGAACATGCCTTTTTATAGTTTGGTATTTACAGAGATTTCAAGCAGTGGCCCAGTAACGAATTGACTGTAAATCAAAATGACCTATTTTCACGAAATGTCACCGACCAGTGATATTTAGGTAGCACATTCTGTCATAAGAGAAGAATAGTGTGCCAGGCTGGCCTGTCTCATGTCTGTCTTGAAACATCCTCTTAAAGATAATTGCTCTGCCTAGTTTTATGGGTGTTTTTTTCCTTGATGTTGTTGCAGAAATCTATGCGTGAAAGTAGTTTGCACAGATGATGAACAGCATTTCCTTTGATAAAAATGTGCGCTACCTAGGGTTTGGAAATGACTTCCTTGAAGGTGCTTTTAGATAACTGTTGTTACCAAACGTTTCACGTTTGTCATCTCCGCACCCCTCTTCATCTTGACCGTCTCATGAAGGGCTGATAGTGTTGAAGAAATACCTTGGTGACGTCAATTGCATGGCGTGATAACAAGTTCATTGGAATTCATTTCGAAGAAGTTTTAAGATTTTGCTGCAAGAGGATGGGTGTGTGGAGATTTTGTGCAATTTCTTAAAATTTTGTTTGGGCATGCTGCGTTGATTCATTGTTGATCCATTAAAAAAAATGTCAGCGATTTCATTGGCATGTTATCTTACTTGCACTTCCTTCACAGGTGTGATGCTATCTTTCAAATTGCTGAAACACCTGAGATGGATATTTCATCAAAGTGATTTTCTTGCATCTAGTTCTTAGGGAAGTATCCAAATGTTTGAGGAGGGACTAAGTTATTAGGTGACGACCCCCCTCCTCTGGGTGGTTTTTAACAGGCGCAGTATTTTTTTCTGGAGAGAAAAAAAGGATGGTTTGGCAGATTTCCATTTGTCTGTTTTCATACCACTCGGATGGAGTCGCCTTTTATAGCAATAGTAGAGAAAGTTGTATATCCGCGGATGCCACTCATGGACCCGCTTCTTCTCTCCCCTCCCGAAAAAAAAAGCACATGCTTATAGACTCCAGTGGTTGTTTATTGCATTATAAACAGTGGTTGTCACGATAATGAAAAGCTAGAACAGTTGCAGTGTGAAACTTGACTGCTATAAATTCGGTGTATAAAGGTTACTGATTAATGGCACCTTTAACATTTAGTATTGGTTATCTCGGAGGGTTGAACTCTCCACTAGCACCCCTCGTAACCACTGTTTTTTTTTTTTTTTGCAACAAGGATGTAATCTCTCTCGATTACATCCGTTGAATATCCTAGGCAATTTAATTAAAACACTCGCAAGGGTCTGTGATTTATGACTTATTATTTTTTTATAGTGATTAAGAGCCTTGCGTACACAGAATCCAAAGAATTTTGGGTATAATTAAAATGGTTGCTGGGATGCATAAAGAGTCAGATTAAGACTACTATTTTTGAAATGGTGGTGGGACATTTATTTCCTGGATGACGTTGACCGAAAACTCTTTTCCGACTTTGATGTAATTGCGTGTGGAGAATAATGCAGTCTCCGCCCTGCTGGTTCTGGGATTAAATATACTGTATACTTACTCAACCTCACTGAATCCCTGTCGATTTATTTGATCATTAGTGAATTACTGATGTTCACCTAACCTGATCTGGCCTCTTCTACTCGTAAATATCCGTCTCTTCTATAGTGGAAATTGTGTAAGAAATAACAGTTTGTTGTAATGTGATAAAATTGGTGCCACACATTTATATTTGTGCATAACTCGTAACATTATACACCTGGGTTCCCAGACGTTTGCTCGGGCCCGTTGCATTCCTGCATGTCGTAAGAGGGAACTGAACGGATTATATAATAAGGTGGGCAGCTAAAGACATTTGACTTACTCCTCGAAGTAGCGAATCCTTTTTTACTCTGCGTTTTGCTCGTCTCCCTCTTTTTACTTTTGTCAGTGTTTGGACATCACGAACTTCTGGGTACCATAGGCTGGAAATTGTTGAATAGTTGGATTCTAGATTCATTTAATGGGTTGGGGAGTTAGCCAAGCAGCCATAACAGGATGAACCCTTAGGAGGCTGCTCGCGGGAGATGAGGAGGTAAGTAGTGGACATAGGAGATGGGAACTTTGCAGCACCCAACGTTTTTTCCAACCACCCAAGTTGGTGCTAACGTGGGCTTGCGCTGCTTAACTTCAGCGATCTCACGAGAACTGGTGTGTTCAACGCAACTTGGTATATACATGTCAGTTTTCGGCAACCCTAGCACCTACTGTTTATATAGCAGAAAATACAACTTAGGACAATAATTACGATGCTCTTTATACTGTTCTCAAAATATTTCGAGTGGGTAACCCCCCCCCCCCATCTATTATTTCTTAGCGTTATTGGACTGCGTACGAGTGACTCTTTTTGGTATACTCGGCTACTCTTTTCTCCTGCTTAACTGGTTAAAATTTCAGGTGAGAACACAGCCAAAAGTTGAAAGTGGTGCTGTTAAGCTTTCTACCCCCTTGAGACTCCCAACTTTTTCTTGGTGTACGCGACGTTCCATGTCGCCTGTCAAACAATTTAAGGTAGGTTTTTCATTGGACACCACAACTCCAATGTCCTTCAAGGTACCAATGAGTAAGAGAATAACAATGGTGTGAGCACTATCATGTTATCATGACTAGGAATTGAACTGAGTTCATCTGCACACCAGACTGATACAGTCAATTCCTCCACTCGTCCGAGTCGTAAGTTACCTATTTCTGAATACAGAGGACAACTATTTGATACATGATGTGAATTTATATTGCAAATTCCCAGATCTCTTTCAAGTCATGGATAAACAAAACTGCACAACGTGACTGCCATTATAATTCTCATTGTTGCATTACTGAACATCAACAAGCTATCGAGGACAGGACCTCCCCTTTTTTGGGGGGGCCAGCACCGACACCGATAGTTCATTTGGTGGTGTACTTAGGTGTTTCTTTGGGAGCGGCAAATTGCGTTGGACCACCAGTTCTCGTGTGATCATTGAAGTTAAGCAACGCAACCCCAGCTAGTACTGACATGGGTGGCAGCTTGGGTAAACTGAGTACCGCTAGTATCCAAAAATCGTCGCATTAGTGTAATGTCTCTGCATCAGAAGTACTCAGTGGACGGGGCTCTAATGACCTTGTAGTTGAAGGGCCCTAAAACACCAACGAACAAACAACAACTAGGTGTTTCTTTGGCAGTGTATAGGGTCAACCTTGGACGATGCTGACGGTTCTGTTGCGGTTTGTTAGAAGAACTCGTGGCCTTTGTGGCCTGGCATCAAGGTTTAGGCGATGAGAACCATGTAAAATACCAGGTACAGTCAGTGAAGCTAGATTTTGTCAATTAAGAGAGAGTTGTTTTTTCCTGACATTTTGACGAATGTAATTTTTGAATGTCCCATTGTCGACGGGGTGCTGACTAGTTGATGGTTCTCTAAAGTTGACACTTTCAACCTGTATTTATAGACTGTCTTCATATTCCTATTTATAGGTTTGTTCAACAAGAGGGATAGATATTAATGAGACACCAACGAAAGGGTTAAGAGCCAGTAATGTAGTGTTTTAGTATTTGAGTCTCGAAAGTCATGTTTCTGGCATGTGCCACCACTGACTTTTTTTTTGTTAGCTTTGAAATTCCTACTGACTAAATTTAGCTTTTTCATATCTTTCCTCTTTTTTTGAACGCTAGCTTATTTTACCAGGATTTCACGGCGTCAAATTGTGTTAGAGTTGAAGTAGGAATAGGTGCAAGGCCTTGTAAGCAGCATTATAGAATGTTGCAATTTTAACACCAAAGATGATGAAATCACTAGCGTTACTTTTACCATGGCCCCCTGGCCCCCTTTTTTCCTTACTAATCTCATTATGGGATGTTTCAAGGTGGTTTTTTTTTCTTTACTTATCAATTTCGCCTGCAAACGTTTGCATATTGACCTTCAAATCTTTAGATGTATTTGTTATCTATTTTCCCTATGAATGGGAAGATGTAAGAAGAATTATTTTAGAGAAGAAAGTAGCCATGATGATTTTTCTATTTGCATTTTTTTTGGTTTCACACATTATCTGTGAAGCCAACCTCTGTTGTTTAACGCAATGTACACAGGTTCGCTTCTCATTGAATTTGGTAGTTTTGGTTGCGGTTTTCCACCCGTCTGTCTTCGAATCCTGAATTTCTGAAGCGGGTATAACCAGAATTTGAATGCTTATAGCTGAGCTTTGGTTTGGCGTCGCCAAAACTCAGGTAAAATTGCAAGGGCATCAATTGGCACAAGAAGCTAAACCATAATCACTCGCAAATCATAAAAACACCAAGGTGATTTCGGTGCTTATAGACATCAGTGTGTTGTGACACAAACAGGCCAAATCTATCACTTCTTGACGTGAATAAAGATCTTTATCATTTTGCATTTGAAGGCGGATGCCGGCAGCAAACTGGACAACGTTAAATTTTGCTTTTGTCAGCTGGCAAAGTCAGTAGTGTCTTTTAGCGACACAGCTCATCCTCGAGTTTGCCAGGCTGATGCCGGAAATGTTATGTAGTTAAGTTGGTTGCAATTCCAAGTAGACGACGTGCCAAAGAAATTCCTCATTTTGGTGGTTGTTAGGCGAGTAGTGCCGTCTGAGTTTTATCATCAACTCTTTTTTTCTGGCTATTGAAAGTGGTTTAATCGAGACAACACTGATTGACCAATACTGTTGTCTTTCCTATACTTAATGGTCTGCTTAATAGCAGGTTTATATCCTGAAATTTCATTTAGTTCGTACCAAGTCGCAGTTGTCCCAGGTAATGATTGCTGCACCCGAGAGTATCTTTGATAATCATGAACTTGGGTGTTACGGTAGGTTTGTCAAATTATCGTAAATATGTTGGATGCAAATGCTTGAGTTTTGACAGTGATACATCAGTAGGATCCTGTTGGCAACCAAAGCTTCCACTCATCGCTGCAATTCAAACTTTTCAACAATTTGCAGCAGTAAGCAGGGAGCACTCTGACGTCGCCAAACGTCATCACAGCTACGAGTTGTTGTTGGTTCCGCTGCACAACAGGAAAGACCTCTAACTCTTTTCAGCCGTGGGCCACTTTTACATTAAGTAAAATTTACCTGGGCTGCTTTTCAAATTTCAGTTTCTTTTTTCATTAAAGGTATTAAAAATTAAACATTTAAGGAGGGATTCTTGTTATCTCTTGCCATTATCGCCCTTGTTACTCTTTGGCAGTGTGAAGGCCATTACCTTTTTGTATCCAAAGTAAACTATTTTTATTATTAACCAAATTTTGGGACAGCATAATACCGCCGGCTACATGGTGCACCGTTCTGTAGGGCCCAGCATTTATCGATGAATTATTCATGTTTGTGCCTGCCTTGATATTTTTGGAAATGTTTATAGTCGAAATTTTTGAAATTAAAGTTGTTTCCTGCCCTAAGCGCTGATATGAACCTCCATTTTTACTGAGCCATCGACTACAGACGAATAAATTATTTCTTTGCATGAATTTTGTTAGGAATTAAGTAGCACCATGTTCTGAAGTCAGTACTGTATGTAGTACATATTAGTTTGGTGTAATGGATGCATTTAGAATTTCAGATGAGATAGCAATTCGAGTTGTTTTTATGATCTAAACTTAAGTGCCACAGATGTTTTATTGGGCTAGGTAGTGTAGAGTAAGGTTCTATTAAAAATTGATTGAAATATCTTCACTATATTTGGTCCATTGGTAATCTCCTTACATAAATGCCCTTCTTTGAAGATAAGCACACCAGTGCCTATTACTTATTCATTGCAGTTCCCAGTTAGCAAGATAAGACTAACATTTAGTTTAGAAAAGCCATTACCTTTTTTCTTGAAGAAGATTGGGTCACTTTAAATATATTGGGTCAAGCTTACCCGTACACACAACACATAGCCAAGTTTGGGCTCGTTATAAGGATATATCTGGTTTGCTGTCTTTGTAGACCATTGCGGTGGGGAACTTCACGAAAAAGATGAGAGTTGCGTTGGACACACCAGTTCCCGTGAGATCACTGAAGTTAAGCAGCGCAAGCCCACTTCAATACCAAGATCGGTGGTTGGTAAAGAACGTTGGGTGCGGCAAATTAGCCCTCTCCTTGGTCCTTTCACCTACCTCCTCATCTCCCGCGGGCAACCTCCTAAGGGTTCGTCCTGTTATGGCTGCCTGGCTTACTCTCCAACCCTTTAAACTAATCCAGCAATCCAGAATAGATTGAGGTGGTATGGGCATGTTATGGGAAGAGGGGAGGAAGAACTGGTTAGATCATTTACAGGGATGTAGGTTATTGGAAGCATCCGGGGCAGAGGAACAGGGCCGTAACTAGGGCGTGGCGAAGGAGGCGGCCGCCACGGGCGCAACTGGGTTTGGGGCGCAAAATGTTTAAGTTTTTAGACATTATTGGGTTACGGGCAAGCGAAAGTTAGACAATTGACACAGGCGCTTCATACCCCCGTTACGGCTCTGCAGAGGAAGACCAAAGCAGACATGGGATGAGGTTGTGCAAAGGGATATGATAGTGCGGTGTGGATGGGAACCTAGTGGATTATTGGATTATATCATGGGTTGGGGAGTAAGTCAAGCAGCCATAACAGGATGATGTGGGAGATAGGCGGGAGTGGAAGGCCAGAAGCCGCTACCCGACCCTGCCATCAATGTTCCCTCTAAGCTGCGCGCGTGCGCGACCGCGCACACGGGCCGCTCACAGGGAAAAGCTCCCCGCGCACGGCTCACTTAAAATCAAATTTGCACATGAGACTTGGCTCCTTAGAGGGAACATTGCCTGCCATTAAACGGGTTATACCATTAGATAACTCACCAGAATTTGCCCAATATCCGTTTTCCCCTTGCCGTGCTCTCTATTTCTATCTATATTTGTCAATTTTTTTCTTCCCCTTTCTACACTACTTTTTTTTTTCTGCCAGGAAAATTCCAATACTTGGAACCCTTCCATAGACACAGAATGGGGTTATTGGAAGAGAAGGCACGTACGGTGCATATTTCTGATCACGTTACGACCACTCTATCTACCTGTAATATATTGGTTTAGATTTTTGAAGTAACTTATTATTAAGGGCGTAAGGATAATTTGTTAAGCCTTAATTTATGACTTAAAGCAGATTATAGCGAGATTTCTTGAGGTCTTAGTTTTGAGTATATTTGTGATGCAAAATGATTAACGCTAATTTTGTATTGTTCTCGTTTTAGATTGTAATTACACGTGTCATCAACAGTGCAGTAGTTTAGTGAAGTTAAACTGCAAGACAACACATAATTCAGATACAGAAAATGAAATTGTTGAGCTTAAGTCAGAGGTAAGTTAATAGACAATTTGAATTCTTAATCTCGTGTTAACAAGAGTTGGAGTTGTCAATACTTGTGAAATTCTGTATCTCAAGAACTTGTCTGTTTAGCAAGTATTAAATAAACACGCACACGTACACACACTACGCAATACTATTTCATTTCGAAATTGAATAGCCTACATTGGTAAGAACTGATAATCAATTTTAATTGTAGTAATTTACATTGACATAGCAGGTGCTTACACATGAAGCAAGGTAACTCAGCATTATGACAAAGTAAAAATCAGACTTTATAATTATCCACCTCCATTTTGGTTCCTGGTAGTTGAAGGAACTGATTGAGTATCCACTTGTTATGCAGGCGGACTGAGTTCAAATTCCAGCTCTGGTGTGGAGTTTAACTACAGTTAGCACCATTATGTCATAAGCAACGCAAACCCACGTTAGTACCAACATGGGTGGTTGGTAGTGAATGTTGGGTGCTGCAAATTTTCCCTCTCCTACATCCCCTACACCTACCTCCTCCTCACCCGTGAGCAGCCTCCTAAGGATTCGGTCTGTTATGGCTGCTTGGCTTACTCCCCAACCCATTGGCTAATATAGTAATAGTAACACCACTTCTGAGGTGCCCTCCTTATTGACATCTTGAAGTCTTTTGCGCTGAATGTGAAAGAAGTGCTCTTATTATAAAATGTTGGCAGCGGATATTTAATGTTAGATTCAGATGTGACCCATAGGATCAATGTAGGGTAGATGGAGACAGGCAAATGGGGAGTCCTGTGTTCGGAGGGTCTCAATAAAGTTTAAGGGAAAGTGCTACAGGGCAGTGGTTAGGCCCGCTATGCTTCATGGATCAGTGTTGTTGGACAGTACGAAAGAGCCATGAAAGCAGAATGCAAGTAGCAGAAATGTGATGTCGAGAGCAGACAGAATTAGGAATGAGTATATTAGGAGAAGCTTGAGGGGTGGGAGACATCGCGGAAGAGATAAGAGACAATAGATTGAGGTGGTATGGTCTTGTAATAAGAATAGGGGAGGAGGAGCTCGTTAGGTCCATTATGGGGATGCAGGTTGTTGGAATTATTCAGCGCACAGGAAGACCAAAGCAGACGGTGGGAGCAGGTTGTTCACAAGGACATGAGTGTATGCGAGGTGGATGGGGACAGATAAGCGGGAATGGAGGCCCAAAACCCGCAGACACGACCCTGCCTCAGGCGGGATAAGAATATGATGATGCTGACAATGGTTATTTATTATTATTAACGAAATTTGACTATTTTTTCTTTTCAATAGAGTCCAAAATCTCCGTTGTTATTAGAGCGACCCAGCGGACCAGAGCTAAAACAGAAGATAGTGATTTATAATGCTAACGCTCAGGGATTCGAAATGGAATTGGTAAATAGTTGATCCTGAATTGACACTTATTAACATTTTTTGGAATTTATTGTATAAAATTTTCCATACTATTCTTGTCTCCTTTGTGCATTTAGCAAGAAGATGGAGAAACATTCCACGGTTTCATTCGCGTTCACATGAACCTTACCCGTCCGATCAATGTCCTGGCTGGTACCAGGCCACCTTCTATCTATGATATCATATACGAAGAGGAAGACACTTCTGAGAAGACGTTGACCTCCTTTTACCTCCCCAGAGATACTGTAAAAGCAGTTCACATAACCAGTGAAACGACGACACAGGAATTGATTAGTGCCTTGTTGCAAAAATTCAAGGTGGTGGATAATCCTCGCAAATTTTGCCTGTACGAAAAATATTGGGATTGGGAAGGCAGTGTAAAAGGTATTCAGACGTGTTATTGAGTTATCACCTACCTGCTCCTCTCACCGAAATTGATGATATGAAATTCACTATCCCGCATCCTCTGAAGATCACACATATTTTTTAGCCGATATTGATTTCATAAGAATCTGAATTATAAGATTTCTCAACCCAAATAGGGCCTGCAAGGTTCCAATGTTGTAGTTGTTCTTATTTCCTGACTCCTTGTAGCATCTGTTGTTGACGACTTTTATCTGATGAATATGCAGATTAGAGATGTGACAGGCATTCTGATCGTAATCTCTTGCAGGTGTGTTAAGAAGAATGCAGGACGATGAGAGACCACTATGGCTTGCACTAACTTGGGGAATTGAAAATGTTTGTAATCGAAAATTGGTCCTACAAGAAAATGATACAGGGGATATTGCGGTTAGTTTTGAAGCTTTTCCTCTTTGGGTGTGCATCAATTTGTCTCATGGCTGTTCTCCATTGCAGTGGGATGCCTTTTCTTTGCCGGAATTGAAAAACTTCTTGAAGATCTTGGATCGAGAAGAAGAAGAATATCTGAATCAAGTGCGACAGAATTACAAGAAAATGGAAGAACGGCTGAAGGAGACAATCGAAAATTTTGAAATGAATCGGCCTCCAGATGAGGATCCTTTCACTAACATGTAAGGGCAATTGCCAGCTGTAAGGTTAGATGAACGACACTAGTGCAGCTATGTGTTTAGAGATTCTTAACCTGCATGAAAATATTCTGTTAGTTCCTCCATGTACAGAAAGCAGCTGTAGAAGGGTTAGAGGCTTCGTAAGTATCACACTGCAAGTGTTAGTTAAGAAATTCAAAGACTGTGATGAGGAGACACATCGATGGTGATATAAAAGACCACATTTTCATAATGTAAAAATAATTATGATTTATAGGTAGTGTGACTACTTACTTAGATTTTCAAATAATCTAGTACTGGACGTTTGAAACATTACGCGAATCCTTTCTGGTGTCAACAAACAGAGTCTGGTTATTGATGAGACCGTGATTTAATTGCTGTACTCTGACAAATGGTAATAGTAGCAGAATTGTATTAATGGAACTTGGCATCTGTAATGACTAACACGCACTTGATCAAATTGTTAAATGCGCTGCATGCAGCTTTAACTCAAAATGGTAATTTAAATATTTTATTCCCTCCTATTCATGTAGAACGAAATACATGAATTGTTTTTGCAGATTCCTAATGAAATAATATCTAATTCTGAATCTTAGGTAAGGATTTTATTTAACGTCGCCCTGTTACTATGTTACTAAAGGCTTTACTCCTGCCTTAGGTGAACTGAGAACTTCTCTAATAACCTAAATAATTTATCACTTTGCATGTTTTGTAGATTTGCCATTCTTCACTGACTTTTCTTTCCATTTTCTGGAAAAGAGCATTTATCCTTTACTGTTACCCTTTGTTATAAAACCGCCATCCATATGGGTAGGAGAGAAGGACCATTTTCGCCATGAAATCCTGTAATCCAACTTATAAATCAGGAATCGAATCTCAAGAGCTTTTGAATATCAAACGGCAGCTTGGGTTCTTGTGTAAAGTGTTCAGTGAACTTCATTTGTAGTTGTTGGAACGATCCAAGACTATATTAACGGTTGCAACAGGTCAGTACAACAGTTGTCCTTTGTAGATACCGTTAACAGACCTTCAAAAATTAATTGTGTTGTGTTTGATGGTTTCTTTTTTAAGCTTCTCATTTCACTATCTATTCAGAAGATTCTTATTTTCGTTTTTCTGCAGAAGCTCGATTCATAGTAGGGCTCTCAGGAAGTCTTAATTAAATGCTTTCTTTGAGTTTAGGCAGAATTTGTGTTATCACCAACCTGTTATCAGGTTTGTCCACCTGTGGTTAATTAGTTTTATTATCGTTTAGTCTGCTTTGTGGGAACGCGAGCACGGTGGGGCATCTTCATCCCGTTAGAATGGTGCGTAATGAGAAAATTGATTTATATTATTTTTGTGATTTTAGTTTATATTAGGGCTACTTTTCTGGATAATTTATCAATCAGTGACCTAGTCGATAATTTCGAAATTATTGGTATGGGCTATAAAGTGTATGTATATAATTTTTTTTCTTGCATTTGGTAGATGTTGTGTAGTGTCAATTGTCATTAATGTGACATTTTGAAGTTCCAATTCATTGCCATTCCCAATTCATTAACTCCAAATCACATATTCATAGTCTCTCAGTTGTATCCCTTTTGTAATCCACGTATCCCATGCAGAAATGTGATGGTTAATGATCTAAAATTACAGTACGATGATGTTTTTGCTCTTGCTTCATATTGTAAGTTGAAAACAAGGCCAATTAGGCGCCCTCCTCTAATCCCTGGAGTGCTTGTTTTTCATTTTCATATGGTTAAACTGGATGCCTCATTAATATGTTGTTTCACAGCATGCTATTTAGAACAATTCATACAATATTTATAAAATCGACATTATAATTAGTGAAATAAGTATTCTGCATTCGTGACACCTCTTAGTCGTTAGGGGTGATAGCACTTGGAAGTCAGAATATCGCTGGCTCCCATAAATAGTGTCTTGTTTTGTGATAAAGATGATGAGTGGCACTGCTGGTTATCATTTGAAAATAGGGTAACTATTCTGCTGATAAATTACACGTCCTTCAACTTAGAGATGTTGGAATTTGATAAAGTCCCTAAGCTGGTGTCTCAATTCCAGATCGTTGCAAAGCGTATGACTGGGTGGCCCACTAGCGCCTAACTTAACTAGCACTTAGCATGACGAAATCAGATACTGTATTTATTTAATGATAAAATCTGCGGACCGCACTTTTGAGAGATGCTCTTAGAAAAAAAAATAGACAAGTTGTTCGTTGAATTGTAGTTTTGCGGGTGCCTGTTTGAATAACAAAGTCATTCTGACAACTGTTGAGCTTGCTGAAAATAGGATGGTATCCGTGAGAATTTAGAAGCGTGTGGTTCAGAATAAGTAGGGCATAAAAGGGAAGTTTTTGATAATAATGTTGGGTGCCCCAGCACGTAATTCTGACATGTAGATGTTCAGTCCGAGAGAAAGCTGGCAGCTGCTGTCTGTGATGATGTATTAAAAGGGAAATGTTAG
This sequence comes from Trigoniulus corallinus, assembly GCA_013389805.1. Classification (NCBI taxonomy): domain Eukaryota; kingdom Metazoa; phylum Arthropoda; class Diplopoda; order Spirobolida; family Trigoniulidae; genus Trigoniulus; species Trigoniulus corallinus. The sequence continues at coordinate 17,246,653 of JAAFCE010009109.1, forward strand.
CATTATATTATTTGTCAGACCAATATGTGTTATCAGACATTTTGGTTTGTAGGATTATACAGTTGTTGAATTTGGCAACTCCTTTAATGACGGCTCTAGTATTACACGAAGAATATAAAATGGCTCTGTGAGCTGAATTTGTGAAAAGTATATTTGATGTCGTGGGGAACTTTGTTGTATAAAATATAACTACTGTTTTTTTTTTTTCTTTTAACAGATTTATATAGTTGATTTCTAGATTCCCACATCAAATGGTGGGGTTGTCGCAAATCGTAAAAATGCACGTTGCTTTTTTTGTGAGACATTTTTTTTGCACATTCATTAAAACTTCAAGATTTGAAGTTTACATGCATTTGTTAATCAACTTCAAAATGCTACTCGGAATCCTGCGGTAAAAACATACCCTGGCTCCAACGATGGCTTAAATGGCAAATGAGCAGATATTGAACGGCACAAATAATTAATTTTTTATCACAATTATTTACATAAATTAACTAAGTCTCTTACACTCGTTTTGGTCCAACAAATTCACAGAGCGGCAGGCTACAGGTGACTAAAATAAAAACGGTGTCTTCAGCAAAGCACAAAGGTGTAACAACAAGTTATCATCTTTCTGCTATTACAACGGGAAAGTCGGCATTTAATCTTGGAAATTCATAGTAAACTTCACCCTATATAAAGACAGCATCTTAATAACATGTTTTTAACTGATGATAATGCTTTTGAACTTGTATTCATGCTGGTTTTGTTCAGGATTTGAACCAGTCCCAAAGGCCGTCGATCACAGTTATTCACCTCTTCCACAGCTTTACATCAATTTAAGTTCCCCTTTTGCAGAACTAGTCGCAGTAGTCTGAATGTAAAAATTTACCTGTGGCCGTAAGTTCCTAGTTATCCTCTTCATCACCATTTTGTTTCCATTATTTACATCACGAAATTCTTCGTAAAATTCGTGCGCAATATCGCCTTCTTCGTCTATGTACATGGAACTATAATGATAAATGGCATGTGTCGATAGTTAAAAAATGATGCAAGGCATGCTTCTGACCATTTTAAAATAAATCACTGAAGGGGATTTGGAGAGTTACAATTTCACGCAAGTATCAATCGAATTGGCATTAACTGAATGTACAAGAGTGGTATATGGAATCTCAATATCGTGTATTAACTTTCCATGTTCTACTCTGGTTTTTAAGGCCATTGCTCGTGAATGGTTTTGTGAGTTTTCAGAAAAAGTGAATGCGGTCCTCATATGTGCTTTTAAAATCACAAAGTGTCAATATTCTCACCCTTGCCTCGTTAATACAAAAGGAGATGCCCAACATCTTGATTTGGAATTGCTCTCTCGATCATCAACATCATTATAACAATCGTTTGGATTCTTCTGAGCTTTTCTCGACCATTTACTTCCCATTTCTTTCAATTTTCCTATGTTCTTTTACATTGTTACAATAGCATTTAAATAACCAACTCGTTAGTATAAATGTTCACCAACTTATCAAATGGTATCAATTTATAACTAGACGTCACAAATGCTTACGAGCATGCAATAATGGTATGACGCTTTATCCAATGTGCTTTCTCATGCTGTTAGGAAATCGAATGTTATGTTCGGGGAAGGCCAATTAAAAAAGTAAATTGTCATGTGAAGTTTAAATGTGTGTGTGTGTTTTTTTAGTCTGGGAAATGGGACCAAGAAACCAATAATGGAATTTTTCAGGTAATTTTTAGAGTTTTATACAAATTTTATTTGATCTGTTTGTGTCGTGCGTTAATTTCCGACTTGACTGCTATATCTGGATTTGCTATGACGCGTTCGAGTGCAATGTCGATAAAAAAGAAATAGAACTTTCATTTTGATAAATAATTTTTAATGCATTCATTAATTTGCAAGAAATAAATAGGTTTTTTGGCGCTTTCTTGTTTTGCATTGCATATAAATTGTGATATTTTGCTAAGGCTGTCTATCGTAACAATAAGCTCCCAAAAAAGTTGCACTCTCATCCTTGAATCCAAACAAACACTGGTTGGTCCACGTAATGACTCCCCTTGACGGTCGATCAGAAATATGAATAAAAATTAGAAAATAATGGCATGAAATTAGCCTATCATCAGGGAAAACAAAAAATGTTTGGTGCAAAAAAAAAAGGTGCTTTTATAGGACTATGTACATTTTTCGTTGGCTGTTATTTATAATGATTTTGAATAGAGGCACAAGCAGGCAACAGCGTGAGTATTTTCTGAAACCGCTCCAGAATCTTCCAGAATTGAGAGATTCTTGCCAACTATAAATTTAAAGATGGTGAGTTGAGAAATATTTCAGTTCAATGAAAACAGTCGATGAAAAAAGATAGTTTTCGTTTCAGGGATTTGGTGCAGCACCATCACAGGTTCATTCCTCACAATCGTATGTATAGCCAACCAACTGTTCAGGTGAAATGCAGTGTGAACCAACCATGGTATGAACTATCTTACCAAGGTGTTAATTTCGTTAATTTGGCAGATATTGTTTGAAATTTAGTTTTCTAATTGCAAGAGCCTGATATTACATGTTTCTGATACAATGTACGTATTACGTGCCATATGGTAGCCACAGATACACCCAACTCTCTTTTTACACGGTATGTTGCCCACCAATAGTGAAGTGCTTCTGTTGTCACTTGAATCTGAATAAGTTCTTTGGGATTGTTGTGTAGTTTTTAGTTTGGGGACTCAAATGTACGAAATTCGGGACTATACTCTAAAAAAGACCTCCCTCTCACATTTCACCCGCGTAACATTATACTGTAATTAATCGTGTAGAAAGAGATTGGATGCCAATGCATCAAACCTACAGCGAAATATGAACTGTTTGTCCGACTGTGTCATCATCATCATACCCTTTTCCTGCCTGAGGCGGGGTCGAGTCTGCGGGTTCGAATTCTCCACTCCCGCCTGTCTCCCACCAGGGAACCGCTCTGCATGTTACCATGTCTTTTTGTAGAACTTGTTCCCACGTCTGCCTTGGCCTTCCCCTGCTCCTGGTGCCTCTGATCACATGCACCACCTTATGAGGGTGCATGCGATCAGAGGCGTAATAATTTCCCCTTCTCAACTCATGCCCACACCACCTCACAGGGTCCGCTCTAGCATTTATGCTGTCCCGAACAAAAAGAATATATCTACAGTGATCGGGGCAAGAAAAAGCTAAGAAAAATAGCAGAAAAAAACAATTATTGAAATACGTCATCGTACATCTGCGGTCCGTGCACCCAATGATATTGGGGTCTTGTGGCCCATGATTTGCTGACCGTTTTTAGAAAGTTCAGACAAAATGTCGCCCTTTAGATTTGCCGCCCAGGACAAATGTCCGAGTTGCCGATCCCTAGAGAGGACCCTGCACCTCAATCTATTTTCCTTATTCTATCAGCTCCTTATTCGATCACCTTTCCTGGATCTTCCTCACTCTGACCAACACACTGAGATATTACAGCATAGCTGGCCTAACCACAGTCCTGTCAACATTTTCTTTCAATCTTATTGTTACCCGCCGGTGATACAGGACAGCACTTGCCGTCTCCACTTTAGCCATCTCGCATTCATCCTGTGTGACGTCGGCGAATACCATCCCCCCGGGAGCTCATTCCTGCTAGTAGCTCGTCCATTACTAGGGGAAGATCAGCGCATACGTGGGAGCAAGATGTATGGAGATGTATTGCCGTGTGGTGTGGATGGGGACCTGGTGAGAGATAGGCAGCAGTGGAGGGCGAGAATCCGCTTACCCAACCCTGCCACAGGCAGGATAAGGCTATGATGATGATAAATGTTTGACTCGGTAATCAGGACACTTTTTATAGTTAAACAGTATGCAGTTGACATCGTTATGTTCATCTGCCTCCCTGCCCCCAAGAACACGCTATTTTTTTCGGGGTTTTTAGTACTAAGAAGTTAAAAAATTTGTATACTGTATTTATTGTATCGTGCGTGTATATATTCACAAAAATATTGACTGGGACCACACCCTTTACCTTTGGATTATGTAAATAAGGAAATTGTATTCTCGAGCGACACGAAAACGCAATAAATTCACCATATTTATTCTACCGAGTTTTTATGGGTTGCAAACTAAACAGCAATTGTTTGGCTGGAATCCTATACTCCACAAAATGAAAGGGAGAGGATTTAGCCATGACTGATTTCCCTTGTGACGAAAGTTTTTGTTTCATAAATCGTTTTAATGTTAATTAAGAAAGTACTGTACTGTTTCCGTTCATACCTTCATCCCAATTTCCTTCTTCATTGAAGCCGTACCACCTAGCCTTTGGTTAAGGCATCCTCTCATTTCATTTTTCATTCTATGGGTTAATCTTTTGTATTATCAGTTTCGGTTGACAGTGTGTTTTGTGTGGGTGTTGTTTTGTAAGGTAGGTGCCTACTTGGTCCTAATACACCTTTCAGTTTTTGATTGAATGATTTTCGTTCATTATTAAATTGCAGGTTGTGGTGGTGGTGACCATCTGTTAGAACCTCCTGTTATATAAAAATATTCGGTATAATAGTCATTTCGGAAATGGGAGGAGGGACGTAAATGTAAATAGACAGAAAGTCAGTCAACCTTCGCGTTGAAGATATCAATTTGTGAGGTCCTTTGAGGACAACAGAGAAGGACAAGTCATAAAACACGTGAAAATTCAGAATTTATTACATATGATTAGCCTTCCACTCCCGTTATCATCCACCACGTTCCCATCCACCCCACACATCATATCCCTGCGTACCACCTGCTCCCACGCTTCCAATGACCATCTCAGTAATGGACCTAATTAGCTTCTCAACCCCCTCTTCTCATCGCACAACCAACCAATGCCGCCAAACTCACTCACAAAATTCCAAGTAAGAGAAGGGTTTGGAAAATCATCAAAAACACAGGTGTAGAAAAGAACCCGATGCCAAATGTTGGGGCAGTGTGAAGATGCTAGAAATTCCTTAAAAATCTAACGCAGTCAAACGTGACCCACCCAGTCACCAACAGGCAGAGAGGCAAATTGCGTTGGACACACCAGTTCTCGTTTGATCACTGAAGTTAAGCAGCGCAACCCCAGCTAGTACTGTCGTGGGTGGTCGCTTGGGAAAACTGGGTGCCGCTAGTATCCAAAAATCGTCGCATTAGTGTAGTGTCTGTGCAGTCTCTGCATACGAACTAGGCTGTGGACGGGGCTCTAATGACCTTGTAGTTGAAGGGCCCTAAAGCACCAACAAACAACAGAAACAGGCAAATTCAAGTGAAAAACTTGAAATATCAAAAATTCCATGTTTAATGAATTGACCTCATTAGATGACTTTAAATGTCCACACTACTGTAGTTGAAGGTTCTTCTTATATTTGACCCCCATCCCGAAATGATGGTAAGCCAAACATTGTACAGTATTGCCAGAAACGTTGTAATCGTTTCACAGGTTATTTGTTAAGTAACCTAAAGTTCCTAATGACGTCAACGTACCATTTCGCAAATGGTCCTAAGTAGATCCGCTCTTGTCGTCATGTCCCCTATTTGCCATTGTCCGCATAATCTGAATTGGTGCCCTCAAGTTGTATTTTATGAAGAGCAGAAAGGAAAATACATGTCAGGAGTATAATTTATTGTTGAACTGTCTTGACAGGTGAAGAGGACAGACAGTCACTCACTCAGGTAGTGTGCTTTAGGTAGTAGAGATGACTGTTGTCCCAGGCCCCCTGACACCTGTAGTCTTTTATGGTCATTTTTCCAGAGAGTGAGTCATGGCAGAATTCGCCAGTGTTTTATTATTGAACGGCAGTGAAGAATGAGAGGGGGTTGAAATTGATTTCCTTCTGTAATGTTGTTGTTGTTTCAGGTGGGTCATAAACTCCACCATCTGTCCCTAGAGTGTGATTCATTGGGTTCCTGGAAAAGCATTAACGTTCTGCGTTTATAGGGCAATGGTTCTAAACGTTCCGCCCCCTTCATCATTCGAGGCCCCACTCCCCTACGTGTTGCCATTTCACTACCATGTAAACACATTTATTGACTAATTATAATGAGATGTTCTTATGGAATTATCCTTTCTACGTATTTAGCCCTTTGTAGGATCATTTTAAAACATTTTAGGAAGTTCATTGGGATTAGATGATAAGACCCTTCTTGGTGGCACGGAGGTAGCACGCTGGAGTCATACGGCAGTGGTTACAGGTTCGACACTGGACCTAGGCGGGTGCCTTCTTTCGGCCGAGAGAGAAGTCCTCCAGTGCACCTAGGAACGTGCACAGTGAGATGCACGGTATAGTTCGGCAAATTTTCAGCAGGGGAAGCTCCTTCCCTTGGCTTCGGTGGAGGAAAAGTGTCCCAAGGATGAAAAATAGGCCAGTGATAAATGAGACTAGGGGTTGCACCATTTCTCGCAAGATGGGCACTCGACTCTGCCATTGGGAGGAAAAAGGATAGGTGATAATGGCTTGTCATAAAAAGAGACGCACCAAACTGTCGAAATTTGAAGCACAATACTACGTATGTATTCAGGCCCTGAGGCTTAAAATTTCAGTTCACGACTTTGGCTATTTCAGTTTAATTTGAATACAGCGGTTTCGGGTGACAAGAAAAGATACCCTTTGAAACCTGGAGTTTCTTTTGTCTTGGTGTTGGGACCTACGGTGTGGGTGGAGACCAGGTAAAGGTGTTTGAAGAGAGAGAGAGGGGGGGGGGACATTTCAGGAAAGGAAATAAAAATGACTATAAAGCATCCTGTAGGAAGTCTCAACTTGATACGATAGTCACGTAAACATCTCATTTGTTTTATTATAACTTATTTGACTTCCGTTCCAAACTCTGTGGCAATAAGTTATGAATGTTTAGAAATAAGTCACCCCCTCAGGGTCAAGTAAAGGATAGATTTTTTGAAGTGATCTAGCAGGCTATTGTGGGTGAGTTATTTGTCTCTTACCAACGGAGGCCTTGGGATTTCCCTCTCAATACCAAAGAAGCTAGTGTAGGGGCAGCTTTCCAGGATATTAACGATGGCGTCCTGGTTAATATTAACAATAGCATCCGGTTGAGATGCATCCCCCCAAGTGCGTCTTTTTTCGACTAGGTTGTTTTGGTGTTTTAGGGCCCTTCAACTACATTGGTCATTAGACCACCCTTCCAGTGCGTAATTCTATTGCAGAGTGCGCAGACACTACGCTGTTAGGACGATTTGGGTATTACTAGTACCCAGGGGCGGATCCAAAGGGGGGAGCAATGCAGCAATTGCTCCCCCTCAGTGCCTCAATAGGACGTAACTGATGAGGCATTTTTGCAGTGTTTATCCCCCCCCCCCCTTTTTTTTTTTTACTGCCAGTCCAACAGTTGCAGTCTAATCTGTAGTTGGCTAAACCACTGAAGATAGGACATTGTCTAAGGCAGTGGTGGCGAACCTGCCACAGGCGGGATAAGGGCATTATGATGATGTTCTCTATTTGCTACTTTAATAAACTAATATATTCATTATTAATAATAATTTTTTATTCATAAAATTAAATAGTGATTGCAACTGACCCGCGGACAACTTTTTTGATCTTTTTTCGTGTTATTGTGACCCGTCTTCAAAAAAAAGGTTCGCCACCACTGGTCTAAGGGGTAGTAGAGGACCTATTGTAATTGCTAGTTAGATTTATACTACGGGATTCAGAATATGTGAAAATATTTGGGGCGCACTGTTTTTGAAGTGCTCCCTCCTGATCCACCTCTAGATCCGCCCCTGGCAGTACTCAGTGTTCCCAAGCGGTCACCCCATGCCAGTACTAACTGGGGTCCGTTGGTTAACTTCAGTGATCAGACGAGAACTGGCGTGCCCAACGCAATACAGCAGCCCTTTTTTGACTGAGAGGTTATGCCATGGTCCCGCGTGGTTGTTCTATGTCACCTGCTGAATTATACACGTCTGAGGAGGATACATGACGATCGGTAATATTCTTAAGTGCAAGAGTTAACCCCTTGGTATCGGTAACAAAATTGACCCAATGTGATGGGCTGACGTTAAAATGAGCTAGGAGGTGTTGCGTTAGGTCAGCAGCCAGTCACGTGGAATACCGTCTGAAATGCACACCATTGTTCCCTGTGCCACTGGAACTCGTGGGTATTCGACCCTGCAATGGGCGGGAAAATGGTTCGGAATGATGATTGTAATTTACCTGCCTCATCGCAAGAGGCAGTTAAGAGGTTTGTGACAGCATGGTCATTAGGTATTTTGTAACGTTAAAACCATTGTTGAATTTTTTTAATTATAAGCTGTGAGTATTTCCTTTCCGGTCATTTACTGTTTGTGAATTAGAAAGGAGGGAAGAAATCCAAAACTGACGTTTTGACGAGCGAGTTCGGGGCAGTACTATAGGTGTATAGGGAAAAGGCCAGTGGTTCCTTAGCGCCCAACTCGATGGCACAGAAATAAAGTGTTAAACTAGTACGCTAGTGGTTCCAGGTTCGATCCTGGCCGAGGTGATGCATTCTTTCGGACTAGACAAAGAAACTTCCCAGGTCATTTTCCGTCGGATGGGAAGTACAGCCGTGGCACCGTGTAGGGAGCGGCTGTATTGTGTTGGACAACGCAACCCCAGCCATTACTAGAATTGGTGACCACTTTGGAACACTGGGAACTGCTAATACCCAAAATCGTCGTAACAGGGTAGTGTCTGTGCAAACTGTGCATTAGAACTACGCCAACTTTCTGCAATAGGAGGGAAAAGGGCCCCGTGTGGCGTTCGATGTCATTTGCACTCACAAGTATCCTCTTTACTGTTCAACAAGGAGATGAGGCAACATTTTCAGGTGTAGGAGCTTGGTGAGTTGCCCCAACGAACATTAGGTCGACGATAAATAGGTATGAGGGATTATAGCTTCGGTCGATAGCCGGCTGTGTAAAAAAACCGTCTAACACGGGCTGGTGTAACAGATCACCCTTGTCCATCCAGAGAAACAGAGATGGGGACCCTACCCTGCCACAGATAACCCTGCCAATATTCCTGCGGGTGCCAGACGCCTAGCTGGGGTGCCCCCAGTCGGAGCATGTTCAGTGGGCCCACAGACCCGACCCTGCCACAGGCGGGATAAGGATATGGTAATGATGATTGCAAATTGGAATTAAAAACACAAAATTCTCTCATGGATCTACTAAAGTCGACCTGACCAGGGCTGCGGATTTGACGATCTCTGGACATTATGTGATAGTGTAGTTATAGCACTTGCTTGCACCCGAGAAGTGACTGCCACCTGGCGGCAAACATTAGCTCCACCTCCTATTCGTAGTTGCTACCATATTTGGAGAAGTAATGGACGTCACCTGCGTTTGTTGTCATGCAAGCCTTAAGCCACTCCTCGGGATATCCCTTTTGGTTAAACTTATTCAAGTTCCCCTACTCCTCTGTATCACCTCTGGTTTTTTTTCTTGATCTTAAGTTTTCAACTACTGTACCCCACCTTCTTGTGCCCTCTTTCTTAATTCAGTCCCTCACTCTCTGTGTCTCTCCCACTCCTCCTTCTTCATTTGTCCTCTTCGTCCTCTTTCTCCATCAACTGAATCTGGACGACCAGAAGGGGGAACAGGGAGGTAACAACAACAAAAAAGCATTTACCATGGCACGTAGTTTTGTCATGGACGATGTGGATGTGGTTATTTGACGAAACCTGTTTTCTTCATCTCTACTATATTTTTTTTCTCCTTCGCCCACTCGACGCCATTGCATTTTCCTCTTTTCGGACCATGTTCAAATGTCTGAGGGATGATGGAAGTAGTTTATTACACACACATACAAAAAATGGTAAAAAAAACGAAAGAAATAACAAAAAAAAGGGGGGGCTAAGAGGGATAGAAAGAAAGATATGTGTGTTGTAGTTTTAGGGGCTCCACTGAGGCTGCTAGCAGCTGTGTCTCCTGTTCACCCTATTCGACCTTATCCCATTCAACTTATGAATGTAGGCTTTTTATTAGTATTGATTGCTGTGCAGTAAATCGAATATAAAATGTTTGTATGGACGTGTAGCAGCTGAACAGGCTTGATCATAAAATACGGAGGCTATCTTTATGGTTTACTACCGACGCCCACGTACTGGCATTTGGCTGTTTATGACGTCGGCTTGTTAACTGTGAAGGCCATTAACTCCAAAGCGAGGAGAGAGAACCTTTCCGCTTGAAAGGGGGGTTTATTTAGATATTGTGACATCGTAAACATCTCTCTCTCTCTCCCCTCAACCATATTTGAGAGTGGCTGTATTGCGTTGGACACCAGTTCTCGTCCGATCACTGAAGTTAAGCAACGTAACCCCAAGCTAGTACTGGCCGCTTGGGAAAACTGGGTACTGCTAATATCCGAAAATCGTCGCATTAGTGTAGTGTCTGTGCAGGCTCTGCATAAGATCTATGCTGTGGATGGGGCTCTAATGAACTTGTAGTTGAAAGGCCCTAAAACACCAACAAACAAACTCGTCTGATCCATGAAGCTAAGCAACGCAACCCCAGGGAACACTGGGAACACTGAATGACCGCTTGAGAACACTGGGTACTGCTAATGCCCCATTCGTCGTAACTGCGTAGTGTCTCTGCAGACTATGCATTAGAACTACGCAATGGATGGAGCTCTCATGACCATTGCAGTTGAAGGGCCCTAAACTACCAACGAATTTCAACCATATGTGCGGGGTGCTAGGGCGTTGTCATCTAACGGAAGGCTCACTTGAAGTTGCTACCTATTTAGCTATGAAGAAATGGGGAAGTGGGCCCACCAGTGGGGAATGAAGAGAACCGATTCAGGCACCCTGACAATCCAGATTCGTCATTGTAATACGGTTACGGATTGGAGTTAATAATTTTTTGATTGTTTTTGTCAACTGCGGGAGTTCAGTTTTTAATTAAAGAGATTTTTAATTTCAAAAACTTGGTGCAAATGACGTCGTACTTCACACGGTGCCACGGCTTCCCATCCGACGGAAGGCGCACTCGGGACGTATCACTCTCTCGCCCGAAAGAAGCCAACCCACCTCGGTTCTGTATAGAACCTGAAGTCACTTACAGTAGTTGAGCATACAACACTCTGCGCCACTTAGGTAGGCTTACTATATAACGAGTAGATCAGGTAAAACTCCCAGGTATAGGAGCTCACCCCTTCACCCTGGTGTCGGTAGAATTGTTGTTTGTTTGTTGGTGTTTTAGGGCCCTTCAACTACAAAGGTCATTAGAGCCCCGTCCACAGCATAGTTCTTATGCAGAGACTGCACAGACACTACACTAATTTGACGATTTTTGGGTATTAGCAGTACCCAGTTTTCCCCAGCGGCTACCCATGTCAGTACTAGCTGGGGTTGCGCTGCTTAACTTCAGTGATCAGACGAGAACTGGTGTGTCCAACCCAATTCGCCGCTCCCTCGGTAGAATACGCAAAGGAACAATAAGCCGGCGATAGATAAGATTAGGGGTTACAGCTTAGGTTGATAGCTCGCCTCGGTGGCGCAGTGGGTAGCCTGATGGTGTGTGGGTAATGCATGCCTTCACACCAAACTAAACACATTGATGGGAACACACCGATGTGACACACCAAATTGATCGTGTATGGCGGCGGCCTTTAGGTAGGTATCCTTTCAGGATTTTATTAGGTTTAGGCATGAAAACATTGCGCACCATTGTTCGCATGCAACCCAATTGTACGTAGGCCGAGGTAAAGTTAAAGAAATTTTGGATGGAGAACCTGGCGAACAGGAAGGCAGATTTTGGGGATCAAGAAGGGGGTTTAGAACTATATCCATGGCCACAATGGTAAAATTAAAGAACGAAATATTTGAGACAGTGTCGGTAGGTAATCTATAGACTTGAACATTGGCGACCGTTAATGGCAGTAGAGCTATTCTGGTTAATTTTCGGCAGGAGTGGAACATGGAGCACTGTTGCCGTTATATCGGGATGTTCTTGTTGCCCTGTATGGATGGCGATGACGAGTAATATCAATGAAGAGGGAGGAAATAAGGTGGTGTGCATATTCTACCATTGTGAATAATTTGAATTATAAATAATAATAAAAATAATTTGAATTACAGTGACGTGGGACGTGCGCTACAGTGACGTGTAGCGCCCTCTACTGTCGTCACCTTCTTAACCTTGCCGTTCATTTTCACGTCTTGATAAAGGTGTTCAAATTTTGTAGATTTAATTGTGACACCGCACTCCAACCACAGACCCATCACCATTTTCTTAAGCGCACCTTAGAACCCCCCCCCCCCATTTTAGATTTTTGGTTTGTTGGTGTTTTAGGGCACTTCAACTACAAAGGTCGTTAGAGCCCCGTCCACTGCGTAGTTCTAATGCAGAGACTGCACAGACGCTACATTAATGCGACGATTTTTGGGTATTAGTATGTACTCAGGGTTCCCAAGCGGCCATCCATGTTACCCAATTTTAGAGGGGAAGAAAGTGACGCCAACATCGGTCAGGACCCAACCTATGTACTTTGGGCTTATCAGTGACGTTTGATCTTCAAGTTGATTGACCAGCCTCGGTGGCGTGCTCGATTACTACGTCAGTGGTTCCAGGTTCGATACTGGATCGAGGTGGTTTGGCTTCTGTCGTCCCGAGTGTGCCGTTCGTAGAATAGAAAGAAAAGCCATGGCCCAGCGTGTTGTACAATGTCATTTGCAAGTAATAGAATCCTCTCTGCTATGTAACGGGTCGATGAGGCGAAGTTCTCATGGTTTAGGAACTCGGTGGAGTGTCCCAATGACTGACGGTTGCAGCTTTGGTCGGCAGCCGGCTGCGTAACACTATAGTCCAATAGATCCCCCATGTGTCCATTGAGAGGCACAAAGATGAGTCCCGTTCGTTTGTTGTTTTTAGAGCGCCGTCCACTGCGTAGTTCTAATGCAGAGACTGTACAGACTCTACACTAGTGGATTGGATTACATTGGATTCATTTCACGGGTTGAGGATTAAGCCAAGCAGCCATAACAGGATGAGCCCTTAAGAGGCTGCTCGCGGTAGTTGAGGAGGTAGGTGTAGAGGAAGAAAGAGAGGGGAAATTTGCAGCACCCAACGTTCTTTACCAACCACCCAACTTGGTACTAATGTGGGCTTTTGCTGCTTAACTTCAATGATCTCACGAGAACTGGTGTGTCCAACGCAACTTGGCTGCACGATTTTTGGGTAGTAGCGATACCTAGCTTTGCCAAGCGGCCACCCATGTCAGTACAGTACTAGCTGGGGTTGCGTTGCTGTCCAACGCAATTTGCCGCTTTTGATGAGTCCCGACCCTGCCATAGGCGAGAAGAGGGTCAGTGGTTGGTTTTGTTTTTCTTTACAGGTTATGTAAATCTTTTCATTTGACGGTCGTTTTCTTCGGCATCTCATTTCTTCAACAAATCCGCAATAAAAACGTCGTTTGGGAGTTAATAATCAAATGGGAATGATAAATAACTACAGTATATGTAAACAAACGTGTGCGCGAACTTCCATATTATGGAGGCGCTAATTCTGTGTTTAGTGATCGTCCCCTGCAGTTGCTTGTGGCTTTTGTATGCGCGTCGCTCTCCCTATCCTTCACGTCATTGGTAATCTCAGTATGTGGCCCATCTTCGTGAAGCGTATAAGCTCCACCTCCACATGGCCGATTGGTGGAAGAGTAGCGTAGTGACGTCACAATCTTGTTGAAAAAAACGGGGTTAATATAAAAGCGGCTTGTATCCGTTTTCGTGGAACGATGCTTTGAGAACATTCTGGTGAGGTTGTTTCGAGACGTGGTATGTGTGTTGTAGCAGCGGGTTACGGTTTGGGTTGAGCGAGCGTTCGTATTGTATAGTTGTGGCTGGAGAAAGGCATTATTGAAATATGAGAAATTTGATTTTGCGTCAACTAGAAAGTACATCGTTAACATCGGTAAAGCAGAGATCATAATTTTCTGGATGTAAGTTGGTTATCCCGTCGGATTATTGGTGAAAGACATTCAAATTGTTGGGTGTTGAACATAGAGAAGCAACGTCACGTAGTGAAGAACATCAAACACCTCGAAAGTGGACGCCATCTTTGTCTTCTGGTAACCGAGTCCATTTTTTTTCCATCTAGCCAACGTCTATTCTTTTTGCATTTCTATTCCATCGAAATGTTCAGTTAATACTGAATTATTTTTGTTTTTGTTTTTTTGCTTTTTATGTTGTTTTACAACAAATAGAAAATCGTTTGTATCATTTGCCGATATCTTGTTGGATCTCTTCTACTACAGTTAACTACGGAGCGGAGTCTTGTTGTCCGTTGGCACTGGATGTTTTATTTCGCCGCTTTGGTTATTGGCATTTTACTTGTTTGGCCATCATTGGTTTACTGTCCATCGTCGACGATCGAGTGAATAGTTTTAATTTTTTTGTTTTCTTGTCAAGTTGGCTACTTCGGTGACATTCGGGTCAAAAATATGAGACTGGAAATTAGAAGTGCAGCTTATTTCTTGTCTGATTTGCTGAGGTTGGGTCATGTGTTGACCGATCAGCAGTTGGAAATCTTTCGAGGTACGTTGGAGGATCTACTGAGGAAACACTATCAGCACCATTGGTTTCCTGAGCGACCTGCGAAAGGGAGCGGCTATAGGTGCATTCGAATCAATCACAAAATGGATCCACTGCTTGCCCAAGCAGCCAAATCCTGTGGTGTCAATGATTCTAGTCTGCTGAGGAATATGTTTCCCAACGAATTAACCCTATGGATTGATCCACGGGAGGTGTCCTACCGAATTGGAGAAAATGGCAGTATTTGTGTGTTATACGACGGGGGAAACATGTCCCAAAGTTCCAATGTCATGGATAGGTATTCCACTTGCAAGGAGAGTGTCAGGGGACTTGATAATCTCAACTTGGATAACAGGAACATGAATTTGGACCAGTTTACACCCTACGTTTCCAGTTGAGAGACGACGGGAGCAACTCGTGGACCAGCTCCATCAACGAAATTGACGACGACGCGTCTCTTCATCTTCATATAGTCATCATTATCATCGTTACAACTAACACCGAAGCAAAGTTGGCTAAAGTTCATAAGATTTTGAATAATTTGTCTTCATGGATTTCGTTTTTAAGTGAATAGGAGAAGAGATAGTGGAATAAGAAGAGAAAGACAGCGTTTGGGAACTGAGCTTGTGTAGTTTTTATTTTTTTTGGTCTTTAAAAGAAGTGGCAAGTATTTTAGAGGCAGCAGCTTTGTTGGTAGGGGTAATATTAAAATAGTTCACAATTTGACCGTTAATTTTTGTAAATATAATCGTTAACTACAAACGTCGAACCTTGGTTTGAAAGAAAAAATATCTACATTGACTCATTATGGCGTTTGTTAGCTGCCAAGATTATTATTCTTCGTCTGACGTTGTAAAGTAGGTCATTAAAATAATTGAAAAGAGGAAGTTATGATTTTTTTGGAGAATATAATTCTCTATTAGGCCATTCCAGTGACGAGGCTTACTTTTTTTAGTCTGAAAATAAGATAGGTAAAGGAAAAAACTGCCACAGTAGGGGGGTTGTATTCTAAATTTGTGAGGAATGAACATATTTTTAATGTGACCAAACGCTCTCTTTGTCTTCTTAAATTTCGCGTTATTTGGAGACAAAAAGATCATTTTGTTGCCATTGTCATCTGTAGAAAGGTATCATCTTAAAATGCAAGGTGTAATATTTCAAGGTAATGATTGGAATTCGTTAGATTCTATACCACCACCACTACTACTACCATCCGTACGCGTTGTCGAATTTCATGTGTCCAGTGAGTTGTCTTAATGTGATTCTTTTTTTTTCTGTTTTTTTGTTTTGGAGAAAAATGACGATCTCGACTTCTTCTTCTCTCGCCGTGAAGTACAACGGTCATCTTGCCCTTTCCCTTGCCTTCCATCCTCAATCGTTTCCTTGTTCCCTACCTCTTGTCCCAAGTCCATCTACTGATGATCACTCATGCACGTTTCACCAACTGTCATCCCTCCTCCTTCTCCTCTTTTTTCGTCTCCACATATTTTTTTAAAAAAAATAAGATATTTTTTGATTCCTCAGTCTTCCATCGTCTTTTTATTATTAGACGATCGATATTGAGGATAATTCAAAATACCGCCCGCCGCCCAAAACATGGTCTTCTTGGTCTTCATCAGTTTGGAGAAGATGCATATATATAATGTAAATTTTTTTTTTTGAGTTATGCGAAATTTTTGCCATTTGGTCCAGCTAAGAAATTGTAATTTGGTTGTTGGCATTTCTGAAAGGTGTCTTTAATGTTTTTGCATGAAATGTTAGTGTGTAACCTAAAATGGGACCAAATTGCGAATGGTGCAGGTCAATATACAGAAATGCTCGTTAAAGAGATATTAAAGCACTTGGGGCCTCTTTGAGTGGATGTGTCACGTCGATAAATAAAAAACAGGCTTAAAATGATACTTTTCATTTTATTTTTGGTTTGAACTATTTTTGTAGTTCGTGTTATCCAATATGCGCTTATAGTAATTTGTTTTCCTCCACTGCTATTTGCCTTTTCTTAAAGGCGAAGATGATGTGTCTATATTTTGTGTTGTCGAAACCACCGTGCAGCAGCAGCAGAATCTACTACTAGGGCCAGTGTTCTCGATATTTTGAACAAACTTGGGAGAAAACAAAATATATATAAATTGACTTCCTTTTTCAATAAATTCTGCCTTCTTCATGTTGATGACTATTAGTCAGAGAGAATCTATGTAAATGTTTTTTTTAGTGGTCGCCCCCTACCCCGTAGTTTCTTTGGCAATATATCGAATGTACTTTTTTTCCAGAATTGTGTAAACTATTTTTTTTCCTGCTCCCCCTTTCCTGCCCCATCAATCTATCGCCTTTTTATCTCTCTCTACTTTCAATCTTCCACCTCAAATTAGTACTGCCATAATTGGAATGACACTCGATTTAGAGGTCTTACCAGTGATATATAAATTTTTTTCTATGTATATATCAAAATATACATGATAATGATGTTGACACATATACGGGAGAGGCAAGGAGGTTCATTTTGGAAGTGGGAACAAAAATAAGGTTTTATTGTGTGTAAAAAAAACTACCTGGAAGAATTTGTAGGTTGTCACGTGATTTGATGTCCAGATTGTTGGTTTGCCATTGGTCGAATTTCCAGAAATTTGGGTCCATTGTTTTATTTCATGTATGGGTTTGTGCTGTATTGAATGCATATTGATATTGTTTTTTTTTTCTTGAGAGAAAAATAATGGCGTTCCCCCCCCCTCTTCCCACCTCACAATCCTCGTCTTCAGATGAAATATTGAAATGCTAAAATTGTTCGTCGTCGAATTTAAGTTTTTTAAGGGAAAAAAATTTACAGAATAATTCAGGGATGACTGACTGGGTCGGAAGGGAAAGGGATGTTTCAAACGGTGATGTTTATTTTTGCTCCCCGTCCATACTTTACTCCTGTTTGCTGTTTTAAACAAAAGTAGGTCTTTATTATTACTTCGAAAATTTTAGTTCTGTCGCTCCCTGCACCTCGGTAGTGATCGGATAAAAAATGATTTGGTTTATTTCATTTGCATTGGCTAGTTATTTTTTTTTTTTTTTGAACAATTTACCTTCTAAGATAAAAATTTCTGTCTTAATAAATTTTTCTCTGCATGTATTTTTTGAACTTCTGTTTTTTTTTCTTCTTGAATTTACATATTTTTAAGAATTTACATCGGCCTAAAGATATGATCTTCGCAGGCTTGAAAACCCCGTAAATTATGATTCTCGTAAAGAATATCCACCGAAAAATATCCTCCGTTTTTGAAAAATGGGTGCAACTACTGAAAGAAATATTGTAAAAATTATTTGACGATCAAGAGATAGTAACGAATAAACCGAAGAGCCTGACTATGCTTATTAGAGCCACGGGCTCGTTTAGAAACTAAAGGCAAGTTGGGGGCACTTTACTCGCTCATGTCCTTTTGAAATCGGTGGAAAAAGTGGCTGAAGGATTTGTTTCTTTAGTGATCCCAGTTATTCAATCTCTGGCGGGGTCAACAACAACTTCGGACTGTCCTAACACCAAAGTTGAAAGGAGACACTATTGCGAGGGGTGCTGTGGACATTGGGGAGTCTTAAATTGTTGGACATCGATTTTTAATGGCAACTGGCTGCTGTTGGTTGACCTGATGTCACGACCCTTTCTAGTAGTCGCATTTAACGATGGTTTTTGAATTATTTAAAAAACGGAAATTTCTTTTGAAAAAAGTTATATTTTTATTCCAACTTTAAGTACAAACCCTGCTTGTAAGTTTGGAACACGAAATCTGGTAAATGGCCGCCCCGTTACAAGTTCTTAATGGAAATCCCTGTACAGTTGGCCTGATTATTCTACCTCCGAATCCGCCTGGGGAGCCTTTCAAATGGGCACTCTTTAATTGCTGCAGTAAAATTTCTTTCTGCTTATTGGAATTCGTTTTTTCCCCCTGACTGCTTGAGTGTAATAATTTTTTGTTTTTTAATCAGTTCAGCATCGGTTCGCTTTACTGCCCAGAAAATCGATATTCTCGTAAGTTAAATTTTATCTAAATTTAGTGTGGAATATATGAAAAATCTTGAGGGAAACCTCGCTCCCAGACCTCTTCGGATGTGAAAGATGAAACCCAATTTCAACTTTTATGCCGAATAATAAAAATGCCCTCGGTGTGTTCACTTCGAAACGTTTTTTTGTTTGGTATGGTGATTACAAAAGAAATGCTTCCGGAAACTATTTCCTAGTTCTAATTGCTCTGCTTCAAAATATTGAAATTTAAATTACAGTCGACGGTGTCTTGAGTTAGGAAAAAATGAGCTGGGGACACTCAATATCTGTCGGTTACAGTGCTTTGAAGAATTTATGGACTCGACTTTTCTTGAATTTCATGGAAGGGGACCGGACCTACTTGTTACGTTGTAGCACTACAAATTCCCGGCCGTTGACCTTTGAAAACAACTGACATCTTTTGAGATACTTAGCCATTTTAGTTGGTATTACAGGTTCCACAAGGAATGAGGTTTTATCCAAAATTATTATTCATGTCCTAATGAACGGTATGAGGGAAATTTAGGGATCGATGCGAAGGTCTTGTTCAAATATGTGCTACTGCCTTGTGATGGAAATCAAATTTCAATTAAAAACAAAATAGAAACGTTATTTATGAGTTCATCATCATCATAGCCTTATCCCGCCTGTGGCAGGGTTGGGTCTGCCGGTCCACTGAACACTGATGGGGGCGACTCTAATGACCTTGTAGTTGAAGGGCCCTAAAACACAAACTACTGACTGGGGGCACCCCAGCCAGGCGTCTGGAAACCGCAGGAATATTGGCTGGGTTGTCTGTGGGGGGAAAGCCGCCCTACTCCACAAACGTTATTTATGAGTTGTTACCCTTTAATTCACTTAGTCTTGTGGACCTCGCACACTGCCGTGCCCTGACTAATGATCTGCTCCTTCGTTTTCTTAGGCCTTGTCTGTTCCTTGTTCTATTCCATCACCTGCCAATGTGAAATTTAAGGGATTTTCTCCGTAAGGGAGAAAAGCAATTTTTTTGATGTATTCTGAATGGAGAAAGCGAAATCAGAAACTCATTAAAGCAAAAAATATCCAGATATACTTCCTATTTCTAATGTCCGTTATTAATTTTATCAAATGCCTTTTTTTCAAAAGCTTTAAGATATAAGAAGAAATATTTAGGAAAAAGTTATAGTTTATGGAGGGGGGGCATTCATTTCCTAAAACAGTACGGAAATTTCGGCAGCAGTTTTTTTAGGAAAATGCAAAGTTACATTTCTTTAAATAGTTGGGGGTATTTCTAGCTATGGCATCGCATAACTAAAACAAATGCGAAATGTATACCTTGGTACTTTTAAAAACAAATTACTAAAAAAAAAGTCAACACTGCATGGCCCTCATGACAGCGTCCAGGTTACCAATGTGGCCTTCGGGGTACCTTCAGTTTGACATGCCTGCCATAAATAACTCCATAAAATGATTTCCCGAAAAATGATTTCAAATTATTCCATTTCTGGCCACTCTTGTGCATATTTCACAATAATCCAGTTGCTCACCTCTGCTGTATGGGATTGAAGGGGGATGTTAACTAGTTTTGGGCAATTGTACAGCAACCAGAGCTTAGTACACTGGTCAAGAAATTAGGGGATATTGTTAAGTGACCTAAGAATGCAGTGTTTTTAGGAACAGTGTTCCATGCAATCACTTTCTTGTACCCCAATAGAATGAACTTATGTGCATTCCATGGGCCATAGTGCTGTCGTTTTGACTCGGGACGAATCTCACAAATGTCCGTTCTTTCAAGGTTGTAAGCAACTTGTGCTACGTACGATTACAATTTCTTTTGTTATGCACATTGTATTTGTTGTTCTTTTAATGCCATGCTTGTGCTATCACCGGACATTACATGCCTTCATTCGGTGGCATGGTGCTATCATTTTGACCGTGGTGGATGTCATTACAAAACCTGCATATCATTCCATAGGGCAGTGTCTAGTGTTGATATCAAAGGGCGCGGGGGGGGGGGGGGGTACAAGTTGTGTTGCTGTTGTTGGTTCCATTTCAATTGTCAGTTAATGAATGACTCCACTTAGTAACAGTAATGCCTCCACAACGTCATTTACCTGAATCAGTGGCTTGGAGAGCCATAGGAAGCATGGTCTCTTCACTGCCGTATTGACCAAATGAGGCTGTTTGCAGTGTAGTGAATTAGAATTAGAAACTGGACAGACACAACGAGAGGTGGCACAAGCCATTGGAATGTCTCAAAGTGTGATTTCCAGACTTGTGAATCGTTTTCAAACAACAGGCACTGCTAACAAAAGGGCAGGACAAGGTCGACCATGATCAACAACAGCAAGGGATCACCGTTACCTCTTGTTAACAGCCCGTCGGAATAGGCTGCAGAATGCATCTCAACTGCATAGTGCCCTTCAAACAGCAACAGGACACAGGGTGTCAACTCAGGCTGTCCATAATCGACTTCATGGAAGTGGTCTCTATGCCCGTAGGCCCATAGTGTGTACCAGGTTAACTCCACGACACTAGAGAGCGCTGAAACTGGGCACATGACCATCGTGAGTGGCAGCATGCCGAATGGACAGCATTTCTGTTCTCTGATGAGTCCTGATTCAACGTGGAATGTGACAGTCGACATGTCCTCATCTGGAGGGAACGAGGGATAAGAAACAACCCAGCTTTTGTCCAAGGAGCCCCAGATGGTGGTGGTGGATTGATGGCGTGGGCAGGGGGCATCAGTATTGGTGGACGTACAGACCTCTTCATTATCTGAGGTGGTAATTTGGCCGCTATAAGGTAGAGAGGAGATTCTCCGACCTTTTGACATGCCATATGCTGGTGCCATGGGCGATTCGTTTCTTTTGATGGACGATAATGTTGGTCCCCACAGAGCTGCGTTGGGGGACACACACACAGAGAGGTACAATTGTCGGGTGCCATCTCACAGGCAAAATTGTTAGGGAGACGTCAGCCCTCCTAAACATCCCTAAATCGACCGTTCACAACGATCTCCGGGCCTGGAAAGAGAAACGCACCACAAGTGTTCTACCTAGGACTGGAAGACCCAAGATCATGTCGGCTAGAGACCAAAGAGCTCCTCATAAAATGGTCACTTCAAACCCTCACACATCGCTTGATGAAATGACAAGATCATTCATAGAGTTGATGGGAACAACTGTGAGCACCCTGACTTCACAGAGAACTGCATGCAATTGGTTTTTATGGCAGAGCGGCAGCCCGCAAGCCTCACATCAGCACCAGCAACTTTGTTTGCCCTATTCTGTTATCTTATTTCATTTGATGGGGGCACCTCTCTGGGGTTCACGTGAATAATGTCCTTTTTCTGTCAGTATACCAGGTTTCCAACCCCAGAAGCTACCACACACCCCTACACCTCTTCCTTCATGCTTCAATGTTGCCACCCTATTCTGCTCTTCCATTTCTAATGGTTTGAGAAGTAACTTTTAATGCTCTTCAGTCATTTTTCCAAGCCCAGAATAATTTGTTTTAGGAATTTTGTTGACTTTTCTCAAAATCCAACTTACACTGGTGTGTCCAAACTTCATAGGATGTCCACTTCCGCTGAATTGTGATTTGTAAATTCTTATAATAAATGGATTGGACAGTTCTTCTTGGCCTTTTAACAATTTGAGAAATAATGGCAACACTGTGATTTCAAGAACCGTTTCTGAGACGGGAGTTTGTTAGGTGTGGTATTTTTTGCTGTCCCAGTACTGGGATGAGCAGGGCCGTAACGAGGGCGTGGCGAAGAAAGCGGCCGCCACGGGCGCAACTGGGTTTGGGAAGCAAAATGTTTTAAGTTTTTTGTCATTATTTGGTTACGGGCAAGCGAAAGTTAGACACTTGCCACAGGCGCTTCATACCCCCGTTACGGCACTGGGTATGAGTCATATCTCAGGATTATCAAACAACAAAAAGATACAGAGTACAGGTTTTGTTGAGGTTGAGTGCAGCCTGGAAATTTCCACGGGCAACTGTGCGGCCTAATTCTAGCACGTCCGTCAGATCAGAAAGCAGGTAGTAGTAGTGAACTGCTACTTAACCATGGGTGCAGAAAATAATTTGTTTGCCAATGTCGAATTTTACAAACGTTGTAGTTTTATTTTGAGGTTGCCCCCGACTCCATAATTATTCAAAGCACTGTTAAAGATTTAAATTTAAGATCGTTATAACGGTAATGATAAATTATGTTGACATATTCATTATTTTGATTCAAGACCTGATTTCGGTTGGAGGAAGCACAACTTTTTTGTACCTTCGGCTTTTGTTGGGGGGAGGGGAGAGTAAACTAAAAGGAAATAATAATTTTTGTTGACATCTTCAAAATTAGATTTCTTTTTATCATTAACTTATCACCACCGATGGCCTTTTTTTCATAAACCTAATGAGAATTCTTAGTAAACAATTGGGGTAAAATGAATTTTCAGCAGAACTTGATTAGCACCTTTTTTTAAAAAAATATATTATCATCTCTCACCCAATTGTCGTTTTTTGTAACCTGAAATTTGTTCCCCAGTTTTGATTATTATATTTTTTTGTCGTAGAAATTATCCAGCTTTCTATTTCCACAATCTTATTTAACTCTGGTTACGGAATTTTATTCATAATGTTTTTATTTATTTTTATTTCCGGTTGAATTTTTTGTGTTTTGATATTGGGCGAGCGAAAACCAACACCAACCAATCACATACCGTCGTCTTTGATGTAAAATTTTCGTTATTTTTTCTCTTATAGAGTAGTTTTGAAATGAGTATCCATCCAACTTATAATAATAATAATAGGTGCATTTGTTTTGAGATTTGACGTAATTTGTCAATTGAAAGATTTGAGAAATGATGTTTTTTCAGGAGAGGAAACAAAGGAGAATTTAAAAATACACATCCAAATCTTGGTACCCGGTATTTTCTTATTATAAATAGTATGAATTTGATCTAAACATTAGAGCATCATATCGGTTTTATTCTCTCTTGTCAAATTTACAAACCAGCCCTGCTACTACTAGTACTGTACTACATGTATATTTAATTTTATTTTTTGTTTTTTTTTATAAAGAAAATAATAGAGCAGCATCAATCAGCGTTTCACTTTGGGATTCTTTTGATTTTATTTTCATTTTTAGTATTTTAGTTATAGTCATTCAATTGATGTCCGTCATTTTGACGTGGTATTTAGTTACTAGCTTCCTTTTAGCTACCTTACTCCTGTTATCCCTTATCATTCATTAAATGTGTATTTTCGATGCTTTCCCGTGACTTTTTTTTTATTTTTCATCTTTTTCTGGATTTGTTTTAATTTTTTTTATGTGCACACCACGAAAGCTGAATATGTTGCGCTGCCTGCTGCATCATTATCATCAATCGGCTGTGTACAATTTTTATGTATAAAAAAATCTATTGTACAAAGCTTATTATTCAGTCTGTACAGTTATTGATTTTTGTGACTATTTCGTAAAGTCGTTTTGTAAAGTAAAATAAAATGACTGGCAGGAATAATAATTGCTTTTCGTCATTTATTTTTTTTCATATCCCCCATTTGCTCGGGTTCCTCCTGAAGGGAGTCATAATTTGGTTGAATTTTGTTTGAGACTGAGTTCAATTTCCAGCACTGGTGATCTAAACTTACTTTTATTCGTTTGTGGATTAGCTATTGTCGTGTTCAATAGAGAGTTAGTGGTGAACGTCGACGATGACGATACGAACGATACGAGGTCAAATGAGGCAACTGTGCATGCTCACGAAAAGCAGACTAGCAATTGAGCTTGCGCATTTGCCTCATATCGTTCGTATCGTCATCGTCAACGTTCACCACTAAATCTCTATTGTTAGAAAAAAAATATTTCGGTTGTGATTAATGTATTATAGGTTTCATATCAAGAAATTGTCGGATACGTTAATTGGAAATTTCTAAAGTTAAACTTACTGTAATACGAGTCAGAAAAATCGGTTCTAGTCTTACATGACGCTCCTAATCGTTGTACTTGGTATATTACAGTAAAACCTCTCTATGGGTACACCCCTCATATCGGTACAAATTCTTCAGGCACCAATTTGTGGTCCATAGGCATTGCCGGATTTACCATTAGGCTAATTAGGCTGAAGCCGAGGGCCTCAACATTTAGCGGGCTTCAAAATTTAAGAAAAGGGCCTCAAAATTGAAATAGCCTAGGGCCTCTCAATATTTAAATCCAGCACTGACCATAGGCTATTACTACTCCTCTTATGGGTACACTTTGGCCGGGCCCCACAGGTGTACCAATTAGAGAGGTTTCACTGTACATGTGTTGTTGTTATTCAAGCTTGAAGAAAAGGTCTCGCTGGATTTAAACCCATCTTCCTATGGGAGTAGAAGTCCTGGAGTCTACTGTGTCATTTCTGACCCTGCTCTGAAATGAAACAAGGAAGAGTGAATTGCTGTGTTCCGATTGTTTTGAAATCTAAATAATCGACGTGTGTTTTAATGCAAGTGCCCTTCAATCCCAATGGATATCTGTTGACTACAATTCTATAAAAAGCCACATACCCACACCGAATCAACTGAGGCTTTCAATGATTGGTGTTTAAAATGAGCTGTACTGCAACATTTTGCACATTGAGGACACGTGAATGTAGCCATTTGGCCTCCTAACGAAATTTTGGATGAACCCAGAATTGTAATACCTTCAGTAGATGACTGTGGCCCATCATCTCTTTCTCCCAGACTTTAGTTTTGGTCTGCTTTGCTTTGCCTTTAGAATGGTTGGTGACATCGTAGACCACCCTGGTCCACGAGTTTGCTTCCCATCTCTAATATTAACCTCCCGCCACGAGCAGGATTATGAACTCAAGAACCAAGGGCACTATCCATTGAGTTAAAGAAAAAGCCCCCTCTTAAATTGAGACCTCAGAAGAGAGATAAGACAGATGGGGCTTATTGCTTAGAGCAGTGTTTTTCAGCGTTTTTATTGGAACGGAACCCTTTGGAGCATTTAGACTTCTCGTGGAACCCTTTGGAGCATTTAGACTTCTCGTGGAACCCTTTAGAGCATTTAGACTTCTCGTGGAACCCTTTGGAGCATTTAGACTTCTCGTGGAACCCTTTGGAGCATTTAGACTTCTCGTGGAACCCTTTGGAGCATTTAGACTTCTCGTGGAACCCTTTGGAACATTTAGACCTTTCGCGGAACCCCATACAGTGGCAGAAAAAAAGGGAGCGGCGAGTTGCGTTGGACACACCAGTTCTCGTCTGATCACCGAAGTTAAGCAACACAAGCCCAGTTAGTACTGACATGGGTGGTCGCTCGGGAAAGCTGGTTACTGCTAATACCAAATAATCGTCGCATTAGTGTAGTGTCTTCGCAGTATATGCATTAGAACTATACAGTGGACGGGTCTCTAATGACCTCGTAGTTGACGGGACCTTAAACTCCAACAAACAACAACAACAACGACAGAAAGAAACATTAATTGATACAGGTGTGTGTTAGCATAAGGAGTTGAATTCGTGGCCAAATGTTTGAGAGAGACACCCGAAGTTCATCTTCGACAGACAAAAGTCGTTCTCGTTTCTTGTGTTTTCATTGTTATTTGTATATTTTACCTTGCCATTGGCGGACCCCTTGGGCGGACCTCACGGAACCCTGGTTGAAAAACACTGGCTTAGAGGAGCGGATAAGAAACGGGTTTTGGATGGCGGAAGTGGAGAGCCTAGAATTCGCACATTCCATCGTCGCAAGCAGATCTGGTCGCAGGCGTACCATGAGAGTAATGATGCTTCGATTGAGGATGTGTATCTTAAGAAACTGTGTTGTAGGAACTAATTTTGCAAGTTTCAAATTTTTTGTTCAACAACGACTTTGGCTGCCGCTGACCATCGACTGGCAGCCATATTGGCTCAGAGATTATACATACTGTACAAATAATATGCGGCTCTTTGTCCAGCAGACATATTTTCCTTGTTGCTATGCCGATCGACTTCCAATATACTCCATGTATTGTGTTTACGGAGACCAATTTATCAAAGTAATTTGTTTCCTATGTGTTAACGAATTTTTAACGATCCAAGTTTCAAATATCATACCGAACGCTGCTGCTTCGTTACGTTAGGCAATAATGGGGTAGAATGACAATGAGACTGGATGATTAGATTCTCATCATTGTAATTTGACAAAGAACCTACCTAGTCGTTTGTTGTCTCAATGGGCCCTCCCTTTTTTTACTGGAATAGTAATTTATATTAGGAACGACTCCTTTTCCCAACAAAACCAAATTTTTTTCCTCTAATGGCGTCGTGGTCGACTAATATATCATGACGTCATCGTGGAAACCTTTGAGTCCACCCCTCGTCACCCGTGATTGGTTACTTTTTTACTCTCTGAAGAAAGAGCGTTCCTCTACAACTGTGTTCTATTCTGGAGATCACCGTCGTGAGAACGGCTCATTATTGAACGGTGGGAGGAAGGAATTCAGAAGAAGAATTTGAGAGTCGGTTTAGAAAGAATTCTCTACTCTTTTAGTGCCTTTTTTTTAGTTCATTCCGTCAGAAAAAGAAAGTAGTGATTTTTATTATTATTGTGAAGAAATGTCGTCAGTAAATTGCCTTTCCCGTCATTCACACAATGCACGTATGTACTCAACTGCGTATTTGTTCTATCTGCCTCATCGTTCCATTCCAATTCAAACATTGATTATTTCATTCTAAACCAGCGGTCTTCAAACTGTGTTCCGCGGAACCCCAAGGTTTCCGCAAACCATCTCTGGGGGTTCAGTGAGTCAGCGGCAAGACATACTTTTCTAACGCCCCCCCCCCCCCCCCCAACGATCAGTTTGGTGTGTGTGCAAAAAATGTTTTTGCTCACACCAAAAATTTTAACTGACGGTGTGAAGAAATTTTATCACATCGGTGTGTCAGTTCGGACTAACGTCAGTCCGAAGTGAACGTGTGTGGGGTTGTTCACTTTTTTTGTTATGCGCATGCCCAAACATGGATAAACGTCATCATTAAAAAATTGCACCATGGTAACGGTAGAATCACTGGTTGATGCGGACAATCAAATGACGTTTCACGAAAAGGAACATAAGTACGTGACACACCAAACTGATCGTGTGTGGGCAATTCAGTCCTTCACACCAAACTGAACACATCGATGTGCACACACCGAACTGACACACCAAACGGATCGTGTGTGGCGGCCTTTAAGGTGGGATGGGGTTCCCCCAAAACATCTTGTGGTTCTAAAGGGGTTCCGTGAGTCTACAAAGTTTGAAGACCACTGTTCTAAACGTACCAAGGTGCACTGACACACGCAAAACAGTTCTCTGGTTAGACAATAGTTCCAAGCAAAAAGAGAAAAAGCGCCGCTTAAAATGGCGACAATTATTAATACACTTGGCCCTGGAGCACAAATACACCTTTGACCTGATATGGTATGGTAAGGCGTTCCAGGCTCCATAGCAGTGTAGCGGGAAATACTGGGGAATAGCGAATTGCGTTGGACACACCAGTTCTCGTCTGATCACTGAAATTAAGCGACGCAACCCCAGTTAGTAGGCCCTACTGACATGGGTGGTCGCTTGGGAAAACTGGGTGCTGCTAATACTAAAAATCATAGTTGAAGGGCCCTAAAACCAATAAACAAACAAGCGGGAAATACCGGCGCCTCATGTCCTTGGAAGGGAGTGAGAGTGCAAATAAGAACTGGCGTGAAGACCTGAGGTCCATGGAGGACTGAAAGTCGCATGTCACAAAGTGGCTGGGATGGCAGGAGTTCCGCAACGCAGCGCTCAGAATCATCAGGACCTGCAAAACATTATGGTAGGCTAGGCGGAGTGGAGTGCTCACAGGTGGATAAATAGTGGTGTAAATAGAATGCGAGTAGCCGAAATGCGAATGCTATGGCACATGTGTGGCGTGTCGAGAGCTGACAGAATTAGGAATGAGCATATTAGAGATAGCCTGCAGTGGTGGACATCGCCGAAAAAATGAGGGAGAACAGGCTGAGGTGGTATAGACACGTCATGCGAAGAGAGGAAGAGGAGCTCATTAGGTTAATTCCAGGAATGCAGGTGGTCGGTAGCACCAAGGCCAGGGGGAGGTCAAAGCAGATGTGGGAACAGGTTGTCCGTAAGGGTGTGACAGTGTGTGGGGTGGACGGGGAACTGGGGGGGAGATAGACGGGAGTTGAGGGCTAGAACCCGCAGACCCGACCCTGCCACAGGCGGGATAAGTGTATGGTGATGATGTAGTAAGTACCAAGTGTAGAAGGTGTACAACCTGCTTTAAAGTTTATGTTGAATTGTAAGTGTTCCGTGCTAGTAAAATGTCACAGTTTAGTGTTCCCCCACTTCAAAAAGATTGAGAACCACTGCATCAGTGGTCTCAACTTCACTTTATTGGAGGGCCATATTTACAACAGAAAAACTTTCTGCAGGCTGCATGCACTGTGCCCTATGTGAAACTACCTATAGATAATAAGTGTTATGTGCATTTTTAAAATGTGCGAAATACATACAGTAACGTCTTGTATAGGATTTAATACATATTTAATGTACAAAATGTTTACCCAGAGGCGTGCCAGCACAGTGTGCAATGTGTGCAGTGTACACAGGCGCCAGGGTCCTCTACTTGCTTCTTAGATCCGGCCTCCTGATCTGCCATAGCCAGTGACAGGAGCGGAGTCACCATTTTTTCGTTCGGGAGGGGAAGATAGGGGCGCCAACTGAGTTCTTGCACACAGGCGCCGAACACTACTGGTCCTCCACTGTGTTTACCTATACGTTTACTGTCATTTTTTCTAATGTACCTATAATTCTCAAAATTTTCACGAAAGACCATCACGGGCCGCTTATTTGAAATGCCTGGTGTACATTATTACCGCTCTTTTCACCTCAAGTTGAATTTCATACTTCTATGGACCAGCCTGGTGGCGCAGGAGGTAGCGTGCTTGATCCTACACTAAGACAATTCTTCTGAGCGGAAGGTCCGAGTGAGCCTTCCGTCGGATGGGAAGTAACGCTGTGGCCCCGTGTGATGCACGATGTCATTTGCACTTAAAAGAACCCTCTTCTACCATGCAACAAGTAGTTGTTTGTTTGTTTGTTGGTGTTTAAGGTCCCGTCAACTACAAGGTCATTAGAGACCCGTCCACTGCATAGTTCTAATGCATATACTGCACAGACACTACACTAATGCGACGATTATTGGGTATTAGTAGTACCCAGCTTTCCCGAGCGACCACCCATGTCAGTACTAACTGGGCTTGCGTTGCTTAACTTCAGTGATCAGACGAGAACTGGTGTGTCCAACGCAACTCGCCGCTCCCACGCAACAAGTAGATGAGGCATCATTCCCAGTCGTAAGATGCAGGGTGGGGGGAACTATGGAGCAATTGCTCTCCTCAGTACCGTAATGGGGCACATATTGCAACTAATGTATGATTCAACTTTGCAACTGATGAGACGTTTTTGCATTGCTATTCCAATTTCTAAACTGCCTGTCCAACAGTTTCAGTCCAGTCTGCAGTTGGCTAAACCACTGAAGATAGAGGACCTATTGTAATTTCGAAAGGTCCCGCGGCTATATTTACAATAAGGAATTCTGAATAATAGGGAGATTGTGCGTACCGTTACCGATAACTATTCGTCCCATAAGCAGACGACACTTAAGTTACTCATGCTCCGAACAATTAATTTTATTTGTGGGGCATGCGCAACTTGTAAGAAGTAAGAAGGGCTCCGAAACTTTCAGACATTTCTGTATTTGAATATTCGTGGTTGGATTATCGTTCGTCACACCGTGTTTAGATCTCTTTCTCAGTCCTTTCATTATAGAACTCATATTGAACCTTAATCTGCCATTGATGACCTTACATTGTCAGTTTATTAGGACAAGAGTTGGCAAACTCACCTCTAGGCGGGATGAAGATAGGGTAATGATAATGATGATTGTGTTGTTGATATTTTTACTTACAACGTTGCATGTGCCAATAGTGAATGATAAGGATGACGTCATTATATACCATTGAGATAGACTATTAAATCTGTTTGCTAAATTTTAATTTATAAATTAAGTAGGATAGCAATTGAAACAGTGAATCGTGTTCAACAAAAATATGACCTGCGAAGTAAATATTCTTCCATACTATACTATTTTACGTAATTTCCGGTTTGAAAGAATAGTTTTGTAACTTGCATCACGCCATTAAATTTGAAATAAGGGTATGGAAGATAAGATTCAACAGGCCTGGATCGTCAACCCCTCGTCTGTTATCTGCCTCTGTTATCTCCAGTCCTCTTAAGACTGATAATACCTTTATTACTAGTTGTTCTCATAGTGATAACTTTGAGATATTGTTAGTTTACTAACTGCTCTTTGGAACTCTATTTTCAGAAGGTATGGGTGTACTAAATTTCGCAGGATTTTAATAATATCCATCTGATACTATTTCTAGGGTTATCTAACAGAGTTTCTCAACACCTGGAAAATTTTGTTGTTTAACTTCTTGCATAGAAAAAAAAAAAGAATCACCTCCTACTTCCGGTGTTGTTATTGATGCTTAATTTCTCCTTTTTAATGTTGCTTTAAGTCATCTTATATGTCTTAAGGACATTTTTCTCACCTCCAATAATGACAGCCTGTTTTATTGGGTTGGAATAGGTATTGAACCTTTCTCCCCCATCTCAGGGCTCTATCTCCTTTGTCAACGTGTAGTTGGTGTAATTCTGTCTACACAGAAAAAGAAGTGGATTTCAGATACGGATTAGGTAAATAACGTTGCGTTTCACGTACAAAACACGAGTTCAACTCCCAAATGTCCAAACCCTTACGGTGCTGCCCAAGGAGTAGCTTAGGGACTGGGTAAACAGTTTTATCCTATTGAGACACACGAACGATCTGTTGGACGGCATTTATGCAGCCGGCTGCCAACCCAGTTCTGTAATCCAAATGCTTATTAAAAGCGTCGTCCTATTTTGATTCGTGTGTACTCTCGCCCAACAACAGTCCCCCACCTCGGTCCAGGATCGACCGTCAAACCACTGAAGCAACAGCCCAACACACTACCTGTATGCCTCCGACGCGGATCAAATATTTTTTTCGGCGAAGAAAGGGTTCTGTGTGCAGGTAAAATCATGCACAAACTGAACCATGGCTTTACTTCCCATCTGAAAGGACATGAATTTGGGAACTGCCCTCTAGTCCATATAGATCAGGTTCTAATTGGCATGGCTGGCAATGGAGCTACCACTGAAACGAGACTGCGAGTTCAATTCTTAGCAAAGATAGTTTTATGGTAGTAACACTATCTTTTGAAATCCCGCCTGTGTTGTCTCTTGAGCGGTTGTCTGGAGTTGGACACGCCAGTCCACGTCTCATCACTGAAGTTAAACAACGCAACCTCAGTTAGTACTGACATGGGTGGCCGCTTGGGAAAATTTGGTAGGGCCTACCGCTAGTATCCAAAAATCGTCGCATTAGTGTAGTGTCTGTGCAGTCTCTGCTTATGAACTACACTATGAACGGGGCTCTTAATGACCTTGTAGTTGAAGGGCCCTAAAACACCAACAAACAAACAACTGAAGCTAAGCAACGCAACCCCAGCTAGTACTAGCATGGGTAACCGCTTGGGAACACTAGGTACTGCTAATACCCAAAATCGTAGTAACAGCGCAGTGTCTGTGCAGACTCTGCATTAGAACTACCCTGTGGACGGGGTTGTAATGACTGTTGTGGTTGAAGGACCCTAAAAACAAATAAAAGGCCTTCGTCTCTTGAGTCCAGGCTTGACGAAAGGCCTTTTTTTTGGTTTGTTCTTTGTATAGACCACGTTCGAACTTGTGTCTTGAGTTCAGTGGATAGTGGACGCCAAGAAAAAATTCGGTAAGTAGGGTGTAGTAGTGATGGGACTGGACGAGACGAAAGATGGTTACCATTATCTGATTTAACCCCATTAAAAAATTAATTTTCCTTTACGTGTAGATAAATTAGATCGCATTCGCAGATAGGAACCGGGGTATGTGGTTTTTGAGAAATTCGTTGATCGCTATTATGATTGTTGTGACCATTATACACGAGTTGGTCTGACAAGGACCACGGGTGTTTTACTACTACTTCTTTATTCTGATATGTAGTTTGTGTTGTTGTTGTTGTTACTGCATACGTTTACTGAATATTATATTTATTTTTTTTTTCTTTATCTTGTGTTTCACGACTGGGTTCTCCTTCCGGTATCATTTGCGTGTTAACTTTTTTTTTTTCAAATGTGCCGTTCACCTGTATTTTCTATACACAGTATTTGATGGATAGTTTAATTGCCATCAAACATGACACGGTTTGTCCAAACCAGTGAAGCAAGCTTTGAATTATTCGGGGTGAGGTGACTTGTAAATTGAACCCCTCAACAACATATAATGCTAAATGCAGGAAAACTGAATTTATATACAGTAGTAAGTCCCTCTCTTTCTTGGAGAGGTATAAGATGTAATATGAGGAGGTGGTTGTTACTTTTTTTTTCGGGACAATGCGATTTTTCGTGTTTGATTTCCACTGTAGGTTACATTTAATTCTACTGAAGACAATGGATTAGGAACTGCGCCAGTCCACTTGTATATACTGTAGTTAGTTTTATATGTGCTGCTGCTATTCTTATCTGTATATTCAAAATTGCTGTGGTGGCTTTTTTTACAATAATAACATAATCAGGAGGAGGTAGTATAGGTTGAGAGGGGTTCCTGAGGGCCATTGGGGGGGGGGGGGTCAACCTTCTTTTTTTTTTAAATATTTGTCTTTTCATGCACATGGTGATACTAATTACTAAGTTATCTAACGTATATCCTGTGACTGCGTTTGTACTCTTCCTCCTTGCCTAAAAATGTTATCATTTTTTGATGAATTTTGTTACCACTGCATCATGACTTCTTTCCTATCCTTTTTCCCCTTCCTACCTTCCTTAAATCTGAGATGGGAGAAGGGAGGATTATTAAAATATGACTAAGAGGCAGTATGGTAACTTTTTTTGTTTTTACAGCAATTGTTATTATCTCCCTTTAGAGATACAAATCACGACTTGCAAAAAAAAATATCTTATTGTGAATAATGAAAAGCTGATTTAACAACCCATGATGGCCTGTCTTGGAAGCGATCTCACGACCTTTGATATCGTACTTAACAGAGCTTGTCTTCTTTCAGGTGATTTCTTATCTGCTATAAATGACCAGATGTTGGATGATGATACGAGGCACTGACATCTGAATATGCTTGCTGTTTGGGGTTTTCAGTTGTGTCTCATGAATGCCAGTTTTCATCTTGTGTGGTCCGAGTAGGAGGAGGTGGTACCATAGGTCCACAGTATCCCCCATGGGCTGGACATCGAGTCGGTAATCAGTCTCTGAAAAATATTGTCCATCTTTCTTTATCTAAACTTGTTCTAACCTGGCTTCGTACCTTATTTAGCACTGTACAGTACTTGGTTTGGTGGAACTCTTAGTGTGTAAGTTCGATCCCGCTGAGGTCCCTTCTCTGAGAAGGAAGTGTGAAGTGTGGTGTGTTTTCGTTGGATGTGATGTGCAGGCGTTGTGGTGTGCCCTACTGTCTGATTGTAAACCAGCACGTAGGTGTAAATTGACAAAATTTTCCATGTGTAGGAGGAATCCGCCCACTCAAAGTCGGTTGATAACGTTAATAAGTATTACTTTCAGGAATTCTGTAGTAGTGGGTGAATGTGTGCTTTGTAGCTTGTGACGGCAGTAGGATCGATCCTCATCTGGCGGATAAAAGAAAATATATTCCGTTGTGGGGTGAGAAGTAAACTTATAACCGCCATTTTGGCATCTGTACGGGGCGTTTGTATGAGAATTGTATCAATTTGGAGATGCTTGACCCTTCTCTAATGTCACTAACTAACCATGCTAAGGAACCAACAGGACCTTGCAGTTTCCTGGGTTAAAGGTCAAAGAGAGACAGAAATTCAGTTGTCACAATGGAAATAAACGTCACCCCTAAGCTCAGTTTACACTAGAGCACTCAGCCGAGACAGGAACTCGGCCAAGTATTCGCCTGATGTAAATATAAAGTACAGTACTCAGCCGAGTAAAATGAGCGAGCTAGTGAATAGAAACCCTTTCTATTAGCTCGGCCGAGTGGCTACTTCTACCAATGGAGGTGCTTTACTGGATGACGTACTTGGCGTTTGTAGACAGCAAACGTCGAACATCTGGTGGTAAAGCCTCTGTCTAGGAGACCTTGCTGGTGGCATCATAATACCCTTATCCCGCCTGTGGCAGGGTAGGGTCTGCGGGTTCTAGCCCTCCACTCCCGCGTATCTTTCTCCAGGTCCTCCTTAATTTTGAAACTCATCTCTGACTCGAAACTTTGGGATTTCGTGACAGTGGTTTCTGCAATGAAAAATGTTAAAAAAAAGGTTTCAAATGCAACTTCGATGGTCCTTGATGTGTTGAGTAGGTCGCCACCTTTCCTTATTCGTTGAATTTGTCAGTATCGTCTCATGACTGTAGATGTTGGCTTTTTTTATCGTTAGTTGTAATATATATTTACAGCCTTATTGATTAACTGCGTTTTTATCACATTTCTTTCCTAAAAAAAATGACTGAGTCACAAAACTGAGCCTCTTATTGAGGGTTGCTTCATTGTTAAATTTCAGTCATTTGTTGGAAAGGTAGCAGTTCAGCACGTATCTGGTGATTTCTTGTACCCAATGCTAATGACTAAGCAACACCGTGTCACACTTTTGTGCAGAAAATGACGTTAGACCGACCCCACACAGCTGATGCTAATGATTGCATACAACTCATTCTTGCTGCTCAGCAAGTGTCAGGTCAAATTGTAATTTCTGTTTTACATTGTGGCACTTAGGGTATTTTCCTGGCCATGTAGTAGTTGCAGGATCAAACCAATAGTTTTAATACTGGATACTGGATTAGTTTCGTGGGTTGGGGAGTAAGCAGGCAGCCATAACAGGACGAACTCTTATGAGGCTGCCCGTGGGAGATGAGGAGTTAGGTGGAAGGACGAAGGAGAGGGTTAATTTGCAGCACCCAACGTTCTTTACCAACCACCCATGTTGGTATTGACATGGGCTTGCGCTGCTTAACTTCAGTGATCTCACGGGAACTGGTGTGTCCAACGCAACTTGGCTGCGAACTAATTGGTCCTTGGCTAGAAACTAATTTGAACAACCTCGTTCAGAAACGACCCTGGGTTTCACAAGGAACCATGAGCGTCCTCTGACAACTTGTGTATGCGGAGCCACGCACTTTTCCCTGCTCAATTTTTGTTTTACGTCTTTACTTTCGATGCCATAATCACCTCGGTGGTAGAGATAGCGTACTGGACTACTGTGTCAGTAGCTCCAGGTGTCTTCTTTCTTTTGGGCGTTAGAGACAGAGAAAGAGACCCCAGGGCACCTTTCGACGGGTGGGAATTAATGCATTGGCTCCGTGTGATGAGCACGATGCCACCAAATATTTGAAATATATACTGTATGTAGTACGGCAAATTTTCCAGATGTAGGGGATAGCCCCCAATGGCCAAATGAATCAAACTGGGCCGCGATGGATGAGCATAGGGGTTGCACCATTACGGTGGTAGCCAGTTGCTTAAAAATACTTTTCAACAGATTGCTGAACAGGGCACCCGATCCTGCCATAGGTTATTTTTGAAACCTGTACCCGTCTTACAACTGACCCGCCTCGGTGGCGCAACAGGTAGCGAACGCGATTTACTGGATCGAGGTGGGTTGGCTTCTTTCGGACGAGAGAGATGCCTCGAGTGTGCCTTCCTTTGGGTGAGGAGTAAAACCGAGGTCCTGTGCGGTGTACGATCCTGTGTGGTTGGGATCACGTCAATTTGGCGTACATACCGATCTCCTGGGTGCACACATGTGTTCAAAATTGCAACTGTCATAACCAGTGGCAGATCCAGGATTTTCGTCGGGGAAGAGTTTAGCTAATACAGGGGGGGGGGGGGTTGAGCTAAACCTCACGTATTATGCAAATATAAGTTTATATGTGCATGGGAGGGGTTGCAACCCCAAAACCCCATCCTAGATCCGCGCGTGGTCAAACAGTCATTACAACGGTCCCGTATAACACAGTTGGGTTTGTTTGTGTTTTAGGGCCCATCGACTTCAAAGGTCATTAGGGCCCTATAACACAGTTATGGTAGGCATTCATTGTTCTATTACCTTGCAATGACTGTTGTTATGACTGTTGAAATATGTTGTTATGACCGTTGCAATTTTGAACAAATTTGGGCACCCAAGAGATCGGTATGTACGCCAAATTGACGTACGCCAAATTGCCATACGCCAAATTGTCATACGCCAAATTGACGTAGACCCTGTGTGGTTCTACTGGTAGATGAGGCAAAAATTTCCTTGTGTAGGAGCTCGCCTTTTGGCGTCGGGGGAGTGCCCCAATGAGCAGTAGACCGATGATAAATAAGCATAGGGGTTGCAGCTTTGGTAGGGAGCCGGCTGCGAAAAAACACCGTCCAATATCTCGCCCGTGTGCCCATTCAGAGGGGCATTATGAGTACCCGACCCTGCCATAGACGGGAAGAGGGTTAGAAGTTGCTTTGTATCCGTCTTAGAACTATTGCAAATGTTGGTTTGATTTCGGGAAGCATTGGTTTTCTGCAAGAGCATCAGGAACCCCCGCAGCAGTCCACGCACCATATCGTTAAATGCTAGTGTGTGCTGTCAACAACCTATAAAAGAAACCTGAACAATGATAATAAAGTAATTCATATTAATTTATGTACTTTGCATATTCTGTAGATTCAAAGTTCAGCGTTTTCATGTCATATTTTATTCAAATATGTTTCTCAAAGACAAATATTGATAGCTGAAATTCAAACTTCTTGCGGATGTCAGCAGATATTGGCCATGTAACGTTTAAATGTCTAAGTGAAGGTGAAAAGAATTGGTCATATAATTTGCATGACCGGAGAAAATTTCAAAGCAACCTCCCAGTGCCGGATTTAGATATTGAGAGGGCCCTATGCTATTTCAGTTTGAGGCCCTTTTCTTAAGTTTTGAAGCCCACTAAATGTTGAGACCCTAGGCTTCAACCTACTTAGCCTAGTGGTAAATCCGGCACTGCACCACGTAATATTTTAATTTCTCACCGACAAAACCAGAGTTGGACTGGCCTGTAAGCAGGGCTGGGTTTAGATGAAGAGAGACCCTAGGCTATTCCACTTACGAGGCTCTCCCACCTCCCATTTTCAACTTTTTAAAATCACATGTGACAGATAACATTACTAATGGATGGAGACCGATCCAGATCTTGATGGTTAAGCAACGCAAACCGAGTTAGTACTGACATGGCTGGCCTCTTGGGAAAACTGGGTACCGCTAATACCCAAAAATCGTCGCATTAGTGTAGTGTCTGTGCAGTCTCTGCATCAGAACTACACTGTGGACGGGGCTCTAATGACCTTGTAGTTGAAGGGCCCTAAAACACCAACAAACAAACAGATCTTGATGCCCTAGGCTGAAACCTAATTAGCCTTTAGATAAATCCGGTCCTGCCCGTAAGGGATATCGGCCTTTCCGTGGTGGGCAGTCGTCGTCCAAGGGCCAACGTACCGACATTCTTGTTTGTAGAAAAAAAATCCTTACTCGTCTCGAGCTTGTTGTTACTCTTTTGGCCTTTGTAACCACGTCGGACCAAACTTTCTGTCCAGTTCAGTACTGGACAAAGCTGTCCAAAAAAGTCGGGTCACCATTCTGGCAAATGCTCTTTCCGTTTTGGCCTGTCGCCTAAACTGCCAAAGTCGATGGTATGCTCTAGTCCACTGGTGTCAATCACATACAGTATATGGACAGGGGCAAACAAATTCAGTTTGAGTCTAGGCACAAAAGTGTAACAAGCAAAAAGGACTTCCTTCTTTCATGGATATTCGAGAGCAATTCATTAAAATTTTACATCGGTCCGCCTTGTGGGCCGCGTTTTTCACACCAGTTCACATGCCCTTTCTGTTTGATGAACTCTGGCGTAACCCCCATAGTTAGCTAATAATTAATTCAATATTCTTATTTTTCAATTCATACTCGTCGTGGTTATTAAAACTTAAAATTTAACATTTGCTTTATGTTGCAAAGCTAATTAATGTCACCCATGTAGTGCTTGGATGATCTGGAGACTAATTGTTAAATGTCCCTAAAGCGAGCAAAAGGTCATGACCTAAGATGACGAGAACGATTTTAACAAGAAAAAAGTGATGGAAAACAAGAAGCAGACTCGGTCGTGACCCTCTTAAAGGAACCATGTCTCTCCATATCATATGTGCCTTCAGCAAACTAAAAATAATTATGAAAATTAATGCAAAAAATAGATTACTTTACTAACTCGGATGATTAGCGTATTTCTTCGTGTTTCGGTGGGTGCGGGTTCAATGCTAACAAGAGATGTTCCGAGATAAGCCTTCTGATGAAAGACATTGAACTCGTGAGCATAATTCCTATTCCTGACTGTATGGGTGGGGTTAGGTTAGGCTTTTATTCGTCATGGACTTTCTAAGATTATTGCATTGTAATAGAGTGTGAATTTTTCCCACATTTTATGACTTGCCCATCTCTAATGTCATCAAAGGACCTCACAAGTTTACGATTGTGCACTTTCGGAAATGATCTGAAGTCTCCGACCCTGTTGGAGCGGCAAGTTGCGTTGGACACACCAGTTCTCGTCTGATCACTGAAGTTAAGCAACGCAAGCCCAGTTAGTACTGACATGGGTGGTCGCTCGGGAAAGCTGGGTACTGCTAATACCCAATAATCGTCGCATTAGTGTAGTGTCTGTGCAGTATATGCATTAGAACTATACAGTGGACGGGTCTCTAATGACTTTGTAGTTGAAGGGACCTTAAAAACAAACAATCTAAATCCGACCCTGTTATAGGCGGAAGAAAGATTAGTGATGTTGATTGAATGGGTGTCAATCCCAAATAGTCAGTTAATTTCTGAGCCCCAAGGTGCAAGTTTGCGTAAACGGTTTTTTTACATGTAGCGAATGGCCCGAAGGACACAACCCACCTCAATCATACTCGAACCTACATACCATGAACTCAAGCATGCTACCAATTCAGCTACAGAGATTGATTGGTATGCTAGAAATGTATCTGTTCGCCCAGATCAACATAATAAACCAGGTCCTGAACCACACTTCGAAACCACAACTTGGATATTTATTATTTATACATCTACAAAAATAACTGTTAGCAACTAGGTGTGACACAAATTGGAATGCTGCGTATTTGCTGAAGTCATCAGGCTAATTTTACCGCTTAATACGAACATGGTATGCAGGTGTGTCTGTCTGGGCTCGTGATGTGCAGGTTCGATCCTGGCAGGGGAGGATCCAGAGGTGGATCAGAGGGTGAGCACTTCAAAAAAAGTGCGCCCCAAATATTTTAAAATATTCAGAATCCCTTAATATAAATTTAGCTAGCACTTAAAATACGTTGGCACTTACATTCTGCCCCTTAGACCAGTGTTTTTCAACCGGGGTTCCATGGAACAAAAGGGTTCCGTGAGGTCCGCCCAAGGGTTCCGCAATGGCAAGGTAAAATATAAAACTAATGAAAACACAAGAAACGAGAATGACTTTTGTCTGTCGAAGATGAACTTCGGGTGTCTCTCAAACATTAGGCCACAAATTCAACTCCTTATGCTAACACACACCTGTGTCAATTAATGTTTTTCTGTCGCTATATGGGGTTCCGCGAGAAGTCTCAATGTTCCAAAGGGTTCCATCCCAATAAAAAGGTTGAAAAACACTGCCTTAGACAATGCCCTAGCTTCAGTGGTGCAGCCAACTGCAGATTGGACTGGCAATATAGAAATGGGAATAACATATCCAAAAATGCCTCATCAATTGCAAAGTTGAATCGTTCATCAGTTGAAATATGCGCTCCATTGAGGCGCTCAGAGTGGGAGCAATTGCTGCATTGCTCCACCCCCCCCCCCCCGATCCGCCCCTGGATCCTGGCTGGATAAAACAGTCAAAATTGCGCTGCTCTTCAGATGGTGTAAATGCAGTTATTGGTTTAATTTCGTACCCCTACCATTTTTTATGAATTTCGCATGTGTGTACATTGGATTACTTATTGTTATTGTGCAATAGGTCAGACACCATGCAATATTATAACCAACATCATCGTCATACCCTCGTCCCGCCTGTGGCAGGGTCGGGTTTGCGGGTTCTAGCCCTCCACTCCCGTCTATCTCCCACCAGGTCCCCGTTCACTCCGCACACCGTCTCATATCTTCGGTCTTCCCCTGCCCCGGGTGCTCCCGACCACCTGCATTCCTGGTATGGCCCTAAGAAGCTCCTCGTCCCCTCTTCTCATTATGTGACCTTACCACCTCAGCCTATTCTCCCTCATTTTTTCGGCGATGTCCACCACCCCCAGGCTACCTCTAACATACTCATTCCTAATTCTATCGGCAATATTATAACCAACAAAGCACTAATATACAGCACCTGTTTCAAGTTTCTATTTTGGTTGTATAATGTGATGTTGGAACACGTGGGGTAGACCGTCATCCCCCTCACAGACAACCCAGCCAATTCTCCTGCGGGTTCCAGACACCTGTCTGGGGTACCCCCAGTCAGCATGTTCAGTGGACCCGCAGACCCGACCGACCTTGCCACAGGCGGGATAAGGGTATGATGATGTTGACCCCTTTTTATGAATTATGCAGTTTGATAAATAGCGTCGTTAGGCAGCTTAGTAGTTAGCGTACTTGACATCCTGTGTCCATGGCTGTAGGATATCAATCCTGGCTGAGGCAGCGCACCTTCCCTTGAATGGAAAGTAAACCGTTGTTGCCCCGTTTGGTGTGTACGATTCAGACATACAGTGAAACATACGTGTAGATCGGGAAATTTTCTAGGTGTAGGAGCTCGTCCCCTGGTGATGGTGAATGAAGCTGATTATTGTAAACGAGCAAAGGGTTGTAGCATTAGGTTGACAGCCGGGCAGCTTAAAAACACCGTTCAAGAGTTCGTTCAGGTTTTCCTGGTTGAAATGAAACGAGTAGATGCCTGACTCTGCTGTAGGCCGGGAGAAGAATTTGGACTGATGATGACTAATGCGTACCGGAAGGTTGGCAAGTCTACCAACCCTTCAGGCGTTCACTCCTATTTTTTTTCTGGTATGTTCGTAAAAAAGGTTCACAGCTAAGAGACCCAAGAGTCGCTGACAGAAGATGATGTCGATTAATGCACAGTATTTCAATAGTTCTATGATTGCTGTTACCAGTGCCGGATTTAGATATTGAGAGGCCCTAGGCTAATTCAATTTTGAGGCGCTTTTCTTAAACTTTAAAGCCCGCTAAATGTTGAGGCCCTAGGCTTCAGCTTAATTAGCCTAACGTTAAATCCGGCACTGGCTGTTACTCATTTATCTGACGAATTCGTGTTTGTTAAGAGTGTGAGTTAAGGCCGGAAAGGATCAAGTGAGGGCAAAAAAGGGGGCTTGTTAGATGTATGATTTTATGCTCGTGATCCGTTGTCGATATAAAAAAAATCTCCAAGGCCATTCTTACCATTAAAAATGTCGTAGCTAGACATTGGCAAACATATTCAAGGTAATATGTGACCAAAATATACTTAAATCGTGTGTTGGCGATATAACCTTCGTTGTCAATTATCACAGGGTTCCGTATTTTTCAGGCCGTGACTGTCCCCAAAGTAAAAATGGCACAAACAACAAGCGGCGTTGAAATACATATAAATATATACAGTATATAAAATTTAGGACAAATAATAATGTTAACTGGAACGGCTATAAATGAAAAATATAATATTACTTCATTCAGTGCCATCCATCCAATTGGGTACCATGTGTTCGACAAAATTCAAGGACAAAAGGTTAGGGCTACTTTCGCATCGTGTAGCGGCATTTTACATTTTGATGAAGAAATACCGAAAACCTGAATGTCGGAGAGGTGGGTTGTTGTTTAAACGTTATTTGTGAGCTGAGGGGATAACGATATTTAATTGCTAAATTAAATGACCCCTAAGACTGGATTGTCATGGTAAAGGTCTAGTCCTCAAGTGTCCTCCATCGGTTGTCACATTGCGTTTGTCAACAAATAAGGAAGGCCCGTGAAGGAGACGTACATAACCATGAATCTGGGTCGCGACCTTCATAAAATTTGTAGATTTTGGGTCCTTTCCCTCTCCTCAAGAAGAGGGACCATGAGGCACCATGAGGGTTCTCTTAAGGGGAGATGCTGCAATGGTTCCTGCACGTTGACGCTTTCACAGCGTTCGACCACGTCAGTCAACTTTGTCGAGAATCTTAACCCACCCATCTCGGTGGCGCTGTGGGTAGCACGCCCGGTAACTGCATCAGGAGTTCTAGGTTCAATATTGGACCGAGGTGGGTTGACTTCCTTCGGGCGAGAGAGAGAGAGAGGCCCCGAGTGTGCCTTCATTGGAATGAGAAGTAAAACCGAGGTCCCGTGTGGTGTACGATAGCATTTGCACGTAGAAGAACCCTCTCTACTACGGAATGGTAGATGAGGCAAAAATTTCCAGGCGTAGAAGCTCGCCCCCTCCCCCGTCAGGCGTCGGTGCAGTGCCCCAACGAACAGTAGACCGACGAGAGGTAAACATAGGGGTTGCAGCTTTGGTTGCCAACCGGCTGTGGAAAAACACTGGCCAATATACTATATCACCCTTGTGACCATTCAGAGGGTTAAGGTGGGCACCCGACCCTATCATAGGCGGGAAAAGGGTTAGGAATTGTTTTTGCGTCGAGAATCTTAACCTGCATTCAAATCACTGACCATCGAAAACCTGCCTGACGTTGAATGATGTCACATAACTATGGTTTTCCCTCCAAATTGGCGGGAGAAGTAGAGGAAACCCTTCCCGGAAACTTGCCTCCTGCTGTCTACTGACGTCGCCATATGCCCTTAGCAACCGAGGTAGTAGGATGACAAATCGACCACAGCTAAAGCTACACAGCACCAGTAGGGCTTCGAATGCAGCTGGAGAGTGTCCAATCCACTGTAGGAGAAAAGAAATGATTAACAAAGGTTGGCACATGCCTGGTGGAAATCCCATTGAGAAATTACATCTAATTTCCTCTTGACACTATTGGCTGTTTCATCCATGAATAATTAAGCCCGATACTAAATTTCGTGCTTCTGTATTTTCCTGAAAACTTATGTGGCCATGGTACACCCACGAAATTCCTGACTTCCTAACTCCTTCAGCTGTTGCGTTCTGAATTAAAGTTGACTGTTGCAGCTCAGTGATTGCTAATGACTGGATCTATCCTGCCACAAGTGGGATCTTTTCTTCAAGACTCAAGTGCTCTTTCTGTCATACAGGTAGTTAAGGCTTGCCCCATGTAGAGCATAGGATGTAAACTGCAAAACTGGTCCATTTTTCTAGGAAACACATCGATGTCATAGGCTGTCGGAGGGACTCATTTAGTTTTTGATGAATGAAAGCAGGGTTAACTTTGAGTTCATGGATTAAGGATCAGTAGTGGCCGTGGTGGAGGACTTCTTTCGAGTGAGAGGTATCAAGTGCGCCCCCAGTTGCCTCTTATCGTCGGTAAAATATTGATATCGGAAAGAGGTGAAGCCAACGTTTAAAAATCAGAGGTTGCGGCGGTAAGTCGGTAGCTTGCTGGGTGAAAATGTTGTTCACCATTTCGCCGTTGTTTTCCCGATATTAACGGAAGCGGCTTATTGCGTTGGACACCCCAGTTCTGGTGTGATCCTTGAAGTTAAGCAGCGCAACCCCAGCTAGTACTGACATGGGTGGCCGCTTGGGAAAAACTGGGTACCGCTAGTATCCAAAAATCGTCGCATTAGTGTAGTGTCTGTGCAGTCTCTGCATCAGAAGTACACTGTGGACGGGGCTCTTATGACCTTGTAGTTGAAGGGCCCTAAAAAGACAACACCA
This sequence comes from Trigoniulus corallinus, assembly GCA_013389805.1. Classification (NCBI taxonomy): domain Eukaryota; kingdom Metazoa; phylum Arthropoda; class Diplopoda; order Spirobolida; family Trigoniulidae; genus Trigoniulus; species Trigoniulus corallinus. The sequence continues at coordinate 17,291,105 of JAAFCE010009109.1, forward strand.
ACCAATCAACTAACATGGGTGGCCGCTTGGGAAAACTGGATACCGCTAGCACCCAAAAATCGTCGCATTAGCGTAGTGTCTGTGTAGATTCTGCATTAGAACTATGCAGTGGACGGGGCTCTAATGACCCTTGCAGTTGAAAGGCCCTAAAATACCAACAAATCCAAAAAAAAATCCGATATTAACGGGATGAGTACTCGACTGCCGTAGGCGGAAAAAAAAGGGCTAGAAATGATGATTCTAGTTTGACTAAAATGATATCGTTTTATTTTAAAGTGTTTTTTTAAGTTAATGTTGGCCCTTAACGAGTCACCCTCAATGTGTCTAATTCAAAGACTTCGATAACTAATCTGAATTGCTGTCAAGAAGAATCTTGAGGCTAAGCTATAAAAATAATTACAGATGTAGTAACTTGGCAAACTGAAATTATTTCCTTTTTCAGTAGCAGGATTTGATAATAGGTACATTAAAATTATGCAAACTGTTTCGAGGAAGGTATAAAAATTATCTAGCATTTTTGTCCAAGTTCAGATGCTTCGACGATATGAACTTTTCTCCAAAATGTTCTTCATGCCATCGTTGTCATTTTGAAGTTGAATAATGATATATATATATCGGTCAGATTAATTATTGGAGACCTAATTGAGGGAAAAACCAGTTTGGCAACATTTGCTAAGCAAGAAAAGACAGCAGCAGCAATAATGATGTTTCTTGAATCAAAATCGTCGTTTGCATGGTGAAAATTACATACTGTAGATCGGCGGTTCTCAACTGGTGCTCCGCAGAACTCTAGGGTTCCGTAGCAAGATTTTCTGGGCTCCACGGCACTAAGCGCTGCAGATCCCTGGGGCACCACAAACGCCAGCCGTCTATCTCTACATATAGCTCTTGCATGGATTGGATCAGTATGCATGGATTGCTGGATTAATTTAATGGGTTGGGGAGTAAGCCAAGCAGCCATAACGGGACGGGCCCTTAGGAAGCTGCTCGCGGGAGATGAGGAGGTAGGTGAAGAGGACCAAGGAGAGGGGAAATTTACAGCACCCAACGTTCTTTCCCAACCACCCATGTTGCTACTAACGTGGGCTTGCTTGTGGTTTGCTTGAGAAAATACAATTGCTTCATTTTGATTTTGTTGTTAGTTTTTTAGGGCCCTTCGACTTCAATGGTCATTAGGGTCCAGTTTCATTTTGAACTTGTGCGTCTTACATCAGGGTCCGCTGTAGGCACCGGCAACTCGGACATTTGTCCAGGGCGGCATTTTGTTGATGGAAATAGGTAGGTGTTAAAGTCATTTGTGCCCATAATGCTCTCCCAGCTGCCGAAGAACGAGTTATTGGATATGTTGTGCCAAGCCCCCCCCCCCCCCATCTCCGTTAAAAAAGGACTAACCTTGCAAAAAACAAAGGTCAACAAATCATGGGGTATGGGCTGCTGATGTAAAACGTCAAAGTTTCACAAAATTGTCCCCTTTTCTCCTAGAATCTAGCTTTTGGTTTTTACTTATCACTGAGGAGAGGCGGTAGTTTATTTTTGTGTGGGGTGGCAATTGCCTTTTTGTCCCGGGGCGGTAATTTGTCTTTTTATCCGGGGCGGCTTAAGTGCTAGAGCGGGCCCTGCTTACATTTACTTAGTTGTGTTTTCTCCTGAAACATTCCATATTATATATTTGCTTACAGTCATTTCAGTGCACATTTAATTTTTCCGTATTGCCGGAATCAAATAGGGGCTCCGCGAACGAACTGGCTGCCAGGTAAGGGCTCCGCAGCTCCAAACGGGTTGAGAACCGCTGCTGTAAACAATCTGATTTATTTTATTTTGAATTTATTACCATTAAGCAGTGATGGAATTACCCGCATGCGGTCTGGAATATCCCTGTTGCTTACTGTTGTTGTACAATAGGTCAGACACCATGCAATATTATAACCAACAAAGCAGCCGCCTCACCCGTGAGCAGCCTCCTAAGGGTTCGGCCTGTTATGGCTGCTTGGCTCACTCCAAAAACCGTTAGTGTAACATAGCATTAATTTACCTGCCAGAATTTCTATTTTGGTTGTATAAAGTGGTGTTAGAACACGTGGGGTAGGTCGGCATCCCCCTACAGACAACAAAGCCAATATTCCTGTGGGTTCCAGACGCCTAGCTGGGTGCCCGCAGTCAGACATGAGAAGCTAAGTCAGACATTAGGTCCATAACCGGGATGACATAGAAGTTGTACAAGGCAGTGGTTAGGCCCGCTATGTTATATGGATCAGAGTGTTGGGCAGTGAGAAAGTAGCCGAGATGCGAATGCCGCGGTACATGAGTGGGGCGTTGAGAGCTGATAGAATTAGGAATGAGTAGATTAGAGGTAGTCTTGTGGTGGGGGGGGACATCGCGGAAACAATGAGGGCGAGTCGATTGAGGTGATATTGACACGTAATGAGAAGAGGGGAGGAGGAACTCCTTAGGTCCATTACAGGAATGCAAGTCGGTGTGGAAGCACCCGGGGTAGGGGGAGATCGAAGCAGACGTGAGAGCAGGCTGCCCGTAAAGATATGGTAGTGTGTGGGGTGGACGGGAACCTGGTTGGAGATAGGCGAGTGGAGGGCGAGAACCCGCAGACTCGACCATGATGGTGATGAACAGGGGAACATACTGTAGGAAATAGACGGGCTAGCCGACTATACCATGGGTCATGGCAATCTGTGTGTGTGTTTGTGGGATGAACAAGAATTGAATTGAGAATAGACGGGAATGGGGGAGGCAAAACTCGCAATGAAATCCCGCCATAGCTGGAACGAGGGCATAATGTGATGAATGGTGATGACCTACCGTTTGTAGTTCTGCTCGCAACTGGCTCTCAATAGATGGATAGATACTGCATGTATTCATATTATATTTTTTTATAGTCAAGTTAAAAAAACGGCTTACAAAAAAGTGGAATGGAAAGCTGAAACATCTGCTGTGGAGTAAACAAATTAGTGTTGCCATCGAGTATTGCTAGTTTGGGAGGAAAGAAGTATCATGGACCCCTGCTGACGTCTTTCTATTGACGTCATTGAATGAGTCATATTTTTTTTCAAGCCGTGGTCATTGCTACGTTGGCGTAGATTTTCTACCGATTTCCTTCGCCGTTCGAAAGCGAAGCTAGCGTTTCCCTAGTAACCGATGTTGCCAACTGACGAACGACAAAATGGAGGTTGTCTTTCGTTGTCGCCAACGTATTCTATTACCACAATAACAGCAATTGGTTGTCGAATTTGAAAATGAAATGGTGTGGGTTTATTGCTAATATTTGAACGATAAATTAGCTCATTTTTCGTCATGGAATTCTGGTGCCAAAATTTCCTGGCTTATTGAGCCTTATTTCGATGTTATCGAGCAGAGAGCAATTATACTGGTATGGTGTATTTATTGGATGCAATAACGACAGTACTGCTGTTGGAGAGGTTTTAAAATGACGTTTTGTGTGTTTTTAAATGAAATCTTAATTGAAGACTAAAGTAAAATAGAAGGGAAGTCTTTGTATTTTATTTTTCTTTAATAAAAGGGTTCGTATCAAACCCCGTTAGACGCGTCGATATGAAAACAGTAATAAGGTTCCTTTTGTTACATTGGTATGTGCTTTCATGGTTTAAAACTGCAATTTGTTGTTTATGATACTGTAGTTGCAGAAAGGCCTTTTCAAGTTTTGTAATTTAAACTGAAGATTTATAAGTTTCATGGACTTCACGAACACGGTGTTTTGTAGGGTTATTCCAGAAATTAGGTTACGACCTAAAAGATAATACTGTATGTAGTTTAGACGAGCTGTAACGTCACCAGTTACATGCTATTTGTTTTGCTTGGTTTTATTATAAAAAAAAAGCATGGGGTCCTCTGTAAGGAATTCATCCGTATAATTTTCAACCTCATATTAAAATTATGTTGGAGGTAACAAGTTAGATACTAACGTCGTCATACATTTAGTAGAATGAAGAAGAGAATGTCAAGAAGAAAAGATATGCAGATTCTAGTCTATTTTGTTGCGGTTTATGTTCTCCTGAAGCCAACTACTAAATTTAGAGAGCAGGAAAGGTTATCCCGGGTTAAATTAATCTCTGATCCAGGTAATTCTTTCCTTAACCAAGTGAATTTAATTATTTTTGTTATAGCAGTCAGTATCCGTTTACTTCACCTTCAAGAAGCTCATTCTTCACTAGGAATCGAACTGTCGCCCAATCCACAGATTAGCTATTAAACTACTGGAACTTTAGAAGTGTTGAAATAAAGATAAAAGATGTCCATAACAATTGGATACAAATTAGGACGTTGAGTTACTATGAACAACCCACAATTTATTATCTGACTAGACTGCTTTTTGCTTAACTTCGTTAAAAAAGAACAAAAGCTTTATATATTAATATGTTTGTGTGTCGCTTGTTTATGGCCTGCTTGGGAGAGAAAATAGTGATTTCTTAAGGAATAAACGTGATTTTTTTCAGGGACTGATAAAGGGTTTGAATGGGAGGTTACAGGCCGAGGGTTGTCTTGCATAGACTATTCATATATGATTGTAAGTCATTATTTTTTAGTGTTGTTTTTTTGCGATTTAATCTTACAAGTTCGCCTTGACTCCTTGTTGAATCGTTTGTTTTCACTGAAGCGAGGGTGGCCTTTGACAGGCAAAATGGGAACGAATTTAATACCTCGTTTCATAATCCATATATATATATATTTTAAGAGATTTGGAAGAGGATAATCGTAAACCTCTCTGTTTCGACGGATATGTTTGTTGGTTTTTCTATGGTAGACGGAGCCTGGATTAAATTGTCAACATCATTCGACATATTGGTTTTGGCCTTGATTCAAGTCGAAGCCTTATTTATATTCGCATAGTTGAAAACGACAGAGTGGTTCCTATTTCCTCCTATATCTCCCCACTCTCCCAATCCTAGAAATGTGGTTGCTATGGGTCCAATATGAAACTCCAAAAGTCAACCAATTATTGTTGTTAGTAAATCTAGAATTAGGTTGTTTTTTATAAGAGAAATGCAGTATATGGAGTTGCAGAGGTATACAGTAGTAGAAATTAAAGTTTAGAGCTACATAGTTAATTGTGAGACCTCGACATTTGATTTTCAAGGTATCCTAAAAGGGTGTTGAGGTGAAAACGGGTGGGAGGACAAAAGGTTGGTGAGGTGAGTGGAATTACAATGTTCCTTTGGTATGGCCTTTTTGTTTGCACTAGGATGGAAATTTAATAGCTTTGTGTTTTGCAGGCGTTGACTTACCTACGTCCAACAGCTGCTGCTGAAGTTGTTAAGTTGGTCTTTGTCATTTTTAGGGTCATCTCTCTCTACTCATTAGTTAGAGGATGAGGAAGGGAATACATGTGGGTTAGAGGAATGAGGGAGAAGGGTAGGAAACATTCCCCATTATCTCTCTCTTTTCATGGTAATGTCGACACAGTTTCTGCCCTCGATAGCTCCCCTGAGATGGTCGACTCCTACCTACAGTCAAATTTTTATAGCGGAACCTCTTGCTTGTCAAGGATTTGTTGTGTACAGTATATAATTCTGAACGCATTTGGTCCTCATAAATTGCGTCAATGGAACCCCTTCCTCTTCATCCTCCTCCTTTTACTTGTGTATTTGAAATACTGTACAGTACTACCACTTTGGTATGTGAATTCGAGGACACATCCACCCATCAGAGGTCACCGTGTTCGAGACAACAGCTTGTCTCTCGACACACTGATAGTGTAGTGTGGGCGTGTTGTCGAGTAGCTGGTCTGCAGTTGATAAACTGTTCATTGTTGAACCGGTATTTCATAGATATGTATGTCAACATTAGTCCCGTCTTCGTTCCTCCTACGGTGACGTCCTACTGATAAAACATGTGTTTACTAATTAGTGATTCTCCCCTTTATGAAGGAACTACCGCTGACCACTAGCCTATTCGGGGCTCCTGTAGAGAACCTATGAACTGGACTATGGCGCCAACTGTTTATTATCTTGTCCTTTCTGACACCAAAACCTGTCTGAGAGACAATTAAACTCCTATTTAGACTGAAATGGCTCAGGTAGCGGTGACGGGATGATGTGTGGGAGGTTATAGGAACTTGAGGACTCCTGACAACATTCAGAGCTAATGGAAAAGTATGGTGGCAGATGAAACGATTTATTGATAACACAGACCTGTGCAACCCAATTGCAATCCATTTATCTTCTCAACAGCGCCTTCTGAATTTCTTGACGTCAACCACCTCCCCTACCGGTACTTGCACTGGATGGGATACTTTCTGTGAGGAAAACAATTTCTGATGTGAAGCTACTTTGGTGCCCATATCTCTGCCACTGTACAAATGACTCACTCGGAGAGGTTACAAATATGATGTTATTTTTGGTGAGAAGCCAGTCAAAAGTAGGTCTGATAAGTTTTCCTGGATTGAATATGGTAAACAGTCGTGATTTATATGATTTGCAGAATGGCGGCGTTTTTAACCAATAGCATCTTGATAATTGTCATCATCACCCGGTCTACGTTATTCCTATGCTTACCCTGAGTATCCTGAAATAAAATTATCATCGTCATCATCATACCCTTATCCCACCTGAGGTAGGGTCGGGTCTGCGGGTTCATGCCCTCCAATTCCCGCCTATCTCTCACCAGGTGCCCGTCCACCAAATACACACACACTACCATATCCTTGCAGACAACCTGCTACCATTTTGTGCTTTGGTCTCCCCTGCCCCTGGTGCTTCCAACCACCTGCATTCCTGTAATGGACCTAACGAGCTTCTCCTCCCCTTTTCGTATTACGTGTCCAAACCATCCCGAATCATCACATAAAAGGGTTTTTACTAGCACCGTGGCACGTTTACAACTGCAGCCTGCAACTCCTTATTGGGATTTCCGTCGTAGAACGTTTCCATTTGTGTGTTTCCTGGAGTGGAATGCCCTGCCGTACTCCCTCAGGTCCACTATTTGCGACTGTTTTCATTATAGATGCCTTGTAAATTGTAGGCATTTTCGGGCAGCCGTATGGAATTATTTTCTAGGCCTCGCTGCCGTGAGATGAGTTTGTTTCTCTGACTTGTTGTCTTTGTTTATTAAGCTGCTATGTATACAGCTGTCAATGTATAGTGTACTCTTAGTACGTTAGTAATAATAAATAATAATAATAATATAAGTAATAACAATGCAGCAGACTCTAGCTCGACCCTGACCAAGATGGGAACCAAAGAGTGTATGTAGTTGGAATGTACATTTCGGCTTGTGCACTTAGGTGCTTTCGTTACTCGTTACCAGCTGACAGAGATCGGCTGTATTGCGTTGGACACGCCAGTTGTTGTTTGATCACTGAAGTTAAGCAACGCAACCCAAGATAGTACTGGCATGGGTAACTGCACAGGTAACCGCATGGTACTGGCATGGGTAATCGGAGCCGTAATGGCCGTTATAGTTGGAGGGCCCTAGAACACCAACAAAACATACAAGCTGACAGTTCCAGCCTTCTATAGGCTCTTAATGAATAGATAATTTTTTTCTGGATGTAGGAAACCATTGTCAGGAATGCGAGTGGTTGGAAGCACCCAGAGCAGGGAAGACCAAAGCAGACGTGGGAGCAGGTTGTCCTGGTGGAAAATAGGCGAGAGAGGACCCGCTGCCCCGACCCTGCCACAGGCGGGATAAGGGTATCATGATGATGATGTAGGAGACCGCTAAGTGCAGTTTCACGCTTCCCAAGGCTTTGATAGGAAGAAGAGAAATCTGTACCTAATTAGTGGTAGTCTGCACATGCTTATTATCTTGTTGATCCCCTAATAAAAATTAGTCCAGTTTTCTAGGCCACTCTGGGTTTTCTGTTGTCAAACGTGATCTAGGAACCAGTTTAGTATTTTTTGTCCATTATTATACCCAAGTAACAAAACCAGAATTCAAGGAGGTTTTTTTTGTTCTGGAGCTTTGAAAATTTGGAGATCCTAACCGCGCTCGTTTGATGCATGATGTGGGCGCAAGGCCGAACCTTAGTCACATTTCTATTACGTACGTAAGCTACCATTGAAAGAAATGTGAAAATTATTCAGTTCTCCTAAGAATAGGAGGAGATATTCAATTTTCAACTGCCGCATAGTTTTTTTCTCTCTTGCGCGGTTGTCCTGCATGAAAGCCTTGGTTGATTTAGAGAGCGGTTTCACCTTCAACGCTTGGGTTCCTCGGGTTTTTCCGAGAATCTCGCTTTTAGTTTGTTGCCATGACAACGGTTTTCGATCGTAGTTGCACCTGCGCGGTTTAGTTCTTTTGACGTTCGTTTTCGTGAAGATTGTGTTCCATCAGCTGCTGTTTTTTTCTAGAGGTTGTAAGCCTTATTTATTTTTTTATTTAAGTTTGCTTTTAGTTTGATAATAGTAACACACTGATAACAATATTGAAGTGATCGTCTGACGCAGTGCTAGAGTATTAATTTGTTTATTTTATATTCCAAAGACCTCCCTCAGAGTTGGTTTCTTTAGCTTTGAAGTTCAACTTCTATCCATCCGGCTTATCACGTTGTATATATTTTAATTATCGTAACGTTAGTATATTTTTTAATACCCTAGGCGTTATCATCGTCATTTCTGATGTCTTAACTCAAATATTTAAACAGATCCGTTGAACAACATTTCACGTCACATGTCAACCTTTATTTCCTTTTTTGCATAACGTCCGGTCGTTTTGTTGAAGACAGAACTTAACGCGTAAGAGAGGATATGTTTGGGCGATGCCTAAATGTAATGGATGTTGTTTATTAAATGCTAGTAACGCAACTTACAGTGATTAGCGCACTTTAACGGAATTAAATTATTCATGTTTGAATTGTAGAGCAAATGTATGACCTCAGAGGCACTTTCAGTGAGTGACTAACGCCTTAGAAGCTGCGTCGATTGTTGTCGCAGTTTGGAACACCGGAAATTGATTGTCGGGTTGTTATACTGATAATAAACTTCAAAATATTGCCAACAATTGAGGTTACAGCTTGGCTTAAATGCCACAATGATTAGCTGCAATTTTATTTTTTTTTCACACAATTTTCTTTGTGTACACATAACACACATTTTCCCCTTGCAGCCACATATTTATGTGTTGATAAGCGAAAATTAATGGCAATATTAGCAGTGTTTCCATTTTACTAGCACCAAAACCGCTTGTCACCCAACAGAATCTGGTTGTCAATATGCGAATTTCAATATTTTGACCATGCACACTCACAGTAGTTAACCCCTTCACTATTTCAAGCTTTAAGAAAACCTTAACTTTCAAATTAAACCAGTTACTCGTAAGTATGGTACGACCAATTGTTTGTTTGAATGTTGCCATCCATTTTAGTGTGTCATAATCTGAATTCCTCTCAGTGTTTTTGTTCATATCGCAAACTCTTTGGCCTTCACTAAAATTTGTAAGTTGGATGATTCGTTGACATGTTGACACTGGCGTATGTCGTGATGACATTTATGGAGATCTTTGAACAATTGACAACTGACTTAAAGCACTGTGGACAAATGTCTGTTTCGTGTGTGAGTTTGTCCATCTGGATACTGTACGTGTTTGCTTTGAACAAAAAGTTAAGCAATATGTTACTTGAACAAGGACATCAGCGGTGACAGACGTCAGGACTGTTTAGTGTTATAAACTGGTAACCTCTGTGATGAAATATTCTGTTTACGTCAATTCCGTTATGCCTCTAAAGCAGGAATGGACAACAAGCATCCCGCCTAGTTTTTCCGTGTGCAAAAGCACAAGTCCAGACGAACAGTTGGCCTCGGATTTTTGTTTGCTTGTCACAAGTCAGGTAGCCAGCCTTGTTAGCTAACTTGGTTGGCATGCTTGCGTCGTGAGGTCATGGCACGTAGGTTCGATCCTAACTGAAACCAATTGTTTCTTCAGAATGTGTCTGCTCATAAGACCCGCTTTTGTGTTCCCCGATGTAGAACCTTATCCTCCATTGTCAGCAGATAACTTTCAAGGATGAAAGGTGAGCTTGAAATAACCAAATAAACAACTAAAACTAGAACCAGAGCTTCTCGTATTATTCGAGGTGGACGACCAGCTGTTTTTCCAGAATTTTTGGACAGACGCCGATTTGTAGGCCTGGAGGGCTTGGCTCAATAAACCAAGACAAAAATATCCGACTGTTTGTCGATGACGACAATTTCTTAAAAGAGAAATTTGTAAACATCATTTAGTTTTGTGGCCACAGTATGAAATCGTGCTAATGATAGCGTCATGGGCTAGATATTTTATCATGGGCACTCCTTTGCTAAGACTGGTCCTATTCAACATAGACAGCTGGGCGGTCTGTGAGTTTCAGCAGATGTTTGGGTGTATGTCGTCACTAACTGACCATATGGGGAGCACTTTTTTGGTCCCCACAATTATTGAATGGCGATAGGGTTGCATTCCTCCTTTCCTGAATATTTACTGTCAGCACTCGTTTGGAGTTGTTTTTTTTTTAAGAACGTCCATTTTTGGGTGGCTAATTAGGAAACAGTTTCCACTTGCAGACAATTGGTTTCCGTAAAGAAATGTTACTTTTGTAAAAATGTTTTCTCAGCCAGGACTAAACATAGGTTACCTCAAACCTCCCGTTGATTCTGAGGGTAGAATAGGTTTGTTTGGCATGCTGATGATATCTATCATACGTGCTCCAGTAATTGTCAGGATTAAACCCTGCAAATAGGCATTAGTGGACCAAATATGCTAAAAAGATAAATTACCAAAATAGGCCAACGAGTGTTTGAAAATCTTAAATGGGATGTCAGTAACCTTATCAAAATGAGCACTCTTAATTACGTGAAGCAATGTTTTTCCAAACAATGTCTTTTCTACAAGTTCGTAGTTACATTCATAAATTCCATTTGTGTCATAATCATAAATGTGAGCGAACAAGTAGTTACTTTTAGGTTGACGACATACATTTTTACTAATTTATGAACATTGTGGAGAAATTAAGGTACGATTAGTGGTAAGACCTAGGACAGGCCAAAAAAACATCAATTAACCCTTTTCTCGCCTATGGCAGGGTCGGGTATTCATTTTTGTCCCACTAGGGCATATGTGCGATCTGTTGGACGGTATTTTTACACAGCCAGCTGCCAACCTATTGCGGCAACCCTTGCTCGGACAAGAAGTATGCCAACTAGATTAAGACGTACGTACGTATATTGTATGACGATGTGGGAATGGGTTACATGACGGAGTGTAGCGGTTTTCGGACTGGACAACACCTTGGTTGAGAATGGGAGGGCGAAAAGATTCGTCACAACTCGCTAGTCGCACTCTGCCGTAAGTTGGATTTGGGTTTGGCTGTAGTACTTTAGTTGGGGAAGTGTCCTTACCTCTTGATTCTTGACCTCTGAGTTCACGGGTTTGTCTCTTGACATGTGATAAGGGTAGTTGTCTCGTTGAGAAGGACTGTGCTTGGGTTTTTAATGAAAGTTACTAACCCAGAGCAAACGCCCGAATCCGGACTATTAGTAAGAACTGCAGAAGAATGAATGGTTTGGTGATAGTCTTAAGCGGCCCATAAATTATATGTTGTACTTGGAGAGCACTTTAATTAACATTGGTCTCAGGGCTGCATGTGACTTGCTGAGTATTTTTGCATAGATGCGCCTCACCGCAGTCGATTTGTCCGGGATTTCCCAGGACATCTTAACAGGAATACAACAAGACGTTTTATTTGATTCACATTGGTTTAGTATTTTATACTAATAAAACCGTTATATCAGTGAGTTACTCTAACCTCTACCTCCTCTTAGCAGGTGCAGTATATTCAATTGTAAAACCAGGAAAACAAGGAGCATACAGGCGAACTGTCGGACCTAAAACCCTCCTTTTTTAGCCTATAGGAGTAGTATCTTAACCTTGATTTTGGTTGTAGTTTGTGTTTAGTTACCAGACCTAGTTGTTTATTTCTTGATGATTTACATTAAAACATTAATTTATATTCAACGTTTAACGCCAAAAGATCAACTTATACTTTTGAATTTCGGTTCAAAAACAAGTGTGGCGAAATCGCTATTCTATGTATATTTCGAGATTTATGTACAATGATGACCTAAATTGAATAGTAAGCGGCAGCAAGGGGTCACCCTAGTTAATAGAATAAGTTAATGTTAGTTACAATAGTTTAGGGGGGAGTAGTGCTCCACCTCATCAGTGCCTACGCCCCTCAAGCTGGTCCGGACAAACCCACTGAGGTGTGTTTCTGGAGGGACTTTGATGAGTTGGTGCATCACTAGATTTTCAGGTAAGGTAGTGTAAAGGGAACGGGCGCTTAGTGGGGACTTTAATGGCCGTGTTGGCAAGGATCCACCAGACCCGCAGACCCGACCCTGCCACAGGCGGGAGAAGGGTATGATGATGATGTTGGCAAGGATATGAAAAACGTGCAAGAGGTAAAGTAGTTAGGATCAACATTCCAAAGCAATGGGGGATAGGCTCGGATGTGACCCATAGAATCAATGGAGGATGGTTGAAGTGAAGGCAGGCAAGTGGAGTCCTGTGTGATAGGAGGGTCCCAATCAAGTTGAAAGGAAGTTTTACAGGGTAGTGGTTAGGCCAGCTGTGCTATATGAATCAGAGTGTTGGGCAGGTTGGAAGAGCCACATACCGGAGATGCGAATGCTGCAGTACATGAGCGGGCTGTCGAGAGGTGATAGTTAGGAATGAGTATGTTAGAGGTAGCCTGGGTGTAGGGGCCATCGCGGAATAAATGAGGGAGAGTCGATTGAGGCGGTATGGACATGTAATGAGAAGAAGGGAGGAGGTGCTCGTTAGGTCCATTACAGGAATGCAGGTGGTTGGAAGTACCCGGGGCAGGGGGAGACCAAAGCAAACGTAGGAGCAGGCTGTCCGTAGAGATATGGTAGTGTGTGGGTGGACAGGGACCTAGTGGGAGATAGACGGGAGTGGAAAGCTAGAGACCGCAGCCCCGACCCTGCCACATATGTATGTGTAAAAGTTGAGTTTGATTGACCACTCCCTCTCAAATTTAATTTAACATACGGCAATTTGCTTTGCATTCAAATGTCCTCAGTTAGGATATTAAAATCACAGAAGGGTGAACAACGGGATATTTTACAGATCTCATTTAACAATGAAAACGTGTCGATATTTCGAAGTGTGTTGTCTTGAATTGGTTAGGATGTAGCCGTGACACTCACCCTGTGATACTCATACAGGATTCGTTTGAATCGCACTCCCCTCTCTCTTTACCGCCCCCTTCAATGAATTTTCTGATTTGTTTGTTCATAATTATGGTCTACTTTGATACTTTAAGGTACTTTTTTTATCTACTTAAACATATCGATGTCAAATGTTGGCCTATAATCATGAAATATACGCCTCATTCCCAAGGCAATCGGTTATCTAGAGACATATCCTGTCAAGTTGTTCGTTGTTTGCAACGAAATGATGAATAAAAACATTATTTTTGGCATTACTTGTTTTCACACTTTAAATTTTTGATATGGTTTTCAGTCGGCGGCGCCAGTTGAACCAAAAACAGGACAAAAAACGGGGAGAAGTTTATTGGCGAGTTTTGAAGCATTGTGAATAGTGTCCAGTGAGTCATTTGACCTAGCCGATGTTCTTAATGTCAACGCGCATGCGCAAAGTGAGCTTTCTAATAGGATAATATGACGTCACGATTATGTTGTAGTTATTTAATGGCTGCCGTGACCGTCAATTGTTAGTGTGCCCATTTCTTAGGTGATAACTGTAATAATTTGCTTTTGCCGTGTAACATAGCCGCAGGAAGTTCAATGGCATATATGCATATATCATCGAAACAACGGATCTCCCAAAATGGTCAGTTTGTCGTCCCTGTTCATTGTGGCTAGTGTTGATTCATCCTGCAGATTCTTGAAAGCAGTTGACATAAACCCCGTTTTCATTGTGCATTTGCAAAGTAGGTTTTCTTTTTCATGGCTACACGTCTTTTGACATTTCAAGTGACATTTTCCTTTAATTTTTGCCTGCCTCTAGAATATTTTGGGTGGTAGTGTCTGATGTGGTTTAGATGGGAGAGTTTCCTCATTACCTGAACTTTCTGTGATGACTGCTGAATTCTTATGACTTTCATTCTTCCGGGACTGACGTCAGGTACATGAATAATTTTTTATTATATCTACAGTATAAAAATGGAACATTGAGCGTAGGTTCATGCCGCTTTTCAACTCTCCCGGACTGACCTTGGATGAAGTCACTTGTTTATTTACTGTATTACTAATTTACTCGGGGTCAAACAGACTCTAACCTTTTATAGAGCCTAGGCAACATCATGTATGTCGCTATAGCTCGTCATCGTCACTAAGCCTTAATCCCCCTACGGTGGGGTTGTCTCATTTGAGACAGTTAGGCGAACTGTTGGACGGTATTTTTACGCAGCCGACTGCCTACCAATGGCTGCAACCCCTATAAGTAGTTATTAGTCATCATCGTATCCCTCTCCCGCTTGTGACAGCGTCGGGTCTGCGGGTTCTAATCCCCCACTCACGCCCTTATCCCACCAGGTCCCCGCCCACCCCACACACTACCATATCCCTAAGGACAACCTGATTCCACGTCTGCTTTTGTCTCCCCTGCCCCGACTGCTTCCAACCACTTGCATTCCTGTAATGGACCTAAGGAGCTCCTCCTCTCCTCTTCTCATTACGTATCCATACCACCTCGGTCTACTCGCCCTCATTTTTTCGCGATGTTGCCCACCCCCAGGCTACCTCTAATATACTCATTTGTTATTCTATCAGCCCTCGTCACGCCACCCATGTACCGCAGCATTCGCATCTCGGCTACTTGCATTCGACACTCTGATCCATATAGCATAGCTGACCTAACTACCGGTATTGCCCTGTACAACTTCCTCTTCAACTTCATTGGGCCCCTCCTATCACACAGGCTCCACTTGCCTGTCTCCACTTCAACCATCCCCCATTGATTCTATGGGTCACATCCGAGTATCTCCCCATTCCTTTGGAACGTTGATCCTAAGTACCGGTAATTCACCTCTTGCACCTTTTATATCAGTTCAACCCTAGAGAGTACGTCACCATTATTTTCCTATCCTTCCCAATTAAAAGCTAAATACTCTGTGTTCTTCATGTCTGTCTTTAGCTCCCCCTTTTCTATCACTCCGCTAATGTCGTTTAGGCCCTTTTCTTCTTGTTTTATTGGGTCATTAAGTTTTCCCTATACGTAGTTATTATCAGCCTATTTTCCTCTGCCAACACCTGGGAATTTTGCTGAATTATGCGTCCGTTTTACTGTCTGTGTAGAAAGGGTTCTTTCCTGTGGTGTGATGACATCGTACGCACCTTACGTTGCCACGGTTTTTACTTGACATGTGAAGGAAGGCGCACCTTGAACGTAATCGCCTCGGTGTAGGATCGAACTTGTAACCACTAGAGGCACGTCAGCTAGGGATTTGAAGTCGGAGGTCGCCTAGATGCCCCATTGAAATACTTCATGTCGCTGGGATTTCCATATTACGTCCTTCGCGTGATTAAATTGTTTCCTAATTTTTGTGATATAGTGGCCTCCTCCTCTTAACCTAGAGAAAATTAAACAAGACAGGTGAAATTTGGTAAGTGATCAAAACAAGACTGCGAAAACCGAGAGGCCATCACCTGAGTACCTTTAGCCTCAGTGCTAAGTATGCAATTAATCAGAACGGAAACAAAAAGAACCCCCCCCCCCCCAATTTACCCGAAGTAAATATATATTTACTATATATGGGATATATATTTACTTATGGGTTATATATATTTACTATAATCTCCACAGGACGTCGGTAAATTACCTTCAGCATCAAAAAACGGACGTTAAATAACAAACCAGACAGAGCCTTTCATCCCGGTTGGTTACTTATAGGGAATTTAATTTGGTCATTTTTCCAGAATATATTAAATATGGGTGACCCGCCCTGTGGCGCAGAAGTAGCATGCTTCACTACTGCGTCAATAATTCCAGGTTCATACTAGATCGAAGTGCGTTTGCCTCTTTCGGGCAAAAGAGAGGTCCCGAGCAGTGGCGTCGCTAGGGTTGGCGTCACCCGGGTTGCACTCTCCTGAAAAAAAAAACCGCTTCTTCTGCTTTGGTGTCACCACATTTCTCATGGTGCGAGTGGTGTCACCCGGTGCAGCCCGCATCCCCCGCACCCCCGTATTGACGCCACTGGTTCCGAGTGTGCCTTCCGTCTTGTTGTTTGTTTGTTGGTGTTTTAGGACCCGTCAACTACAAGGTCATTAGAGCCGCGTCCACAGTGTAGTTCTGATGCAGAGACTGCACAGACACTACACTAATGCGACGATTTTTGAATACTAGCCGCTCACAAGGCTCGGTGGAGTGCTCCAACGAGCAGTAGGCCGACGATAAATAAGCATAGGGGTTGCAGTTTAGCTCGGTAGCTAGCTGCTTAATAATGTCGTCCAACAGTGCAGGGCCCGCCCTAGGGGGGTGCAACCTGGGCATTAGTCCGGGGTGCCATTTTGGCTGGAAGTGTGAGAAATCTGCTGCTTGAACTTGCATTATATTCTTAAGGGGCGGCAATTTGTCTTTTTGTCCGGGGCGACGTAAGCGCTAGAGCGGACCCTGTCAACCGATCACCCATGTGTCCCAATGGATACCCTACCGTACCATAGGCTGGAAAAGGAGTTAGTAGTTGCTTTTGGTTTATTTGAAATGTACATAAATGAAATTTGTGAAAGGGAAGGTTGTTTCCTTGGGAAAATTTGAAATCTTTCAGTATAGATCATGATGTTAGTGCATTTACTAAATGTTCTGCTCATGTGATCCAGGTAATTCTGGTTACTTTCAATCACCTGTGAAGTTTGATCAGCATAAACTGGTTCTGTTTGACGTAGTTGTTGCCGCGGTGGTAGTTAAATTGAGAATTGCGAAATATATTGTTGTTCACGCATGAAAAACGCCATTTAGTGTTTTTTGAAGGTGTATTTCGGTCTCTAAGAGAAGGACATGGGCCAAAGTGAAGGTTAATTGTGTCTTTACATTCTTTGCGATTGATTAAAAAAGAACAAGTACGTGGGCTGATTTTTTGTTTTTAAGTATTCAGGCTCGATTAGAGAGTACGACAGAAAAATATCATTTTCATGTGGTTTTTTTCGCTTTTTGGCTACCGTTCAATTATTTAGTTTTGATAACTTTGTTTACGTGTCCGTTACGGATTTCTGGTGTTTATTTTGTCATAGCAACAACGCTGTTTTTCTCTTTTTCGATTGGACGTGACAGAATGCACGTATACTTCGCCTATCAGATGAAGCCTTAATTAAAATTATTTGGACACTATTAAATAGTTATTATTGTAGATAAAATGATCATTAACCCCTTACGTACAAGAACCACATCTGAAAAATAAAAGCAGGAATTTATTACGGTACTTTTTATGACAGCCCTGTTGTGGAACTCCGTTGATGACGTCATATATTTATGACCGCGTAGGAATTACAAATGGCGTCTGAAATTCGAAAAAAATGTCTCGGACAATGTAATTGTTGACAAGCAATCGCGTTCATGCTGTGGAGTGTGGAATATGAAATATACTTGGCATTTTTGCAGAATATTTCTTAAATCTTAAAGGTAAATGAAAAATGTAAACGTAAAGTTTTTATTAAAAACAGTACCAGCGTCCATTTCAACAGTAATTCATTCTGAGTCATCTTCGCGGTACTTATTACCTGACGCACGCTATTTGAACATTTTGCGTGCGTGCTAGTTCGTAGCTGTTAGTATGTGTGAATGTCCCTGTGCCAAATATTTAATTTTATAATGATTGTTAGATTTTTACTATCGAAAATAATGTTTCTTTTAATATAGTCGACCAGGTGAAAAAACTATTCTCTTATTATTTGGTTTATTGTTGCATTTTATTGCATGGATCCTGTTGTCCATTGGCAGCCGAATCAAGAGAAATTATACTGTATAGTACTATACTGTATGATTTAGAGTGAAATATGGCTTGTAAGTTTTTCCATAAACGATATGTAATTGTAGAAACAGTAATTTTGGTATTGTTGGGTGATTATTAGTGGCACAATTGAGATTGTTTTATTTTTCATAGACAACAATAATGCTTTCAACATAGCAAAAGGCTAAGAAAATCTCAACCTAAAAATGAATACAGTATAACACATATTAGGATAGTTAAGGATATGTATGATGGTTCCATCGCTAAGGTGAGGACAGCATGGGGAAACACTGCAGGCTTCAACGTTCAGGTGAGCGTACATCAAGGGTCGGCTTTTAGCCCATATCTTTCACTCTACTAAAGGATGAGCTGCTGACAGGAATAGGGGAATGGGCCCCTCAGTGTCTGGTATTTGCTGATGATGTGGGAAGGCTTGAGGAGTCCAAAGAGGGATGCACAAAAAGGCCTTAAGGTGAACATGAAGAAGACAGAGTACCTAGCTTTCAATTTTAGTGGCCAGGGGTGAGGGGGGTACCAGTGGTGCAAGAGTTTCGTTATTTAGGATCCGTTTTCCAGAGCAATGGGGAGATAGATTCCGACGTGACCCAGGTGGCTGAAGTGGAGACAGGCAAGTGGGGCCCTGTGCGACCGCCGGGTCCCAATAAAGTTGAAGGGTAAAGTTTACAGAACTGTCGTTAGGCCCGCTATGTTATATAGCTCAGAGTGTTGGGCAGCTAGGAAGCACCATGAAAGGCAAATGCAAGTGGCTTATGCCTGGTTCTGTATACCCGCACTTTAACGCTATTACCGTTGAATCAGACGACACAGCACAAAAAATGGTGACGTCACACTGCTACTTGGGGCGCCGCAGAGAAGCTATGCGTGACTCACATAGCGTCCCGCACGTCACGCTGCGTTCTGATTGACTGGCGGTTGAGCTGTCTGCTTGAAAAATGGCGGAGGATAATGTAAGACATGACGGGCGGCATGCGGTGACTCCAAATAAAGCGCTGCACTTAAGGAATTGCGCTGGCGGTCCTTCATAACGCACTAGCACAAAACGTCATCAAAATGTCATTAGTGGCGACGTGATTAGCGTTGAAGTGTGGTGATACGGATCTAGGCATTAGATGCGAATGCTGCGCTACATGATTGGAGTGTCACTAGCCGAGCCGATAGAGTTCGAAATGATTACGTTAGAGGTAGCTTGGGGTGGGAGACATCGCGGAAAAGATGAGAGAGAATCGGTTGAGGTGGTATGGGCATGTGATGAGGAGGAACTGGGGGCACCAGGAGTAGAGGAAGACCAAAACGGCCGTGGGAGTAGATGGTGCAAAGGGACATGGAGCTATGCGGGGTGGTGGGGGTTAGGCGGGAGTGGAGGATCAGAATCCGCAGACCCGACCCTGCCTCAGGCGGGAACAGGGTGTGATGATGATGACCTGCCTCAATATCTCAATACCCCAAATGCACCTTCGGTTTGTGGTAAGTAAAGCCATGGACCCGTGCCACTTGCATATGAAAGAACACTTTCAACCACTAGAATCAATAAACCTCTACCACATGTTGATAAACGGTCGTTAAATAACCAAATAAACCAAACATAGCAGTTCACGGCTGTTTGGTTCACATTTAGCCCTCTTCACTGTGTAGCAAATACTATATTGATGTACACTAAACTTTTTTATATTATTTACATAATGCTAGTCCCTAAACTGCTGTAGACGATTAATTGACGGGTCTTAATCACTTGAAGGTGACGGCTATTATGCTGCGTATTCATCTCACCAATTGTTGTGGATCAACTCCTCTCGGGTGAGCCTACACGCAGGGTTTTATTAAGCTTACAACGGTCATCTCTAGGACGAAAGGTTGGCTTCAGGCTGCTGTGCTATTGACCCACTGTCATTCCTCATTGTGAAAACAGGCCTATTTGTTGTTTGTTTGTTGATGTTTAAGGTTCCGTCAACTACAAGGTCATTAGAGACCCGTCCACTGCATAGTTCTAATGCATATACTGCACAGACACTACACTAATGCGACGATTATTGGGTATTAGCAGTACCCAGCTTTCCCGAGCGACCACCCATGTCAGTACTAACTGGGCTTGCGTTGCTTAACTTCAGTGATCAGACGAGAACTGGTGTGTCCAACTCAACTCGCCGCTCCCAACAGGCCTATGGTGGACACATCATTAAAACATTGAGGAATAGCTAAAGGATGGTTTGTACGTTATTCGGAGACAAAAACCAATCCTTTTTTTGAAACTTATGTGCCAGATGATACTATCGATAGCATGGCATATATAAATTCGGTAAATATGCATTTATTATTAAATTATTGAAATAATATTGAATATCTTTACACATACTGAAGCCAACCTATCATTCGAGGTAAACCACCCACGTATCTTTTTTCCTTTCTGGAGAAACATTCAGCCCATCGAAAGTCTATTTTCTCTCCTGCTATAGCAGTAATGTGACTGATTTAAATTAGTGTTTCCTAATGCAGGCACTGCATTGTCCTAGTGCTGCAAAGGAAGCACGTTGAGGGTGATACAGCTTATACCTTTCTTGTCAGCAGTGCCGGATTTACCATTAGGCTAAATAGGCTGAAGCCTAGGGCCTCAACATTTAGCGGGCTTCAAAATTTAAGAAAAGGGCTTGAAAGGGGCCTCAAAATTGAAATAGCCTAGCGCCTCTCAATATCTAAATCCGGCACTGCTTGTCAGTGTACCAGACTTTTAGTTTTAATGATTCTGGAGCATGTTATGCACTGAAGGTTGGGTGACGAACTTTGACTCACGTCATAGGGCACATTAAGCATACAATTATTGCAAAAGTTTGCTAGTGGTCAGTTGTCTGACTCTGAAATACATTACATACATTATATTGATTAAAATGGGATGGGAAAGAACCGTGAGAGTTAGACGCCCAGCAACATTTGAAATAATAGGTCGAAAGGTCTTGGCGATGGGGTAGTGGCTCAAATAATTTTGAAAATCACCGATTTAGATGTTGAAATATGTCCCTGATGAAATCTCTGCTAAGTTGGAAACCAAAAGAAAAAACAGATTAAAAGTTGATTTAAATTAAACTTCGGTACGTGTGCTAAGATTACATATACATCTACGTCACAGAAACATTCTGCTGTGTGCAGGTGACATCTTAAAGGCCACACTGAAGGGCATTAAAGGGTGACATTTGATTGTCCAAGGTTAATAGAAGTGAGACAAAGCGAATCCGTAAAAATATCGCCTTGACATTTTCCGCACTCATAAGGTTTTATTGGGAAAATACCCTTCTTCGCTAAGGTAACTGTAGTCACCTGGCAGGCTGGTGACAGCCTGGCTCCAAAAAGGATAAATGTGAGACGCCATGTTTGGATGGACTTGGCCTGGTGTTGTTTGCGTAATATAATGAAATTGTCTGGCTTTTCTTTTCTGTGCATTTCACGCCGGAAAATACGTCGAGGTATACAGTATCTTACTCATCATCTTCAGCCAGATGTGAACCTACACACTTGCCTTGTCTACTTTAGTCAAGTGGTTAATGAAAGCCGATTGTAATAACTACTGGGATCTGACTCGTGTTCTCCCACACTTAAGAACGTACAGTATTTATGTTTGTTTGTTGGTGTTTTAGGTCCCACCAACTACAAGGTCATTAGAGACCCGTCCACTGCATGGTTCTAATGCATAGACTGCACAGACACTACACTAATGCGACGATTATTGGGTATTAACAGTACCCAGTTTTTCCCGAGCGACCATCCATGTCAGTACTATCTGGGGTTGCGTTGCTTAACTTCAGTGATCAGACGAAACTGGTGCAACTCGCCGCTCCCACACGATTTATGGCTTGATGGATTTAGTGAATGGCATATCAGTTTTACACAATCGAAATCTTTAATCATAAAATAATGTTTATTTAGCATTTTGACGACGTTCACCAATGGTTACAATCTATTGTTTCCAATTTTGACTACCATCTTCATCATACCGAACGGCTTATTGCGTTGGACGCACCACTTCTCGTATGATCACTGAAGTTTAAGCAGCGCAACCCCCAGCTAGTACTAACAAGGGTGGCCGCTTAGGAAAACTGAGTGCTGCTAATACCCAATAATCGTCGCATTAGTGTAGTGTCTGTACAGTCTCTGCACTAGAACTATGCAGTGGACGGCCATATACCCTTATCCCACCTGTGACAAGGTCGGATTTGCGTGTTCTAGTTCCCCACACGCTACCATATACTTACTGACAACTTGTTCCCACGTCTGTTTCGGTCTCCCCCTTCCTCGTGTGCTTCCAATGAGGTGTCCATACCACCTCAACCCACTCTCTCATTTTTTTCCGCGATTCCCCCACCCCAGGCTACCTTTAATATACTCATTCCTAACTCTATCCAAATTTTGACAATAAATGTAGAAATTTTTTGGTTAGAAAATACTTAAAAAAATAAAGCATTTCGCAGTTGTTGTTGTTTGTTGGTGTTTTATGGCTCTTCAACTACAAAGGTCATTAGAGCCCCGTCCTCTGTGTAGTTCTGATGCAGAGACGCACGGACACTACACTAAGGCAATGCGTAAAATAAGACTCAGGGGGCGAAGGTGACGCAGAGTGTAGCAGCCCTGTGAAATTCTGCTAGCAGGCAATCACCGCACATTGAAGCGCAGTTTTTCACCATACTTGCATCAAATAACAAGAGAACTTCTCTGCTTCGCACCGCTTTTTGTTATTGTCACGCCAAATTCACTCAGGAAACTCCGGCATTGGCACTGCGCTCCGCAGGATCACGTGGCGCAGGCACTGAGTCACGCCACCCTGCGACTTAACATGCGCAACTACATACTATCATGTCATCATCATCATCATCATACCCTTATCCCGCCTGTGGCGGGGTCGGGTCTGCGGGTTCTAGCCCTCCACTCCCGTCTGTCTCCCACCAAGTCCCTGTCCACCCCACACACCGCCATGTCCCCCCTGACAACTTGTTCCCACGTCAGCTTTGGTCTCCCCCTACCCCGGATGCTGCAGACCACTTGCATTCCTGGAATGCACCTAAAGAGCTCTTCTTCCCCTCTTCGCAACTACATACTATCATGTGAGCCACAGAAATTTACAGTATGCGTCACTGCGTCTCATTTTGCGCTGGGCCTTAAGCGACGATTTTTGGATACTAGCAGTACTCAGTTTTCCCACGCGGCCACCCATGTCAGTACTAGTTGGGTTTGTTTGTTTGTTGGTGTTTTAGGGCCCTTCAACTACAAAGGTCATTAGAACCCCGTCCACACCGTAGTTCTTATGCAGAGATTGCACAGACACTACACTAATGCGACGATTTTTGGATATTAGCAGTGCCCAGTTTTCCCAAGCAGCCACCCATGTCAGTACTAGCTGGGGTTGCGCTACTTAACTTCAGTGACCAGACGAGAACTGGTGTGTCCAACGCAATTCGCCGCTCCCCAAGCATTTCACAGCATTGTGTGCCATAAATATATTTTTCAAAAAAGGTCATAAATTTATTCTGTTGCAAGGATCCGATCATGTTCCTCTGTATAAGGTTTATATTCGTTATATTGTTAGCAAGGTGTGGTGACTCAGTTTGTTTTATGATATAGTTTTTACAGCTTAGCCGATTCAATGTTGTATTAAGTTAATAGAAGTTTATACTTCGAATTTCCTCTTGACTTTTCATCATTTGACTGAATTACACTCTTATAACAATAACATTCAGATTTCCTTTCCCAATTCCGATATATTACACTAAACAAGGTGCACTTTTAGAGAAAAGCACGATTAAAAAACATCCTACTCCATCAGTTCTCCATTTTCCGAACGTGTTATTCATACCCGTAACAGGTGTTGAGGAGCATGGCCCATATTGAAATATTTCATCAGTGTTGACCTGACAGGAAGCTCACCAGTCGACCCCCTCTCACCCGGTATGGTTATCCGACGAATAACCAACTATGAACTAGTAGAGTGCTAACAGGAAGAATTGGCTGAAACTGACATCAGGCTGCCGATTACATACACACCCTAAACTAAATTCTTGCAATGAATGTTCAATGTTTTATCAATTAATCCTTGCCTCTCTGAATATACTAATGGGGGATGAACATATTTTTAATCACTCACCTCGACAGAGGCCAATCTGGAAAGACAAAGCCAGGTATGGAAGCGGTTGCATTGCGTTGGACGCACCAGTTCTCGTCTGACTACTGAAGTTAAGCAACGCAAGCCCAGCTAGTACTAACATGGATGACCGCTTGGGAAAACTGGGTACCGCTAAGACCCAAAAGTCGTAGTAACAGCGTAGTGTCTGTGTAAACTCTGCGTTAGAACTATGCAGTGGACGGGGCTTTAATGACCGTTGAAGGGCCCTAAAACACCAACGAAATAAGTCGTTGCGACCCTTCATGATTCGTGACAATTCTATTCGTGAATTTTTAGTTGTTGTCCACGGTTGTTTTGGCTTTCACGGGGTGTAGATCACATTGTTGAAACTCGTCCTTTGTGTTTAGACTGTTTTCCAACTTATAGGGGTGTAGCACCCTCTTCTCTTATGGAAGTAGAGGGTCGGACTTCAATTTCAAGTTCTAAATCACCAACGAATTTCATAATCAGGTGTTGTTGCCTGTTACTGGAACATATCTTTATTGAAAAAGATGCGTAAAATACTATTAAGAGGCTATAAATAAAATAAAAAAATTAAATACTGTTTATAGTATGACAAACAGCTATCAGGATGTCAGCAGCTGTCACCCTGTTGACGATCACATTGCTGACGGGAGCGATAGTGAAACTTTCCGTTCATCAAGCCGCTATCGCACGATAGGGGAACGATGTTCATTTAAGTGGGGTGGATGATTGCTGTTTTTTTGGCAATAATCAAAATCTGTTTATTGCCCACCTTATCTGTCCACAACAAATCAGATAAGTAACGCAATCTTATGCAATTTGATAAAGGGTCCAATCGAGTTCCGGGGTAAAAATCTGCAGTCTGTTTTCTGTAGACTGTTTGACGCTTGAATTCCTACGGTACCTAAAAGAGGGACCATGAAAGGCGCAGGGAGCGGCAAATTGCTTTGGACACACCAGTTCTCGTCTGATCACTGAAGTTAAGCGACGCAACCCCAGCTAGTACTGACATGGGTGGCCGTTTGGGAAACCTGGGTACCGCTAGTATCCAAAAATCGTCGCATTAGTATAGTGTCTGTGCAGTCTCTGCATCAGAACTACACTGTGGACGGGGCTCTAATGACCTTGTAGTTGAAGGGCCCTAAAACACCAACAAACAAACAAACAACAATGAAAGGCGCACTCTAGGGTTTCCCGAAAGTTGTCACTCGCCTCGTTCAGAACTGAACTTGTATCCTTGGACTACATGGCCGTTGAGTCACCGAGGCGGGCTGTTGTAGTTTGGTATGCATAGCCCAAAGTCCTCTTAGCATTTTAGAATTATAATCAATCTTCATGGACGTTTATAACACTTCAGAATTTTGGCAAAATGTTTCAGGGTTCGAAACTTGTCTATACAACCCACGACATTGCAGTTAATTGTTGATCAACCTACAACATACAGCACGTAGATACTTAATCTTAGGATGTCGTTTTTATACCACTAAAACTTGTTTTGTGGCGTATTTAGGCTTTCAATGTTTGCTGAGTTGTTTTTTTTCCACACGTCAAGCTGTGATTTCACTTCAATATGTTGCTACTACTTCTATTATCGTGAAGGTGAGAGATAAAAAGAGACATGGAGATATAGGAAGGCTATCACAAAGATATAAACTACAGAATATGAAAAGAGCTTGGTTAGGGTGAAGTAGTTAATGCTATGACGACAACAACAACCATTTTCTTAGGTCAGCTTATTTTGATATGCTAATGGATTCTATTCAATATCTCTACATGGTCTCCACCCCAGTTTGAAACCTTTTTTTCAACCATTGATGTTATTATCTATAATTTTAGGGTGGTGTTTTTGTAATATATTTAGCATGTTGTTGATTCACTGTGGTTCGACTTGGAACCTATCCAGAATCGTTTGTGTCCAACCAACATTTCTCTGCATTCATTCCTAACCGTTTTCTCGCCTACGACAGGGTTGGGGGAGCGGCGAATGCGTTGGACACACCAGTTCTCGTCTGATCACTGAAGTTCAGGGGCTCTAATGACCTTGTAGTTGAAAGGCCCTAATAGTTTGTTTGTTTGTTGGAGTTTAAGGTCCCGTCAACAACGAGGTCATTAGAGACCCGTCCACTGTGTAGTTCTAATGCATATACTGCACAGACACTACACTAATGCAACGATTATTGGGTATTAGCAGTACCCACTTTCCTGAGCGACCACCCATGTCAGTACTAACTGGGCTTGCGTTGCTTAACTTCAGTGATCAGACGAGAACTGGTGTGTCCAACGCAACTCGCCGCTCCCTTGAAAGGCCCTAAAACACCAACAAACAACAACTGAAGTTAAGCAGCGCAACCCCAGCTAGTACTGACATGGGTGGCCGCTTGGGAAAACTGGGTACCACTAGTATCCAAAAATCGTCGCATTAGTGTAGTGTCTGTGCAGTTTCTGAATCACAACTGCACAGTGGGCGGGGCTCTAATGACCTTGGAGTTCAAAGGCCCTAAAACACAAACAAAGAAAAACAGGGTTGGGTACTCATTTGTCCCGTTGTGCGGCCCGTTGTCCCATTGTACGGCCAAGTTGCGTTGGACACACCAGTTCTCGTGAGATCACTGAAGTTAAGCAAAGCAAACCCACGTTAGTACCAACATGGGTGGTTGGTAGAGAACGTTGGGTGCTGCAAATTTACCCTATATTATACCCCCTACACCTACTTCCTCCTTTAGCGTGAGCAGCCTCCTAAGGGTTCGGCCTGTTATGGCTGCTTGGTTTAATTCCCAACCCATTAGTGTAACATAACTAGCCCTCTTCCGCCCAGGACAGGTCGAGTATCCATTTTTGCCCCATCGCTACACATGATCAATATGTTGGGCGGTATTTGTACTCAGCTGACTGTCAACTTAATGCTGAAACCCTTTGTGGGTCGAGTGCCCATTTTTGCCTCATTGGGGCTGTCAACAAGATGCTGTAACTTCTGTGCTTAGTTGTCGTCGGTCTGTTTCCATTTGACTGTATTGCTTTGGACACACCAGTTGTCGTCTGATTACTGAAGTTAAGCAACGCAACCCCAGATAGTACTAGCATGGGTTACCGCCTGGGAACACCGAATATTACTAATGCCCCAAATCGTCGTAACAGCGTAGTGTCTGTGCAGACTCTGCATTAGAACTACCCAGTGGACGGAGCTCTACTGACCTTTGTAGTTGAAGGGCACTAAAACACCAACAAACAACAGCTATATTCGTCGGGGCACTTTTCCTCAACCGTTATTAGGGGGCGAGCCTCTACACCCGGAAAGTGTGCAGAAGTTCATATTGCATGTAGAAAGGGTGCTTTATGTTCAGGGGACATCGTACACACCACACGAGACCACCGCTTTACTTTCCATCCGACTGAAGGTGCGTTAGAGGCCTCGGTCCGGGGTTGAACCTAGAAACACTGACTCAATAGCGACTCTGAGGCTCAGAGTCGCTATTGTGGCTCAGAGTCTGAGCCATCCAGGACCGGTCTGCTCATACTGGGAACACGTGGTTATTTTTATGTAGCCGACGTATTGTCACAGGTCTGACATATTTACGTTACGACTACCGTCTTTCTCGGGACAAATCTTTTCCCCAGGCCATGTGTCGACCACGATCATTGAGCCTGCCACCGTGAATTCATCGGTGAGACACACATCCACTGAACTACGGACTATCTTGGTTATTGTTATTTGCGGGGGGACCCATTTAATTGTAGTCCAACAACGGAATCATCATCTTATTCCTGCACTGCTGAGGATTTTAACTCGAGATTACTTGTATGCCACATATATTGCCACCAGCCAGGGAGCGTTAATTTTTGTCGGGAAATTGACGCAATTTAGTATTGTGTGCAATTATAAGTTATTAGAAGCATTTGTCGTTCAGTTTCTGTGTTGCGTTAAGAGCAACCCCCTTCTCCCCTTTTGGAATTCAAGGGCGTATTTTGTTTCTCAAATTGACATAATCGATACGTTGACATTCACCTTCAATGAAATGAATATTTCAGTTCAGCGGTTCGAATGTAAATTTTTCTTCAGGCCAACGAGACATGTTCCCTCCTTTAAGAATAGAGAAGCTTCTGGGAAGAATCGTCATTTAATGAGCAACTACCTCCTGCCTCATTATGTCCAGTGTTATTTGAGTGAGATGATAATGTATGCCCAAGGAAGAAGAAGAATATGAAGAAACAGCAATTTAATATAAGAAGCCATTGTTTTCATTATGTGTTAGACTACCTGAAAGGTATGCCAAGTCATCGTGTGTATCCGCCAAAGGTGTATTTTCAGGTAGCGATCGCGTTTTAAGTTCTTATATTTTTTTGAAGTTCTGAATTAAATTACTCGCTTGAAGATTTGACCCCCTATCAGAACAAAAGAGACGTATCGTTTCTAACAGGCTGTAGTGGACAAAGGTTGAATTTGAATTGAATAAGGTCAAGGACCTACGTATGTGTCTGGGTGTACTGTATAAGAGAGAGAGAG
>JAAFCE010009109.1:17329572-17424523 GCA_013389805.1 Trigoniulus corallinus
CCTAGCGGCGAATTGCGTTGGACACACCAGTTCTCGTCTGATCACTGAAGTTAAGCAGTGCAACCCCAGCTAGTACTGACATGGGTGGCCGCTTGGGAAAACTGGGTACTGCTAATACCCAAAAATCGTCACATTAGTGTAGTGTCTGTGCAATGTCTGCATAAGAACTATGCTGTGGACGGGGCTCTAATGACCGTTGTAGTTGAAGGGCCCTAAAACACCAACAACTTAAATCGCTGACGTAGTAGTCGTGCACGCTACTCTGTGCACCACCGAGGAGGGTTAAATGACCTTTCCATTGCAACGATGTAAAAGAGTGGTTGGGAGTGATAAAGACGGTAGTGTCAGGTTCTCTTTAACTTGTTTAGTATTCAACACCACACGAATGGTACTTCACATGCAGCAGGTCAGAGTGGCTTGTTCTGTGAGCTACTCGAAATGCTTTATTATTTTTGAAAAAAATACATCCGTTCGATCCCATAGCTGAGAACAATGTTAACCACTTGATCTACTGTGTGATGTTAGCCTGTTCTCGATGGCTCAGTAGCTGTTCTGGGTTCGATACTGGACCGAGGTGGGTTGGCTTCTTTCGGGTGAGAGAGAGGCCGGGAGTGCGCCTTCTTTCGGCTGAGAAGTAAAACCGAGGTCCCGTGTTGGTGTACGATGTCATTTGCACGTAAAAGTACCCTCTCTACTACGCAACGGGGTAGATGACGGGTGTAGGACCTCGCCTCCCCTCCTGACGTCAGTGGAATTTCCCAAACGATGAACAGTAGACCGACGATAAATAAGCATAGGGGTTGTAGGTTTGGTCGGCAACCGGCTGCGGAAAAACAATGACCAATATATCGCCGTTGTGTCCATTCCAAGGGACAAGATGGGTACCGGACTCATAGGTGGGAAAAAGGGTTAGGAGTTACTACGTTGTTGGCAGGTGACATTGCAAACCCATACATGGTGCACCTTTCATTTTACAAAAGGCAACCTGAACTGTTGGTTGTCAAATAGCATTTTTTTTCTTGGACGCAGCAGACACATTAAGGAACATGTGTTTTCTTATTAACTGGATTTGAACTCTGGTCGTTCTTACAATGTGCAGTCACAATGCAGTCTTCCATCAACAACGGATAGTGAATGGTTTTTGTGGTAAACATGACCTTGGATATATTTATGCGTTTTCTAGTTATTGTTGGATACCTTTGTCATGCATTCCGCGCCCCTCGTCACCCCTTTAGGATAAATGTTTGTCACTTAGTTCCTATATCGAGATATTTATGCGGCATTTTCTCAATAAGTAAAGAAAAAAGTTTAAATATTTGAGAAAGTACGTAAAAATAAACACGCAATATGCGTTTGATGGCTATTTCAGGTGCGTGTTGCTAAGCCACATTTATAATAATGGCCAATTTCTTGTTTTAAATCGTGAGTTAAAAAAGGAATTGATTGTCGTTCAAATTTTGGTTTCTGTTTGGGGTGTTGAGGATCCATCCTTCCTGACTGGCCGCACTCAAAAAAAAAAGGTGAACGTAGGAAATAGAGCGACAAAATGACAGTAGTTGTAAATACAAATCGTATCTTGGGGTCTAATTTATTGTATTGAATGCATTTCGACTTTACAGTTTGTGTTTTCATTTTTAATGATTGTAGATTTGAATTTAAATGTCTTATCGTGAACTAACAGATTAATTGTTGACCTGTAGTTTTCACTTCTAAGTGCTGTCAATTTTAAGATTCTAAACATAGCCTTCCTGTTTACAAATTCAACTGGTTCACTCATGGCTTAATACTTGAAATTGTTGCCATATTAAACGAAGTTTTAATTTGAACGGGAAATCCAAGGTTTGATTTTGATGACGTCAAGTTGCAATTACTGTATGTTCGGTGCTCTTTATATCCATTACAGTTTCCCCATTGCGGAACAGGAGTTTGGGTTGTTGTTTGTTGGTGTTTTAGGGCCCTTCAACTACAATGGTCATTAGAGCCCCGTCCACAGCATAGTTCTTATGCAGAGACTGCACAGACACTGCACTAATGCGACGGTTTTTGGGTATTAGCAGTGCCCAGTTTTCCCAAGCGGCCACCCATGTCAGTACTAGCTGGGGTTGCGCAGCTTAACTTCAGTGATCATGCGAGAACTGGTGTGTCCAACGCAGTTCGCCGCTCCCAAAGAATTTGGGGACATTTTCATGGTTCAATCCCGGCCATGGCGGGTGGTTTCTGTCTGGCGAGAACAAAGGGGGGGAGCCGACTCACAATGTGATAGATACTGAAATTCCCACCGGAGTGCCTAGAACTTTCATTGAAATAGAAAAAGGTAGCAATAACCCGTTTCTGTGACGCAGAGGTAGCGTGCTGGACCACTGCGTTGGGGGGGGGGGGGGTTCCACGTTCGTGAGAGGGGATCCTCCCAAACTCCTGAACCGAGGTGGTTGGGTTTCTTTCCAGGGAGAGAGTGAATGGCAGGTGTATCCCCTGCTACACCATGATTGAATAATACGCTTGGAGATCGACGAAATTCCCAGGTATCGAAGCAAGTCCCTCTAATGTCGGAAATAGCCACATGGGTATACAGAAATTCGAAAACTGTATTTGAATGTCCTTCGACCTGAGTAGACCCCACTTGTTCAATATCCCCTGGTTCGCTACCCCTTTCCGACAGTGGTATTTTTTTTCTCCCCCTGTGGTTTGAATTAAGGTGGGCCCTTCCGTCTGATAGGATGTAGAAGCCATGACCTGTGGGTGTACCACTGCACACCGGCGTCTGATAAAATAAGGATTTGAAGGGTGGACGGATTAATTTAAATCTTTGCGGTGGCAAATAAGACATAAAGTAATTTTCTTTCCGGTTGTATCCCTAAACTGATTAGTTTTACTCCCAAACTGATGGATCTCAGCCAATCCTTTATGTACCATTATCCGTTTCACCTTTAGTTGTGTGGGCGGCAACTTGATAGTTGATTAAAGGGTCACGTTTTGACCTGCTTGCATATGATTAAGAGGTGAATAATTTTGTTGAGGTTTAATTCAATCGTGGGAGAGAAGAGGAAGAAGGACTACGTAGAGAGAGGGTTGAATGTATGCCTTCAAACTAATGAAGGCGGGTCACTACATGTTTGCCTAATATCTGGTTTTTGGACGAGAAAAAAAAGGCGCATATGAGTTGTTGAGGAGAGAAAGGGCTATCATTGCCCAATTTTTCTTAACGCCCATTGGTAAGAGAAGTAATTTATAATAGTTTTGGAAAAAAATTCGTGTGGGATCTTTTTCTTGTCACATTACCCTTTTGGAAACCCGGCAAATGTTTTACCTCCTTCCACATACCTCTATATATATTGTGTTGAATGGGGTCGTTCTTTACACCCCTCTCTTCCTTTAAATCTCTTCAATCACTATTCAAGGCGACATGTCCTGTCCCCCTTTTGTAGTGTCTGCCGAAAAAAAAAAGGAAATTGAAGTGAGGGCGCTGACGTCTGAGTGTCGAAAAACCGGCACCCCCTTTTTTTCTTCTCCCTCAATAGTGGTTCAACTGGTATAATTTAAATAGGATTAGTTCGACTTGAGATAACTGCTCAGGTTTTTTGGCGGAAATTTAATGCCGAATGGATGGGGTGAATGACCAGAATGTGGACTATTGCTATGGAGGATCGCCCCCCCCCTCCCTCCATCCTCCGTCCTCCTTGAGTTGCTATGCACACCCCCTCACTGCCGTAGACAAATGACTCGCTGGTTGCCATCGCCCACTTCTGTAAGTACATATATGACGTGCTCACCTTCCTCTCAACTATTATTCATATCTTGATTTACCATCTTCTTTTCGGTGTGTGTGGGGTACCCTTGTGCAGCATTGTATGTAAGAAAACAGTTTTTTTTTCGGTATGAGGACTTCTATGAGTTAGGCGTTATACTTCCTGTTTTTATATCTTGGGGCCTGCTTCCTGTTGCTTGTAGAAAAAACGGAACCAACTCTCTATCTCGAGCATTGTTTTTCGGGTGTTGCTGCTGTTGTGATTTATTAACACTTTATTTGCATTAGGCGACGCTTGAAAATGACTGATTCTTGAGTAGGACGTTGTGTATGGCTTGCCTCTCGAGTTCACAGTATGGTAGTTCGCCCCCTTTCCTTATCCCTCAGCCCAAGGTTATTGGTTTTTACTAAGAAGGGCGATCTTCTGGAGTATGAGAATTAATGATTTTTATTGAGTATAAGGGCATAGAGGCCCTACAGGATGCTGTGTTCCTGATGACGAGTAAGTGAATCAGTGGAGTTATACTCATTTTCTACATTGTTGACCAGAGTAAATCTACGGTTTCGGAGATTTTCAGAACCCTTCACAGGTCAATAGCCCACGAGAGAAACTTGGGACTTGATCCGACCCCCTAGCCTCCACTTGTCTTTCCAAGACTTTACGCTAAGATTAGGTTGTAGATGTCAGTAACTCTGGTTCGTAGACGGTGAATGGCCACTAGCCCTTTCCCAGCCTATGGCAGTCAGGCGCCCATCTTTGTCTCATTGAGACATGAGACATTGAGTCGCTGCCGGCTACCAAGCTTAGTGCTTCAATCCCCGGGTTTATCACCGGTGTATTTGTCTTCATTGAGGCATTTTTCCTTCACCGATACCAGGGAAAGGCAAACTCCTACACTTTGAAATTTCACCGAACTCCACGTACATTAGCTTCTTTTACGTGAAGATGCCGGTTTTACTTCCCATTGTGGCGGCCTCTCCCGAAAGAAGGCAAACCGCCTCGGTTCAGGTTCGAACCCGAAACCACTGTCGCAATAGTACAGCACGCTACCGCTGCACCACTGAGATGGATCAAGCACTTTACTCACGTTATTCTCCAAAATGAGGTATTCGCATCAATGCCCCAAAACCTGGGAATAAAAGTACATCCTAAGACTTTCAGTAATCTATTTTTTGTGTGTGTGATTAATTTAGATTTTAACTTCCTTCCAGAGCTGGACAGTTCCTCTTTTTTTATCCCGCAAATATATTTAGCCTGGTTGTCACCTGAGTGCATAGGGAACTGCCATTTGATAGACAAGCAGCTAAAGACGTCGCCTTTTAAAGAGTTCTCTAGTGTGTAACCGACTGACTTAGCTTAACCTAATGTCGGTATGTCACCTAAAGTGCCTATAAATGTATCATCACCCCTGGTGAGCCCTCCCTCACATTAAAGTAAAGCTGTGGTCCTGTGTATACAGTGTCTACGATGTCACTACTGCACGGAAAAGAATCTTTTGTACTTGAAATGAGATCCACGTCTAGATCGATGACATCCATTTGTGCCAACTTCTGGCTTCGGTGAGAGAAAATAGTAAAGCGTACTTTGTTGAGCAAATGTATGCAGGTTCGTCTCTGATCGAGGTCAGTGGCTTTTTTATTGATAAGAAGGAGGCTTAAAGACCCGCCTCGGGGGGGCAATGCCACGCTCGGTAACTGCGTCAGTAGTTCTAGATTCGATACTGGACCGAGGTGGGTTGGTTTCTTTCGAGCGAGAGGCTCCGAGTGTGCCTTCTTTCGGGTGAGAAGTAAAACCGAGGTCCCGTGTGGTGTACGATGGCACTTGCACGTAAAAGAACCTTCTCTACTATGCAACGGGTAGGTGAGGAAAAATTTCCTGGTGTAGGAGGCTCGCCCCCCCCTGGCGTTGGTTGAATTTCCCAACGAACGGGATACCGACGATAAATAAGCATAGGGGTTGCAGCTTTGGTCGGCAACCGGCTGCGGAAAGACACTGCCCAATCTATCACCCTTGTGTCCATTCAGAGGGACAAGGAAGAAAGCGGAAGCTTAAAGTATCTCGTCCAACAGACAGAAGGTTATTAAAAGACTTGCACGAATGCCCGACGCCACGGGAACAGTCCGCGAATTCTGAAACCAGATTAGGGGGTAATCAGGATCTGATTATGCGTGAATTAATGAACTGCCCCGGTTAGGCGTCTGTTATCACAAAAAAAAAACCTCTTAATTTCGACCATTGTTGAATTTTAACGCTGCGGCATACTGAAGCACCGAGACCTATACTAGTCTGTGGAGGTGTCAGGGCATTGACCATTGTACGCTACTAATGTAGAGCATGGGTCAATATTATTTCCGTGTTGCTGTACAGTAGTGGTTACTCACGAATCAATGGACGAATATTCGTTTTTCTCTTTCATTTCTGGTATGAAATTGCCACACTTGTAGATGTAAGAAAGTGCGAAAAGAATAAAATGCATAGCCCAACAAGTGTCTTGAAGCCGGTTTTACGTTGTTTGTTGTACTTCCAACTCTTTTGTACGTAGCGTGGAGTGGTAACTGAGTACAAATTTGAAGAATTAATGTATTCATTGCGGTATTTACAATACTGTCCTAAAACGATCAGTTCTTCCGGGTACGCGACACAGAAACGGATAATGGGTCAATTTGATGTGATAAAAATAAAGGACGCACCTGGTGGGAGATGGGATTTTTGTTTCTCAGGCTGTTGGACGCCTGATCCCGTTTGGAGACTCGTAACTGGTTTTTAACTTTGGATCGAGTACTATATTTAGCTTCTTTCTGGGTCTTTGATTGCTGGATCGATGCTGGATGATGTCTTTCGGGTGAGAGAGATTTCAAGTGCACCTTCCCTCGAATGGGTAGTAAAGCTGTTGTCTCGGGTGATGTGTAAGAGAAATTGTAAGAGAACTCTTACTACGTGGAGTAAAATACAGTATACGTGTACGACGGCAAAATTCCCAGGTGCAGGAGGTCACCCCCTTGGCGTCGGTGAACGAAATTACCCACACGAAGAAAAATAAATGATTGCAGCCTTCCGTTGGCATTCGGCTGCGAAAAATGCTCATTTGTTCCAGTGGGACAGAAATGGGCATTCACACTGTCATGGGCGGGACTAGGGTTAGGGGCGATGTCGATGAGCAAATTTGACTTCCTGAAACAGGAAGCCCCCACCCCAGAAAGAAAATAGACTGACGGTATGAACATGAATAAGCATTTGTTGTATTTTGTTAGCAACCGATTCCGGAAATATTCCGTCTAACGGTTCACCCTTGTGATCCGGGTACCCGATGTGACCGGAGACGGGAAAAGGGTTGGGAATGGATGATTTTTCTCTTTCCTCGTTGACTAGAAGTTGTATTTGAGGTTCCGTCTTCTCAGTCCACTGTTACTTCCTGTCCCACATTTTTTTTTTCGAAAGTGGATGTTTTGAACCCTTGGATACACTAACCCAGGCATGTCAAACTGGAGCTACCCCGAGGGCCACATTGGTAACATGGACGTTGTCATGAGGGCCATGCAGTGTTGACATTTTTTAGTACTGTAATTTGTTTTTAAAAGTACCAAGAGGTCCGCGGGCCTGACGGTGTGGAGTTTATTTGACGTGACAGTTAACACAGCCCAGGAGCAACTGTCCCCCTTTTGTGGCGCCTGTGAGTAGAAGACTGTATATGTATACTACGTGATGGCGATTGTGGGGTCCGCAACTTTAGGCTTCAAGGGCCACATGCGGCCCGTGGGCCGCCAGTTTGACACCCCTGCCCTAACCTTACCATCGGTAGGATTGAGTTAGTGGATTACTTTGTGGGTTTGGGAGTAAGCCAGGCGCTATAACAGGACGAACCCTTAGGAAGCTGCCCGCGGGAGATGAGATAGGTGAAAGGACAAAGGAGAGGGTTTGTTTTACGGCACCCATCATTCTTTACCAACCACCCACGTTGGTATTGACGTGGGCTTGCGATGCTTAACTTCAGTGATCTCACTGGAACTGGTGTGTCCAACGCAACTTGGAACTGGATACTTAATAATCTCTGGTAAACAGTAATGGTGGGCGACCGAGATGCTGTATGATTGTTGAATCCATGGTACGTTTACACTTTTGTATCTCTTTAGTGTAATCCAAATTTTTCTGCGGGGTAGGAATACTGAACTTATTATCGATTGTGCCTTGTTAGCTCTAATTTGCATAATCAGAAGTTCCTTAGTAGCAAGATTTTTTTTTTTTTTTTTTGCCTTTTCTTTTTCTTAACCAAATTGGCGTCATGGTTCCTACTTTCCTTCTTGAAGATCCTTTGGCAATGTCTCTTGCTCGGCAACGGATTCTAGGAGACCAAATCATTGAAAAGTAGTTGTCAAGAAAGTTTGGAGAGTTTTGGTGCGCAACAGCAAACATCTTGAGACATATGCCGCATGTTTGGAAGAATGGTTGTGCAGACCTCCTTGGTGTTTAGTGAATTTCTGTTTTCAGAAATGACTTGTTTTTCCTTGTAGGTATTTTCTTCTCCTCTTCTGCCCCCCCCCCTCTCGCCTATTCATCTGTGTTCATCACCCTTTATAAGCAGGGGGTAATTTTTAGCTGTCAATAGTCATGTGAATGATGTCATGATGTAGTCATGTTCGACCAAGGAGGAGCGTATTATACACGAAAAGGAAATAAACAGTCTGCTTCTGTTTTTCGCGCTAACAACTTTTATATATGTCACAGCTCAAAAGCCTCTCCTAAGTCCTTGGTTAAACGTTATTGAATTTGTGATGCTTGCAAGATAATTTCTTCATGTGCAAGTAATGCCGTGTACTGTTTATAAACAACCTTGTAAGCTAGTTGCAGACTGCCTTAATTGGTAAGAGTAATCCTTTAAGCGAGGTTTTAATATTAGCCACCCCTCTTCCTCTCTCCTTGCAGGCCTTATCATCCATCCAATCCTTGTTTTTGTTATTTGTTGAAAGTGAAACAATTAAGTTCTTTGAGGCGGATGCTGCCCGCTGTAATTTCTTGTAGAATAACTGATAATCATTTCTGTTTATTGTTAAATTATTCATAATTTGTATGATGCCTACTTCAGACGGAAATTTACCAAAAAATTTGTTTTTTTTTCTCTCAATTTCAGGAAGGAAAAATCATACGAGTATCTAAAATTAGCACTGATGAACGCGGTGATGCGAAGTTATTAAATGTAAGTAATATTTTGTTAGTGTTGTGAAGTGAAAGGGGGAACGATGGTAACCAGATTGCAGTTTCTGCATGAGTGGGACAAGACGGATCTGCCTGTTCCTATTGAAATAATTGTTACAATTAGTGTTATTTTATGACTAGCACAACAGACTAACTAACGTCCTTCATGGTGCTAGTGACGGAGAGAGGAACAGTGGAGGTAGCACCACCATGTCTCTTCCACTATTGGGAAATGAAGTCCGTCTGGAGAGCGGCGATTTGCGTTGGACACACCAGTTCTCGTCTGTTCACTGAAGTTAAGCAACGCAACTGCGACTAGTACTGGTATGAGTGGCCGCTTGGGAAAACTGGGTACCGCTAAAACCCGTTGTGCAGTTCCTGCATTAGAACTACGCAGTGGACTGGGTTCTAATGACCTTGTAGTTGAAGGGCCCTAAAACACCAACAAACAACAACAATCAAGTTCGCCTGAGCAGCATGCGGATGCCACCTCAGTTCCTTCATTCGCCCTAGGACAATGTGGTCTACTTTTTTTTTTATTTGGTGGGCTCCTCGACCGGAGTTGTGTTGGTGCACGTGGGATAGAGTGCATGTGGGACAGAGTCACTCTTGGACTCTTCCAGACTAATGTCTGCTATGCCCCAAGTAAATTGTGGAATGATAATGGGACGCTTAGCATATTCCCCCCTCTCCTGGTCCGACGCTGTAGTGCCTCTCGATTGGGGTTGTGTGTGGTGCACGTGGGACAGTCACTCTTTGACTCTTCCAGACTACTGTCTGTTATGCCCCAAGTAAATTATGGAATGATAATGGGACGCTGACCATATCCCCCCCTCTTCTCCATCTGGTCCGACGCTGTATTGGATGAAATGGTCTTTAAGTACGGTTCTCTCCACAGCACTGCTAAAGAGGGGAGAGGATGGAGTGTTACACCCTCGTGGCATTAAATGTTAAATGCTCTTTGAAAACAACTTTTTGTTGTTAGCTGAGGTGTTGAAAGATCGCCCATGGTGGCGCTGAGGTAGCGTTTTGTACTGCTGTGACAGTGGTTGCAAGTTCGATCCTGGACCAAGGTGCTTTGATTTTTCTCCTTTCGTCGAATAATGCGTGGCCCCGGTTTGCATGGAGCAAGTAGTTCGAGTAAATTTCCCGGTTTTGAAAGTCGCACTCCCTGGCGTCGGTGGAAGAAAGATGCCTCAACGTAGAAAAATAGGTCGACGATAAATAAGCATAGGAGGTACAACCTTACGTCGAAAGCCAGCTGCGTGGATACAGTTCATCAGAAAGCTCTTGTGTTTCAATGGAACAAAAGTGAGCACTCGACCCTACCATAGGCAGCGTAAAGGGTTAATGAGGGTTAATGTTGTGTTTTTGGGCTCTGCGTCCACTGCGTAGTTCTAATGCAGAGTCTACACTCACTGCGCTGTTACGACGATTCTGGAGTATTAGCAGTATCCGGTGTTCCCAAGCGGTCACCCATGCTTCTACTATCTGCACAATACAGCCTTTCTTGTCAAACGTGTTAGGAAGCTTCCACCCCCCCCTTTCTTGTTTGTTTGTTGGTGTTTTAGGACCCTTCAACTAAGAGGTCATTAGAGCCCCGTTAACAGTGTAGTTGTTATGCAAAGGCTGCACAGACACTACACTAATGCGACGATTTTTGGGTATTAGCAGTACCCAGTTTTCCCAAGCGACCACCCATGTCAGTACTAACTGGTGTTATGTTGCTTAACTTCAGTGATCGGACGAGAACTGGCGTGTCCAACGCAATTCGCCGCTCCCCTTTTTCTTGATGCACTGTTTGTGTTAATGGAGGAGAATTGGGAGAATATATGGAATGATGTATTTTAACTGCTGTTCTGAGAGCCCATTAAGTTAAAATTTAACAGTACACGTTATGTCCCTCCCTCTAATGAACGTACA
Organism: Trigoniulus corallinus; assembly: GCA_013389805.1. Classification (NCBI taxonomy): domain Eukaryota; kingdom Metazoa; phylum Arthropoda; class Diplopoda; order Spirobolida; family Trigoniulidae; genus Trigoniulus; species Trigoniulus corallinus. The sequence goes on from JAAFCE010009109.1 coordinate 17,340,432, forward strand.
ACTTTTCATAGCCCTTAAAAGGGAAGTTATTATGTTAGGTCATTACGATGTTATTTTTTAGCTTTCTACATTGGGTGTTTTTTTGAACTACGTAATACGTCAAATTCCCTACTAATGGCGATGATGGTATTACTAGTACCACAACTCACAGAATTGACCCTGTCATAGGGTTAAGGGTATAGTGATGGAGGGGGATGTTCAGTATATGTACACGGTGTATGTTTCGTGAGCATGGATAATCTCTGTTGCATATTGTTATTGTGCAAGAGACCAGACACCATGCAATAGTATACCCAACAAAGCATTAATTTAACTACCAAAATTTCTGTTTTGGTTGTTTATTGCGAAGTTGGAACATTTAATGACACTACGTTGTTTTATAAACAAATTATCTGTACGTGTCGAAAAAAGTGGCTAAAGGGGTTGTGGCATTTGGTTGACAGCCAACCACGTCATTACAGACATTGTCTTTGAGCTTCTCTCTCTCTGTCCTGACAGTGTTATCTTTCATTCTAGCGTTGTGCTCATTCCTTTCAAACCCATGGGCACTGCCCCTAAACATCATCTTGTCATCAAATGAGGACCCAACAAAAAATAGTTTCGCAGAGCTGCACCGAGCGGCCAGTTTGGACGAAAACTGCGCAGTTTTGTGCGAAGTCGCGCACTGGTGAACACGATCCGCTTGATGTTGTTGGTGCATCAACGGAATCTGCTCATTGGCGCGCCTGCTATTTGGGCGGTGAACATTTTGAATTTTGCATTGGTGTGGATTGTTCAGTGGTATTCAGGGGTGGATCTAGAGGCGAATCGGGGGGGGGGGGGAAGCACTTCAAAAAAAGTGCGCCCCAAATATTTTCAAATATTCAGAATCCGTTACCATAACTATCTAACAATTACAATAGGTCCTCTACTGCCCTTTAGACAATGTCCTATCTTCAGTGGTTTAGCCAACGACAAATTGGACTGGTAGTATAGAAACGGGGATAAGCAATGCAAAAATGCCTCATCCGTTGCGCCCCATTGAGACACTGAGGGGGGGAGCAATTGCTGCATTGCTCCTCCCTCTGGATCCACGCCTGGTGGTATTGGTGTAATTAAAAAATGGAAGAACTGATGCCATCGGATTCCAATTTAATGGTTTTTCAATGCGACAAAAAGTCACTTGCAAGCGCTCAACATGGAACGGACTGCTCAACAGTGTGGCGCAGCCGTTGTGGACCATGCATAACCCCCTGTGCTTCATTGACAAAAGAAGCCCATACCAGGAAAGAAAAGTTGCTCTAATGAATGAATGAGAGGAAGTAGTTCACATAGCTAGTTCAATAAAATATGTCGCCGTTATTAAAGTAGAACTAAGCATTTCTCCACCCACTGAACTGTAAAAGTTGCTGAGTATTGACAGGGTCTTCGAACGTAGTAATTGTGTGCTCCAGTCAACGGCCCATAACTACACTCCTTGTTTCGAGATTGGGACTCTATTGCTGTTAACCCTTCTGGGTGCTGTTTTTATGCGATTAATGATATTAATGTTATAACATATATATAACATACCTTTTCCCTGATTTTGGCAGTAGTTAACATATTGATCCCCTAGCGTTGTTATTTAGTAAAATAAACGGTTAAGTACCTTGGGCGCCTAATAGAAAAAATATTTTGGGGGTGCGTTACAATAAGCGTGGTATAGTTGAGTGACCTTTAAAGTGCTTCATAAATTATATAAAGCTTGTTCTGGAAATGGTTGGTTTGCCAACGATTTTTTTTTCCTGCTGTTGTTTATTTGCTGTCCTCTGTATGGAGGCTACAATTGTAGTCCTGTAGTCGATTGTGAATGATACGCGATAATGACCTGTCTCTGTGTATTGACATCTTATTAATGAGGTATCGCTTGGATTCGTCTGTTTTGTACTTGAAACTCTTGTTTAATTGTCGACTAAAGTGATTATCCGAGTTACTATTAATAATAATAATATTCGGTGGATGTGCGTATTTTTTTCGACCCTCCCCACCTCCGCTTCATGCATTTCTCATACATGCACTTTTTTTTTCTGTTGCAGGAAGCTACAACATGTCCTCGCCAACTGGTAGCTTTTATCAAAGATGCCGTCGCGCCCCTGGTGGGCAGGACTTTTGTTCATGCTGGGGTGGGTATAAAATTGTATGCTTCTCATTCATGAAACTAACTTGCATGTTTAAAAACTTGATAGAGATGATAGATGTGTTTCTTTAACAGCTTTTTTTCCCTCTCTACTTGACGGTTCCCTCTTCTTGCATGTTAGAAACCCTTTGAGTACAGTTCTCCGCTTCCTTTCTCCTCTTTTAGTTTATATTGGATCTAACTATAATTATTTGTGTGCAATCTTTAAGTAAACATTAATTACAATGAGCAGAGATGCCGGCTCCTCCTGATTCAGGTTTTGAGGGAAGCGGTTCTTAATTTTTGGTTATTGCTGAAGATAATTAGTTTGCTTGTAGCAGTGATCTGTCATTAATGCTGTAGTGTCACTTTGAAGATGTAAGAGACCACTAACGACCTTGTAGCTGGTAACTCCAGTGCAGTCTACAGCTCTAGACATAGTGAGTGATATGGGACTGACTTAACCCCTATCCAGTCGAAAAAATCTAAAGTCGTCTTGAGCGTTAACGCCTGTCATTTGTACCACTTTTGTGGTGATAAGTTATCGTTATCATCCTTAGCATTCGACAGAAATTTTTGATGGTTTACCAAAGCCTCAAAGAAATCACAAACGATTATGTTATTCAATATTGGGGTGCAGTAACGGGTTGGATTGTGGCTGGTGTGACGTACTTCTTGACGTCGGATGGATAGCGAAACCGCCGTCCCACGTGATGTGTAGTCGGTACATAAAAGAACCCTTTTTTTTACATGGAGAAAGATAGTGGCCTTAATCAGCCTTTTCAAATGTCAGTAAAATGGAGGCAGACATATCAGACGTTAAATAATCAGATGTACAACTTCTCCTTGTATGGATTCCGGACAGAATACAGACCCATTGCATCCCTACTTAAGACCGCCAGTTCCATAAAAAGCCGTTGTCCAACATTTCGTCTATTTTTCTTTTCCTGGATATCTGGAATTAATGGGTGCGCGATCTGGCTATCAATAAACCCGCCGCGGTGGCATAGTGGTTAGCACACTCGACAACTACGCCATTAGTTCTAGGTTCAATACTGGACCGTGGTGGGTCGGCCTCTTTCGGGCGAGAGAGAAGCCGCGAGTGTGCCTTCTTTCGGATGAGAAGTAAAACCGAGGTCCCGTGTGGGTGTACGATGGCACTTGCACGTAAAAGAACCCTCTCTACTATGCAACGGGTAGATGAGGCAAAATTTCCAGGTGTAGGAGCTCGCCCCCTGGCGTCGGTAGCATTCCCCAACGAACACTAGACCGACGATAAATAAGCGTAGGGGTGCAGCTTTGGCCGGCAACCGGCTGCAGAAAAAACTATGACCAATATATCACCCGGTGTCCATTCAGAGGGACAAATGGGTATCCGACCCCGCCTTAGGCGGGAAAAGGGTTAGGAGTTGCTTTGATCTGGCTATCAATAAGAAGCTGACCTAACCAAGCTCACTGACGATTTGAATTCTTTAAATTATATACTGTCATCATCGTCTATACCAACCCTTCTTCCGCCTGTGGCAGGGAATTGGATGGCATTGTTACGCAGTCGGCTGCCAACATAATACTGTTCAACCCCTATGCGTATTTATCACTGGTCTGCTTTTCCTTCCTTGGGGCAATCTCCCTTCACTGATACTAGGGGCCAGATGACCTCATACACTCCGCACGGGACCACGTCTTTACTTCCCAGCTGACAGAAGGTTGATTTGTTTCAGGATCGAACCAGACACCATTGACACCATAGTCCACGACACTTTGTGACATTACTGTTGAACGTTAAAATTTTTGTGTTATCCCCAATTTAAAGGCCATTGCTCCATGATTTCGGTTAAGATTTTTCAAATCTTACGTTTATCTGTTTTCTGAATGTTTAATTCGGAAATACATATTTCTTATTTTAACAGGAAGTCGTAGAGTTGAGCGGTGAGGATATGAAATATTTGAATGAAGAATTGAAATTGGCAAGACCAGGTAATAAACAATAACGTTCGTATTATTTCCATACTTAGAAACATAGGAGGTTCCGCAGTATTTCGTAGTGGAGAAGAATAGGAAAAAATCCTGTTAGACGTTATCAAATTTTTGACATGAAAGAAAAATGGACTGCAGACTTATACCGCACCCAGGGGGTGGGCAAACTACAACCCGCTGTGTCTAAATGTGTGCGTCCCGCAGGCCCGCGTTTTTACGATTTCTCTTCAAAAATAAAACATGCGTTGGTACCCATGTATGTCCCTCTGGATGGACACACGGGCGATCCGTTGGGTGGTTTTTACGCAGCCAACTGCTGACCAAAGCTGCGACCTCTACTCTTATTTATTATTATTTATTTTAACATATACCAAAGGTACATAGAAAGAAAGCGAAAAACAAACAAAAGGCCACTGAGAAAGAGGTAACGTTCAAACCACGATCTAATCTTGGTAGTGGGCGTACTGTGAGTTGAAGCACTCCACCGACGCGGCTTATTGCGTTGGACACACCAGTTCTCGCCTGGTCACTGAAGTTAAGTAACGCAACCCCAGCTAGTTCTAACATGGGTGGCCTCTTGAGTAAACTCGGTACTGCTAGTACCCAAAAATCGGCGAATCAGCCTAGTGTCTGTGCAGTCTGTATTAGAACTACGCAGTGGACGGGGCTCTAATGACCTTCATAGTTGAAGGGCCCTAAGATACCAACAAAACAAACCGATGCCTAGGGGTGGTGCCTCATCTACCCGTTGCATAGTAGAGAGGGTTCTTTTACGTGCAAATGGCATTACACCACACGGAGCTACGACTTTGTTTCCCATTCGGGGCCCCCCCCCTCTCTCTCTCTCACGCCCAAAAGAAGCAATCCGCATCGATCCATTATCGAACCTGGAAGCAGTGACGCAGTAGTCGAGCACTGCAGGTCGATTTCTCTTCAAAAATGAAAACATTAAAATAATCACTATATTAATGTGACTGGAGGTCAGCATAGAGCTAGGTTCAATAAGATTGAAACTAGAATTCCGTGTTTGAAGCATTTATAATTTGCAATTGTAGTTTGTTGTCGAATGTTGCCTGCTACAGACCCTTACAGATGTGAGCATGTTTCTACTGTACATGTTAGTGTATGTATGTCATCATCATCATACCCTTATCCTGCCTGTGGCGGTTTCCAGCCATTCACTCCCGTCTATTTCCCACCAGGTCCCCGTTCACTCCACACACTGCCATATCCTTACGGACAACCTGCTTCCACGCCTGCTTCGGTCTCCCCCTGCCCCGGGTGCTTCCGGCCACCTGGATTACTGGGTTGAGGAGTAAGCCAAACAGCCATAACAGGACAAACCCTTAGGAGGATGCTCGCAGGAGATGAGGAGGTAGGTGTGGAGGACGTAGGAGAGGGGAAATTTGCAGCACGCAACGTTCTTTACCAACCACCCATGTTGGTATTGACGTGGGCTTGCGATGCTTAACTTCAGTGATCTCACGAGAACTGGTGTGTCCGACGCAACTTGACTGCACCCCTAGAATGAACCTAACGAGCTCCACTTCTTATTACGATGTTGGTGTATGTATGTTGCAAAAGGAATATAGTTTTATGTATGTAAGTGCAGGATTAGATAATGAACGAAGCCTCTTGGGAGCGGCGAGTTGCGTTGGACACACCAGTTCGTCAGATCACTGAAGTTAAGCAACGCAAGCCCAGTTAGTACTGACATGGGTGGTCGCTCGGGAAAGCTGGGTAGTGCTAATACCCAATAATCGTCGCATTAGTGTAGTGTCTGTGCAGTATATGCATTAGAACTATGCAGTGGACGGGTCTCTAATGACTTTGTAGTTAACGGGACCTTAAACACCAACAAACAACAACAACAACGCCTCTTTACTATTGACAAACAGCAATATTAAGGGGGCTCTCATCATAGGTACCCTCTATAATATTGCCATGATTTTTCTTTCCAATGGGGGGTGGCAATATTATGGAGGTTCTACTGTTGCTCCATGCAACATATACCTCGTGAGAATTAGTTACCATTAATGTAGATTGCGTTATTTGACCTCACCCCACGCTAGTGGGGTAATTTCAAGACCAGAACTTGGAAGCCTGCTTATTAGTTCTTGTGGTTAAAGTATTTTGTGCTTGACTGTATTTAGTTGCTCGTTGAACTGTAACAAATATTAATGGAGGCGGTTTTCTGTCCCAGCGTAGCAATAACTCGGTCTTGCCTCATCAGTGACTGTACTGCGTGCTGTTTTAGTCCACGTTTAGTCACGTTATGTCTGCGTTATGTCACCAAAATTAGTACATGTACATCGCACTCAGGATGTTTCGAGGTCCCGCTTTTAATGATAATTCATTGAAGGCGTATAAAATGGATCGAAATAGGTGATATCTATCTTAATATTGCGCACCTCCTCTTCCTGAATTGCGTCGGACATTGTATCAAAAATCGACCATTTCATTTTAAGCGCCTAATTACTATGTATGAACCACCTCGGTGTCGTGGAAGGTATTGCGGTAACAGTTTCAGATTCGATTCTGAAGTGAGGCTGTTGGTTGCTCGTGGGCGATAGCGAGAGGCAGACCCCCAGCCTCCCTTCCGTTGATTAAGAAGTAAAGCCGTGGCCCCGGTGTAGGAGTTCACCCCCGCAGGCTTTTTGTGAAGAAACACGTGCGCGTGCCTCTTAGACCAAGGAAAAATAAATATAAAGGTTTCAGCATTAGGTTGGCAGCCGGCTGCGTCAAAATTCCGTCCAACTCCTCGTCCATGTGTCCGAATGAGCAAAAATTTTCACTGCCATTCACCCCTGTCGTAGGCAGGGAACGGGTTGGTGAGGATCATGGGTAAACTGCGAACGTAGCATAGTTTTCCTTCAAGAATGTTAAGGCGATTGGTTTTCAGGATATTTCGGCCTTTAATTAGCTTTTCTGTTTGTAATTTTTGAAGTAATCTTCTCGTTTCTCTGAAAAAATAAATGCCATCGTTTCCTTTTATACCAGCAATGGATCCAAATAATAAGCGAATGACTTCTGAGGAGCTTTAAAATTAGTTAAACATTTACTGTAAAAGTATGTGATTGTTTTCTGTGAAGTTCATTTTGCGTTAAAGATGTTTCCAAGAATAGTCGTCGAGCTGCTTCATCGACTTTAATAATAATTCCCCCTCTCTTAGGTTGGCTATTCCCCCCTTATTGATCGTTTGATATTGGGATGAAGGGGATGAAATTTGATATTTTAAAGGTCAATATGTTAGAGCTGCTGACAGGAATAGGGGAATGGGCCCCCCAGTGTCTGGTATTTGCTGATGATGTGGGAAAGCTGGAGGAGTCCAGAGAGGATGCACAAAAGGGCCTGCAAGACATGAAGACAGCAATGGAAAGAGGGGTTCTTAAAGTAAACATGAAGAAGACAGAATACCTCAATTTCAATTTTAGCAGCCAGGGGGAAGGGGGTGTGATCCGTTGTGGGGGTGAGGGTATACCAGCAGGGCGTGAGTTTCGTTATTTAGGATCAGTTTTCCAGAGCAATGGGGAGATAGATTCGGATGTGACCCATAGGATTAATGCAGGATGGCTGAAGTGGAGGCAGGCAAGTGGAGTCCTGTGTGACCGCCGCGTCCCAATAAAGTTGAAGGGCAAGGTTTACAAAACGGTCGTTAGGCCTGCTTTGCTGTATGGCTCAGAGTGTTGGGCAGTTAGGAAGAACCATGAAAGGAGAATGCAAATAGCAGAGATGCGAATGCTGCGCTATATGACTGGGGTGTCACGAGCTGATAGGGTCAGAAATGATTACGTCAGGGGCAGCTTGGGAGTGGGAGACATCGCTGAGAAAATGAGGGAGAGGCGGTTGAGGTGGTATGGGCATGTGATGAGGAGAGAGGAGGAGGAGCTGATTAGGTCCATTACGGGTTTGCGCGTGATTAGGGGCACCAGGTGTAGGGGAAAACCAAAACGGACATGGGAGCAGGTGGTGCAGAGGGACATGGAGAGGGACTTGGTGGGGGATAGGCGAGAGTGGAGAATGAGAACCCGCAGACCCGACCCCGCCTTGGGCGGGAGGAGGGTAAGATGATGATGATGATGAATATGTTAGACGTTTATTTTTTATTTAGGGTTGAATATCATCGTCATCATACCCATATCCTACGTGTGACAAAGTCGGGTCTGTGGGTTCTGGCCCTCACCTCCATTGTGGTCCCCATTCACCCCCCCTTCCCTGCTAGTACTAATTTTAGTAGCCGCTTGGGAAAACTGGGTACTGTTAGTACCCAATAATCGTCGCATTAGTGTAGTGTCTGTGCAGTGTCTGCACTAGGACTATGCTGTGGACGGGGTTCTAATGACCTGGTTGTTGAAGGGCCCTAAAACACCAACAAAACAAAAAAATCATTCCCCCCCACGCTGTTATGTACCGTGTATCCAGTCGTACAACCTGCTACCACGACTGTTTTGATCTTCCTCTACCCCGGGTGCTTCCAAAAACCTGCATCCCGTAACAGCCCCTCCCTTCTTCTCATAAAATGCCCATACCACCCGAGTCTACTCTCCCTCATCTTTTCCCCAATGGCCCTCCCCCAAGCTACCCCTATGTTTCTTTATGATTTTATGTTACACTAACGGGTTGGGGAGGAAGCCAAGCCCTTTAGGAGGCTGCTCGCGTGAGACAGGAGGAAGTAGGTGTAGGGGATGTAGGAGAGGGGAAATTTGCTGTATCCAACGTTCTCTACCAACCACCCATGTTGGTACTGTGGTGGGTTTGCGTTGCTTAACTTCAGTGATCTCACTAGGACTGGAGGTGTCCAACGAGAGCTGGTGTGTACTCATTCTTAATTTCTTGATGGAAATTGAAAGTAGATGTACTGTTCTTTAACAGTTGATGTATTTTCGTAAACACTTCAATTTTTTTTTTTTTTGATTAAATGAAATTTTGTTTAAGAAATATACATGAACTATAACCTCTCCTCCAAAATGTTTAACCTCGTTTAATAAAGTCGAGATGATGTTTCGCAAATGCTTGCTGTTTGAGTATTTTTTTTTGTAATTGATAAGCAGTAGAACCCTATCATTTCTAAACATGAGTGTCCTTGAGTGTTCAACGAATTCGATACTGTAGTTTGTCCTTCATTAGGATAGTGACAGCTGCATTACATGGTTTAAAGAAAAACATTCGATTAATACGTGATTTCTACTACTGCAATTCGTCCGTTGCATTAATAAAGTTTAGATCATCAAAAGATGAGTTGCTAATCAGATTAAATTCTTAGTATGGCTGACATTTCCTGCTTTTATATTACGACAGCACCGCGATCCATTGTCCGTCGTTGTTCCTAGGCCTCGCTTAGACCAATGGTCATTTAAAGTTTAGATGGAAAGCACATAGTACAGTGGTGGCGAACCTGTGACCCACCAGGCAATTTTAAGTGACCCGAACGAGAATCATATCTGGTTTATCGTCTCATAGTGTGTGAGGTGGACGGGTACCTGGCGGGCTAGAACCTGCAGACCCGACCCAGCCACAGGCGGGATAAGGGCATTATGATGATGTTCTCTATTTACTGCTTTAATGAACTAATTTATTAATTATTAATCATAATTTTTTCATCCATAAAATTAAATAGTGCTTGCACCTGACCCACGGACAACTTTTTTGTTTTTTTTCGTTTTATTGTGATTCGTCTTTAAAAAAAAGGTTTGCCACCACTGACCTAGTACCAACTCGGTGCAATTCAAGCGAATAGCCTCTCTGCCCATTTGCGGTACGAATGCAGCTTTAAGGGCCGGTGACAATGATAATGGGGCCACATTTTAGTGTGGCCAGTTGTCATTTGAAGCTTAAATCTGTCGGATTACTAAATGAAGTCAGTGAGTAAAAAGGGATTCATACACAGAAAGAGTAGCAACTCCTAAAACTTTCCGTTTATGGCAGGGTCGGGAACCCAGATTGTCTCTCTGAATAGACACAAGCATGTTATATTAAGCGGCTTTTTTTCCGTAGCCGGCTGCCGATCAAAGCTGCAACACCTACTGTATGTATCGTTGGGGCTCTCGACCGACGCCATGGGGCGAGTTCCTACACCTGGGAATTCTGCCTCATCTACCCGTTGCATAGTAGAGAGGGTTCTTCTGCGTGCAAATGCCCCTCGTACACCACATGGGACCTCGAATGAAGGGGTACTCAGGGCTTCTCTGTCACCCGAAAGAAGCCATCTCACCTCGCTGCATTATCCCACCTGGAAACACTGGCGCAGTAAATCGAGCACGCTACCTATATTGCCCCACCGAGCAACCGGCTGCAGAAAAAAAAACTATGTCCAATATATCACCCTGTGTCCATTCAGAGGGACAAATGGGTACCCGACCCTGCCATAGGCGGGAAAAGGGTTAGGAGTTGCTATTTTAGTTATCCCCAAAACATGGTGTACGAGTACAGTACTAAGTCAGAACCTCAAGAAGTGGGGACTTGTTGCTTTGGGGATGTCTTGAGTCTTTTCCTTGCATATATACAGTATTAAAATCCAGGGGTGAGGGAAGGGTAAAGGTAAACAGCCTTTCAGCTTTATTTCAGAAGAATTTCATGGGCTGTGTTAATCGGTTTCTGGACTGTAACTTGAACTGTACTTTCTATTGAGATAACTAATTACAGTAATACCAATGACCTCTTATGTGCTACACCCTAAAATGAGTGCTAGAGGTCTGTATCACGTCATCTGAACTTTTCAAAGTCCAGACGTATTTTTAACCTAGAACGTTTGCGAGAGGCCGGATTAAAAGACTATTTCAAGGCAAAGAAATATTTGGAATTACTATTGAGGAAAGGGTTCAAAGTTCCAGAAAGTTTCATACTTGTTCATTAGTTCTATATATCTGGATGTTTACGTAGCTTGGAACTTAACGACTTTGTTTTTTTTTTTTTTGTAGGATTCAGAAAACACCGACATTTACCAGAAACGGCCTGTTTAGCCATCTGCATGCCAGATTACTGTTCGCGGCATGTTCTCACCACTCGATATCCACGGATGAAGCTTTTTGGCCCTCTGTTGACTGTCGAAATCAAGGTAACCAGTAACATGATAGGAAGTTGTAGGCAGCACTATCTTGTCTTTTCAGTTGGGAAAGAGTTAAAATGTTTCGTGTGCATTGCTGGCATCTATTAGTGGGTCAGTGACACATTTCGGGTATCATTTTAGTTCTGACGATACAAAATACAAATTCTTACTGTGAGCAAGAGTTGAAGGACGGGACGGAGTTTCGTTGAGGTTGGGAGCGGCGAATTGCTTTGGACACAACAGTTCTCGCCCGATCACTGAAGTTAAGCAACCCAACCCCAGCTAGTACTGACGTGGGTAGCCGCTTGGGAAAATGGGTACTGCTAATACCCCCCCCCCCCCCCCCAAAAAAAAAATCGTCGCATTAGTGTAGTGTCTGTGCAGTCTTTGTATCAGAACTACACTGTGGACTGGGCTCTAATGTCCTTGTAGTTGAAGGGCCCTAAAAGCACAAACAACTAAAATTGAGGTCGATTAGTTGTTAATTATTGTGTATTTCTGTGACGGTTGTGAATTGCCAGTGACGCCATGAGTTGAAAGGTATTGAGTTGCAAGTTTTATGCTGACTGTCAGCGTGTTTCACTCCTAGTCTGTGGATGCAGGTTCGATCCTGGCCGAGAGTTGCTCAGAAAAAAAATCCCGTTAACCAACTTGGGCTCTCTTACTGACCTCAACTGTCATGCATATATTGGTAAATGAACCATTGCATAACACGTTTTGAATCCAATTAAGCTCACGCACTTGTTCCACTGACTAATGTTGTGAAGTGACCTTCGTGGTCAAGATGCATGAAATTGTATCTAATTTTAGTGTTGGAAGAAGTGATCTAATAAGTATCATATACAGTACTTTGAAAGTACAATTATGTCTATTAGTTTAATATGTAGAAGTGTCATTCTTTCAATGCAGATCGCGGAAAATGTAAAAATTGTTCGTTTTATTGCGTCGTAAATGAAATGCAAGGAAGCGGTAAATTTGGAGGGAGACCAAATTGACGTCAGACTTTTTTACGATTGCAGATTTATATCCAAAGGCGATTAACATCCTTATTTATCAGAATTTCAAACATTCATTTTGTTTTTGAAGAAACGAACGGCTATTTAGTGAAATAATATTTAGCTCGCCTTCTTTTCAGGACTTCCACCCTATTCTAAATTAACTGAATGCTATATATAGTCGGACAGGGAGCGACAAATTGCGTTGGACACGCCAATTCTCGTCTGGTCACTGAAGTTAAGCAACGCAACCCCAGCTAGTACTGACATGGATGGCCGCTTGGGAAAATTGGGTACCGCTAGTACCCCAAAATCGTCGCATTAGTGTAGTGTCTATGCAGTCTCTGTATTAGAGCTACACAGTGGTCGGCGCTCTAAGGACCTTGTAGTTGAAGGACCCTAAAACACAAACAAGCCGCCGCATACCCCCTCACACATTTGCTTTGGCCTACCTCAACCCGATCTGCTACCGTGGGACCTGCACTGACCATAATCAGTTAGCTTTGGTTTGTCCTACTCAATTTTCCACGTGTATCGGCGCTCTATTCACCTGTCGTCGTCGGTAGAGGAAAAGTGACCCAACGAATTGCCCGAAAATAAATAAGCATAGGGGATAAATTACCGTCCAACAGATTTGCTCATGTGTCCGAATGGGGGAAGTGAGTATCCGACTCCGACCATAAGCAGGCAAAGGATTAGTGATGATGATTTCATTCATGATGAAACCGTTCTTCTGAAATGTACGGCTTTACGGTAATTTTGTCCTATAAGGGTCCGATCGCGTAGCAGACGATTCTTCGTACCTCCGATGAAGGAAAGTATTAAAAATACATGTTGTGGGGCCTTGCGATATGAGCGGTAGCGGTAAATAACATGTCACAAAATATAATTAATCACAGGATAATTTAATGAAATATCACAATATAATTAAATAAAATCTCACAGAGTGGAGGGAAAGTACCTTTACAATGATCTCTACTTTCGGTCTTTCGGTTCTCCGGCCTTCCCGCCTTCGGCTCGAAGGCCTCCGCCCCGCGAACAAGATACATATCGATTCTGTGAATGATCTCGTGTAGCCAGGAATATCCCGTTTGTACAAATCTCGCTTTTCTAGGCACAGAAAAATCTCTGAAGAATTGCTTTCTGCCTGAACCCAATGGAAAATGCAAAATAGAACAACCGGGTATAGGGGAAAGCGTAGCCCAAAGGGTATTTTTCCGAAATCACCCTCAAAATTGCTGATAGCAATGACCGACAACAGGCCCCGCAACATGTATTTTTAATACTTTCCTTCATCGGAAGTACGAAGATTCGTCTGCTACGCGATCGGACCCTTATAGGACAAAATTACCCGGCTTTACTTCCCGTCCGCTGAAGACGTGCCATTTCTCTCGCCCTGCAGAGGGGAGCACTGTCAAACAGCGTGGAACCTGCAACAACTGAAAGATCCAAATAGTGTCTATACAAAAAATGCTGTGCTGTCGGTGTGAGATAGACGGGAGTGGAGAGCCCGAGCTCGCGGACCCGACCCTGCGATTGGCGGAACAAGGGTATAATGATGAATACCCCATAAATATGAGGTTATATTTAGGGTACTGTGTTTAGTTGACTCTTTGGTGCTTTTTCAGTTTGGATAATATACAAATCAACGATGCTTAACGACTTGAACGTGTTCAATCATGTCATCTATTTTGTCATTTTTAGCCAACGCATTTATAAGCGGATGTTGTAGTTACCGTAAAACCTGTCGGATTGAGCACCTGGGTACAATGATTACCTCTCTACATTGAACGTACTGTATTTCTTTGATACCAGACATTCCCATAGAAATTACGTTATACTGTATATTAGCTTAAAATCTCACGTAAAGTCCGCACCTCAAATATAGTCCGCAGGTATGTTTCAAATATAATCCGCACTCCTCATGTATAGTCCGCACTTTCAAATCCCTACTGTAGCCAGTGGCGCAACTTGCAGGGGGAATAGGATCAAATGAATTTGAACATGAAATGTCAGATTGCCCTATCGATGAAATTGAAATGTGGAAGATTTTATATTGCATTATCACATAAATAAGAATGTACTGTGTAAAATCGTGTTGGTAAGTGTAATAAAATGTTCAGAAAATGAAAAGCAGTTTTCATTGAGAACCCTGGGTTTCATTTATAGTCCGCCCTCGCATATAGTCCGCACTAAATGACCCTATGTTTCGCGTATAATCCGCGGGCATTACGTGAGATCTTATGGTATCACATTAAGGACCTACATACTTTGTACATTGACCACCGTAAACCAGCCCCATAACAGCAGTTAACCGCCATAGTTTGAACATAAACCAATGTTTATCGGGTTAGAAATGTTAAATACCTAAATTTTGGACAATTTGGACCTTGATTCATGATTTTGTGAATCCATATAAAGATGAATTTACGCTGTTATCACATATTCGACCACCTTTAGAAATCATTTGTTTTCAAGATGTGATTCACATGGAGCCATTATTGCACGTAAGGATATGGTAGTGTGTGAGGTGGACGGAGACCTAGTGGGAGATAGGCGGTAGTAGAGGTCTAGAACTCGCAGACCCGACCCTGCCACAGGCGAGATAAGGGTATTAATATGTTGATGGTCTCTATTTGCTACTGTAATAATAATTTGTGTTTCTTCTTGGAATTAAGTAGTGCTTGTACCTGACCCGCGGACAACTTTTTATTTTTTTCGTGTTATTGTGACCCGTCTTCAAAAAAAGGTTCGCCACCAGTGTTCTTCTGCCTCACGTTGATAAAATGAGCAACTGTCTACGTTGAGCACTTTTGAATGGATTGGCGGGTGCTCATTATAGACAGGTTTTACTGTATTCTGATGAATTCATTTCTGAATCCTGATATCGGACCGTAAAACTTGTCAACAGTTGCAGGGATGTCAATAGCGGACTAAATAGGGACACACGCAGAGCGGATATGAGCAGAAATGCATAACGATATTATAGTCAACCATGTAATATCTTATTCCCCCCCACAATATAAATAAAAGGTTGAATCGGCGTTTATTTGTAAAATATTATCAAGATTTTGAACTGATGCTACATCCCTTTTCCCCTCATATGTTATCAGTTTTTTTTTGATCGGAATGTCACGAATTTCACATGTGTATATGATTGTTGACTATTTTTGAGACCTCTGCTGATTGCGATGCAACAAAGACCTAAGTTGGGAGGAGATTTTAAAGTGAAATTTGTATATGTAGGTTCGAGTGTAGATTTACAATAAGGAATGAATGTAGCATTGTATGCTAATATGCCATCATGAAACTGAAGTCGGAAATGAAAGGGTTAACTATAGTGTGTTCACAAAAGGATTGAATCCAGTCAGGATGACAGGATGAGCCGAATTTGAGCCTCACTGAATTCCTATCATAAGTCATAATTAGTGAGAGCATCGCCTTTTGTAAAAATCTTTCCATTGTTCAGGAGTTGAATGATGTTAAGCTCTTACGGAAGCTCTTACGTTGACGTTTGATCTCATTTCGATGATGATGATAGTCGCCTGAGTTGTTTTTTGTGTTTTTCATTATGGTAATGATGACTGTGTCTCCCTTATTCGCCTAATATTCATTCTACGTCAATTATGAGTCTCGATGTGTTAAAAAAAAACAAGCAATTTCTGCATGATGTGGTTCAGATCGCTTCCTGTGTCACTCAGAAGAGGATGGAGGAGTTATTGAGACTGGGTCAAGATATAAGGACGACGTATGTGTCATGCGATTTGAGAAATGGGGTTAATTAAACTGTTTTCAAAGAGAAAGTAAAGGGTAGGTTCATGGAAATCTATTTATAGCTTTCAGATTTTTCAGACATTTAGCGTACGTGATTTTTTAAACGTCTCTACTGTTACGCAGAATTGGGACATTGGCGGCGTAATTAAGATTTTGCATGGATTATTATTATAATTATTACGACATAGTAGCAAATGTAACAATTTTAATTTTGAGGTACGCAGAACTCCCATATATTGCAGCCAAAATTGTGTTCACACTGCGCGTAAAATTACCAGCTCGTCCGCCCGCCCCGTGGAGTTGTTAAAAGAAATAATAGAGAGTTAGTGGTGAACGTCGACGATGACGACACGAACGATACGCGGTCAAATGAGGCAAATGCGCAAGCTCAATTGCTGGTCTGCTTTTCGTGAGCATGCACAGTTGCCTCATTTGACCTCGTATCGTTTGTTTGTTGGAGTTTAAGGTCCCGTCAACTACGAGGTCATTAGAGACCCGTCCACTGTATAGTTGTAATGCATATACTGCACAGACACTACACTAATGCGACGATTATTGGGTATTAGCAGTACCCAGCTTTCCCGAGCGACCACCCATGTCAGTACTAACTGGGCTTGCGTTGCTTAACTTCAGTAGTCAGACGCCAGCCAGCCAGGTAAAAATGCTGGGCTAAAAGTCACTTCAGGAGGAGGGCAGACGTAAACATTGGCAGGCTCGGGTCTACGGCTTCTGGCTTTCCACTCCACCTGTCTCACTACTGGGACGGGACCCCATCCACGCCACACTATAATGTATATTCGTACAATGTGGGGAACGTCGACGATGACGATACGAACAGGGTGCGGCTAGTTGCGTTGGACACACCAGTTCTCGTCTGATTACTGAAGTTAAGCAACGCAAGCCCAGTTAGTACTGACGTGGGTGGCCGCTTGGGAAAACTGGGTACCGCTAATACCCAAAAATCGTCGCATTAGTGTAGTGTCTCTGCAGTCTCTGCATCAGAACTATGCTGTGGACGGGGCTCTAATGACCTTTGTAGTTGAAGGGCCCTAAAACACTCACAAACAACAACAATTCATACAATGTGCTCCAACGCCTACTTTGATCGTCCTCTGTCCAGGGTGCTTCCAATAATGCCATCCTTGTGCAGCCGAGTTCTCGTGAAATCACTGAAGTTATGCGGTGCAAGGCCACGTTAGTACCAACATGGGTGGTTGGTAAAGAACGTTGGGTGCTGCAATTTTCCCCTTTCCTACATCCTCATCTCCCGCGAGCAGCCTCATAAGGGTCCGGCCTGTTATAACTGCTTAGTTTACTCTCCAACCCATTAGTGTAACATATGCTGTAGTATAAGGTCATATATTTCAGGTCACCTGATGAGGGTAATTCATAAACTATGCGATTTTTGGGTTTTCGTGTCTTTTCATGGGTTTCGGAGTTTTGCGCAATAATTTTCTAACTGTAACGGCAAGGTGAACAAAAAAACTCATGTGGAATTTTACCGTTTTGAATTTTTTGCATTGTGCCAACATTTTGGCATAACTTTCTAAACCTTGTTTATTATTTTCAAACTCGTTTCTTAACTGGAAAGTTTGAGGTTTTTCTAGCAGTGGTTGACGTATTGAAAAAAAGTCTAGAAATTTATGATCCAGGTTTTGGATTCAACTCTTTTTAGGAGTTGTTTACGTGTTTTTGCCAGGTAGCTTGCCTTATGTATATTGTAAGATGGTTATTTGTTTTAATGTAAGGATTTCTGTAGGAAATTCGAAGTGTCTTTTGCGTATTTTAAGACTTGCCCTTCTGATATCCTCAAAGGACCTCACGGACTGACGCGGTTGGCTGAATTTGTCTACATTTGCACCTAATCTCCGCCATAAGTAGGGGTGGAACCAAGGGGGAAGCAATGCAGCAATTGCTCCCCCTCTGTGCCTTTATGGGGCGCATATTTCAACTCGTGCATGATTCAACTTTGCAACTAATGAAGCATTTCTATTCTGCCACTGCAACAGTCGCAATCCAAGGAGTAGTGGAGGGCCTGTTGTAATTGCTAACTAGAAATATTTAAAAATATTTGGGGCGAACTTTTTTTAAAAGTGCTCTCCCCTTTCTGCCCCTGGCCCTAAAATGGCCCAAAGCGAAATGCCGTCCAACGGTGTTCTGATACTGCCGAAACATGCGGAGTATTCGACTCTGCCATAAAGCAACACCTAATCCTTTTCCCGCCTATGGCAGGGTTGGGTACCCATCTTGTCCCACTGAATGGACACAGGGTGATATATTGGACATAGTTTTTTTTTCTGCAGCCGGTTGCCGGCCAAAGCTGCACCCCTCCGCTTATTTATCGTCGGTCTAGTGTTCGTTGGGGAATGCTACCTACGCCAGGGGACGACCTCCTACACCTGGAAATTTTGCCTAATCTACCCGTTGCGTAGTAGAGAGGGATCTTTTACGTGCGAGTGCCATCGTACACCCACACGGGACCTCGGTTTTACTTCTCATCCGAAAGAAGGCACACTCGCGGCCTCTCTCTCTCTCGCCTGAAAGTAGCCGACCCACCTCGGCCCAGTATCGAACCTAGAACTACTGGCGCAGTTGCCGAGTGTGCTAACCACTACGCCACCGCGACTCTGCCATAGGCGGAGGAAAAGTAGTGATGATTAAATTGAAGCCTGCTAATAACTGCCTTTTGAAATGTGACGTTGTCATCATCATACTGACAAGTTGTAGACCTAATTAATGGGTACTAACTCTAACTGCTCTCTACGGTGGGGGTTATTTACCTTTTTTTCTTTCTTTTTTTTTGTTTAAGTAAGAGCTCTGGTTTTGATTTGATATCTTCTATATCAAACAACGATTGCTATGAACTAACTTTTCATTTATTGTTTTTTTTTTCATTTTTTTGCTAACATTACTAAAATTTTGTATTTTCAGCCCAAAATGGGATATTTGAACGATTCTCCACTATCTCCATTGGCGACCGCCCATCAAGTTATAAAGGCTTCTGTTTGTAAATATCATTTGATGCAACACTGGAAGGTTTGTTATTTCATTTGCAGAACCTGGTTTTAATGCATGAATACAGAGTCGTAGTTAAACGTAGTGTATTGTCAAAATAGTAGTTGGGGTTCAAGTGAGGCCAAGAGAAAACAAACATTTCAATCAATATTTTTCAAAACATTTTTTGCACTATTACTTCCGGGAGCAAAATACCTAAAACGTGCCTGCTATTCATATTTGACATAATTTACGGGGTAGATGTGCCTTACAACGACGTCCCCTTTCTGTTTACCATGACATCCATTTTGTTGGAACAACAATTTCGATTTCATTGTAATATGTACACGAACATGTTTTGAATATTGCCATTGTCTGAAGTTGAAAATAATGTTCAGAACATTATGATTTGTTGTAGATAGGATTTCACACCATTTTGGGTTCGTGGGCATAGGCTCTATCCTTTGTTCGGTATCCTTTCAAACATCATCATCATCATACCCTTATCCCGCCTGTGGCAGGGTCGGGTCTGCGGGTTATAGCCCTCCACGCCTGTATCTCCCTTCAGGTCCCCGTCCACCCCACACACTACCAGATCCTTACGGACAACCTGCTCCCTTGTCTGCTTCGGTCTCCCCCTTCCCCGGGTGCTTCCAGCCAACTGCATTCCTGGAATGGACCTAACGAGCTCCACCTCCCCTCGTCTCATTATGTGTCCCTACATCCTCACTCTACTCTTCCTCATTTTTTCCTCGATGTCCACCACCCCAGGCTACCTCTAATATATTCATTCCTAACTATCGGTTCTTTACCCCCCGTTCATATGCCGCAGCATTCCCATCTCGGCTATTTACATTTTATTGACGTCACTCTTCCTCAATGTCCAACACTGATCCATGTGGCATAGCGGGTGTAACCACTGGCCTGTAAAACTTCCATTTCAACTTGATTTGGACCCTCCTATCATCCAGGACTCCACTTTAATCATCCCCATTGATTCTATCCCCATTGCTTTGGAACGTTCATCCTAAGTACTTCACATTTGCACCTTCGTCACCAGTTCGCCCCAAGAGAGCACGTCGCCACTACTTCCCTGTCTTATCCCAATTGAAAGGTAGATACTCTGTCTTCTTCATGTTTATCTTTAGCCCTCCCTTTTCTGTCGCCTCTCTTGATATCGTTTAGGCCCTTCTTACTGGTTCTCTGTAGTAACTAAGATTTCTAATAGCGTCGGTGAATACCATGCACTGAGGGGCCCCTTCTCCTATTCCCGTCAGCAGCTCGTCCGTACCTAGAATGAAAAGGTATGGTCTTACTGCTGAACCCTGGTGTGTACGGCAACGGCATCCTTCACTAGGAAGTCCTGGTATTTATTTCCAGTTCGGTATCCTTTCAAACGCCTTTGCAAAATCTGATAAATAATCAGATTATCCTGAAGTGGCCAAGTGATAAATGTCTTGGGTTCAATCCATGACCTTTTATTTATTTTATTTTTTTCAAATGTTTTTAGATGGCTTCGCGTGTTATGAGTGGATTTTTGCTAGTTATTCGCCGTGATTTTTTTTCATATTTCGTGAGTGTTAAATGGGACGTTTGCAGGTTAAGATACTTTCTAGATTACGGTAAGATTTATGGTAGGAAATTACTATAGGCAGGAATGTAATAAGTTTATATTATCTAGTAGGAAACTGTAGTGAAGTGTAATTGGATATCTCATTGACCTGTCTAGAGAGAGTGAGCTATTGGAAGGATGATGACCGTAAGTTACGAGTTGCATAAACAAAAATCACCATATTACGTCATTTGCTAATTAGCTCCAGCGTCTCTGAAATGAGCGTAATGGAAGGGGTCACACCAAAATCCTTTAGAGACCAGCTGCATGAATTGACCACTGAAGGTAAATAGAGTAGCTGTCGGATGATTCTAAACCCATCGTACGATGAAGTAAATATTTGGATCCAGTTATACTTTTAATAGTCGTGTTGGATGAATTAGTTCACATGTATCGTAGCGACACCCAGCGGTGTTTTTCGACTTTCTTAGCTACCGTGAAATCGACTTTCAAAAATCAGTCAACAAACCAAGAGCTGTGTGTGATCTTTTTTGCAATTCAGCATGACTGATGGGTTGCAAGGCCAGGAATACATTTGTCACAGTTTGAAGATTATTGCATAGAGGGAAATAATCCGTGTAGATTGGCAAAATTGTCAGGTGGGAGCTGCTCCTACTCCCTGGCCTCGGCAAATTACCTTCAATAGTAGAGCGGCTGATCACTGAAGTTAAGCAACGCAACCCTAGTTAGTACTGACATGGGTGGCTACTTGGGAAAACTGGGTACTGCTAATACCCAAAAATCGCCGCATTAGTGTAGTGTCTGTGCAGTCTCTGCATTAGAACTATGCTCTGGACGGGGCTCTAATGACCTTGTAGTTGAAGGGCCCTAAAACACCAACAACAACCGTTTGGGAACACTGGGTGTTGCCCAAAAATCGTCATTAAATCGTAGTGTCTGTGCAAAATCTGCATTAGAACTACGCAGTGGACGGGGCTCTAGTGACCTTTGTAGTTGAAAGACCCTGAAACACTAACGAAACAAAATAAAAACTTCAGCAATACAGAGTCCAACGTTAAATGACAAGTAAGCTAATTAAGCTACCTGTGACGTAAGACACGTTTAGCGACGACCTTTATATGACTGGGACCGTTTTAGTCACTCGTTATAACCCGCAAGGATCAGAACCCCTTCCCCTCCTTGCTCATCAATTGTAAGAGAGTCACAATGGTCATCTAAGACCATACCTATTCCATCTGTGCTTTAAAAGAGCCAAGGCTAAACAGATATTTGCGTCGCTTCAACAATGATGTGAAACGCTGGAGCTCAAGAATGGGTTGAAAGACGGTCAAAAGGGCATATCGTTTGAGGGACAGGTTTTGAATGCCAAAAATGTAAGAATACGTCTTTAAGAACCAGCAAACAAAGACGGCATCTAATAGTCCTCGACTTCTTCACATTTCGGACTCTGCTACGAATAACGTGGTTCTTGTCTAGGACAGGGTTGGATTCCTACTCGAGGACAGAAAACTTTTAGACCAGTGTTTCCCAAACTGGGTCGCGACTTTTCCACCCTGTAATAGGTTTTAAGTGTGTAGGGTCGCGCCTCCAAAACGTTTGGGAAGCACTGTTTTCGACAAAGATTTTAGCCATGTAATGATATTGAGGGAGGGGGGGTTTGAAGTTGGACTTGGGAAGATGTGGTGTCTGAATTTAAGTTGAGATTCTAGAACTTCGATGCCACTGCCTTTAATCAAAGTTCGATATTTAGTAGCACTGCCTTTCTGGCAGACTGTGATCTTGCAGTTGTCAGTGTTCTGGGGGTTACTTGTGGACAAGAAATGAGAGTCAGCATTACAAAGTGGGGGATCTTAAGTGGACCAAGGTTTCGATTGCTGCTGAGGAAGATAGACCAAAACCACTCCATGATCCTACATCGGCATTGATATGAACAACTCCTTACTGTGTGTCCTGGATTGTTTTGATAATCCCACGTTTTCATCCTCTCCTCACCTCCCCCGACGTCCTGTTATCAGCTGTTAGGAGCGAGAGGAGGGTCGGCAGGGTGCAGTTGGTAATTGCAGTGTTAAAGATCTTTCAGAGGAATGGGTGGAGCACACATGACCTGGGACACAACCTAATCTTCTAAGGGGTGAAGAGAGGGGAAAATTTTTGAGCGTTGCATGTAGGGAGTGAAGAAAATAAACAGAAAGAATGTTGCTTCATCCGAAAAAAAGAGAGATAGGAAAGGAGGGGTAAATTTAAATTAAGATGATTTGGAGGAGGAGGTGGTGGGTAAGATATACAGTAAATGCAAGAACTTTTAAGGTGTGCAAATTGTTAAAGTTGTATGCATTTTGGTATATGAGTTTGAGGAGGGTTCAGTGTTAAAATTGCTAGTGGAAAGGATGGTTAATACCATCCTAAAAGACCGGTTGAGGTGAGGAGAGAGAGAGAAGGGTAGTGGAACCAACTGCTGCCTTCTTTACACCACTGAAGGTTCCTTGAAAGACGTGCTGTCCTTGACGAGCTGACCTGGCTATGGCCTCTTTGTCTCCTCCTTTTTCTCTCCCCTCCTTCCTTTCTCACGTCCTACCCCCCTTTAATCTCTTTCCTCTACTTCATCCATGCCATCTTTATACCCATCCCATTTGCTCGATTGGTTCTTGTCTCGGCTTGTTTTACTTGCCTTCGTCCACACCATTGCCCCCCCTTCCCTCTCCAAATTTTTTTTCTCGTGCCTTGTGTCATGCCGCCACGCAGCGTAGCACACACCATTATTCATTGTGAATGCATCATGGTGATTTTCAACTCTTAGAATGGAACTGCTGGATCCATACAAAGCACTCAGCTGACTTAGTCCTCGCAGCATTTGATCGACTAGTTTCTGTTGTTTTGATGGTGGTGGTGATGCTCGTACATACCAAACGTCCTCATTTTTATTCCCTCCTCTTGATTTGATGGTGGCCTGCAAGGGGTGAATAGTAGGGAGAGGGAAAGAATGCCAACCTTCTCCCAGCATTAATTTCTGAGCTTTGCTATTGGTAGGCACTTTTGTGAGACTTCCAGTTTCAAGCTTTTGCTGACTAGCAGCTGCCTTTTTTTGTTGGGAAGAGGGAGAGGAGAGAGTATAGATGGTGACTATAGTCTGAACTGGATTAGAATAAAAATGAGAGAACCTGTGCCGTAGGGCGAGGTATGTGGTGTTGTTGAGGGAGAAGAAGGCCTGAAATGGGTAATAATCGATGGCGCCCCCCCCCCCCTTACCTCTCTCCTCCTTTTTATAAACTGAGAGTCGAAAGGCTGCTTCTAGAAGAGTGTAAGAGAGGGATGTTTTTTTTATCGAGTTTATAGAGATAGGTGAAAGGGACAAGCCGTGCCCTTAGATCATTTTAGTGGAATGATGTCGTTTGGTTTTGGTCCTTGTACTGAGAGAGCGAGAGTCAATCTAGGTGTGGATGGCTTGTGCTATATTGTCCTTTTAGGCTAATGACATCTGGGAGGTTCCCACGTTTGTTATGTGAATTCTGGAGTCACGTGTACAAAATAAGAGGAGGGTTAGGATAAGGAGTGGGAGTAATATAAATGATTAGGGATCGTCATTGGGAATAAGATATTTGCCAGACGCTTTGTAGTACGAGGACGATGGTTGTTTGGGGAATACAAAAGTCACGCCATGTCTACTAACAGGAGGGGAAGGAGTGGGGGGGGCAGTAGTTCTGAACGTCAGTGCCGTAACGGGGGTATGAAGCGCCTATGGCAAGTGTCTAACTTTCGCTTGCCCGTAACCATTCAATAATGACAAAAAAAAAATTTTTAAACATTTTGCGCCCCAAACCCAGTTGCGCCCGTGACAGCCACCTTCTTCGCCACGCCCTCGTTACGGCCCTGCTGGACGTTATTGCAAACGACGTACAAATTCTTCAGGCACCAATTTTTCATCCATAGGCTATTACTACCCCTCTGATGGGTATACTTTGGCTGGGTCCCCGCGGAGGGTCCCGTTGGACACACCAGTTCTCGTCTGATCACTGAAGTTAAGCAGCGCAACCCCAGCTAGTACTGACATGGGTGGTCGCTTGGGAAAACTGGGTACTGCTAAGACCCAAAAATCGTCGCACTAGTGTAGTGTCTGTGCAGTTTCTGCATAAGAACTATGCTGTGGACGGGGCTTTAATGACCTTGTAGTTGAAGGGCCCTAAAACACCAACAAACAACAAAATGGGTCCCGCGGGTGTACCAATTAGAGAGGTTTCACTGTATTTGTGAGGCGCCATGTAAAATGTTAATATTTCCGTGTCCTGTTTACGTACAGTACTTGCCGGTCTCTCGTTTTCTCCCTTTCTCTTGCCGCCATTGCAGCCTGTATTTTGGTCACGTTGAACTCGCCATTTTTAAAGAGGAGAGACTCTTTGAAGACTATTGAATTTTTCGTTTTATCTACTTGTTATGACATGTTTCCTCTGGTTTTTATTTGCATGCTGAAAATTTCTGCCAATCTGTATGTTGTTTCTGCATTTCTTTCGTCCTACCTACTTGATGTGCCCTTCAAAAAGTCTGATTTTTATGGCTTGTTGTTTTAGGGTTTTTTTTATCATCATCGTCCGTAGTCCACCCTCGCTGACAAACTTCAATAAACAAGCTAATGTCGACTTCTCCCTCTCTCTCTTTCACCCTTGGATCATTCCTTGTTTTTTTTTTCGTTGCTGTTTTTATCTTCCTGTTATGTGCCTTTTCTCTCTCCCCCCCCCCCCAAGAGTGGTGCTTTCTTACCCACTCACAGCCCACCGTCTCAAGTACTTCACTCTGCCAGACGTGGTTTCTCAAGGTCCAATGAAAGTCATTCCCTTCATTGTTTACTATTTGAGGTTAGATTTTTTGTCGTTTTCACCTCTCACCCTTGGTTCCTTTCTCGTTGAATATTTTTGGGTGTAATCAGGGTGGCACTCTACTTGCTGCATTCAGTTTCCTTAAGTTAATTTTTTTTATCGTTGCTTTATCACCTTTACCCGCCCTCTCTCGTTTTTTTTTCTCAGTTTGTTTTCTGGTGCCGTTCCCTTGTTGTTTTTGACATTTTTTTTAAAGCATTGGTTGAAAGCTTAGTAGTACTCACTTTTATTGATGAGGTACACTGGGCTTTTCTTGAACCGTGGTCTTGGAGGTCCTATTTGACAGTCTTTACTAATAGTAATGTATTCGCAGTACTAAGGATTTTTCAAAAGACATATTTCATTCTGAAGCCAAACAATTTTGCTAGCAAGTCACTATCAGAATATTTATGTTAGATAAAGTTCTCTCTTATGGCATCCCTTGACCCTTTATTTCCTTAGGAAAGACACCACGCTCTCCGAAATTGTTCGAAGATCACTCAGTGGGTCATTGTATATGGTGTGAAAGTCGGTTTTATAATGTACGTCCATGTAACAAAACAAATGCAGTTTGAATGACCACTGAAATATTGCAATGAGCATTTAAGAAATGCAGTTGTACTTTCTGAAATGCAAACAAAGAGCACCTCGAACACGCAATTTTCGCATGTCTTTCGGTTCAGAATTGTAAGCAGTGTTCGTACATGGCTGGAACGAAGCCCATTTCTACATCCCCCCCCCCTTGTTATTGTTTATTCGTGACTCCCGCCTCGGTGGAGCAGAAGTAGCGTGCTGGATTCTTGTGCCTGTGATTACAGATTGGAAGCGGGTGGCTTCTTTCGGGCGGAAGAGTGACATCCCCCTTCTATCGGATGGGAAGTAAAAGCCTTGGCCTGGTGTAATGTGTACGTTATCCCCTGCTCATAAAAGAGTCGCTCAGTTCCATTCAATCCTGGATAACCGAGTGTCTTCCTTATCCCGTGTAAATTCCAACTAACAATCAACTACTAACCCTCTTCTTGTAGTTGGCAGGGCCGGATACCCATGTTTACCCCACTCGGACAAACAGGCGATTTGTTGGACTGTATTTTTACGTAGCCGGCTGCCGACGTAATGCTGCATCCCGTATGCTTACATTCGCTTTGGCCAGTTCTACTTAATTGGGACACTTCCTCCGCCAAGCTCCTACACCTGGGGGTTCTTTTTACGTGCGGCTATACTTTCCATCCAGCTGAAGGCTACTCGGAACCTCTTTCGCCCCAAAGAAGCTAAATCGTCTCGATCCAGTATCGAATCTGGAAGCACTGACGCAGTAGTCGAGTACGACAATTTAGCCCCACTGTGGCGGGTCTTGTTTCCTTGTGAATAGCAATTAAAATATTGTATTACTATTTAATTTCGCACAACAGACGCCATCTTGTATAGGGTTTTTCAGGGCCTAGCGACAATTTTGACCAGATATCGTGTTCCAAACTTATTCTGAAGGTTTGTACTTAACATTGGAATACAAATATGAACGCCCAACCCTTCGTGCCGAGCGGCTGCATTGCGTTGGACACACCAGTTCTCGTCTGACCACTGAAGTTAAGCAACGCAATTCCAGCTAGTACTGACATGGGTGGCCGCTTGGGAAAACTGGGTACTGCGGATACCCGAAAGTCGTCGCGTTAGTCTAGTGTCTGTGCAGTCTCTGTATAAAAACTACACTGTGGACGAGGCTCTAATGACCTTATAGTTGAAGGGCCCTAAAAACAACTAGATGGGTAGCCGCTTGGAAA
This sequence comes from Trigoniulus corallinus, assembly GCA_013389805.1. NCBI lineage: Eukaryota > Metazoa > Arthropoda > Diplopoda > Spirobolida > Trigoniulidae > Trigoniulus > Trigoniulus corallinus. The sequence goes on from JAAFCE010009109.1 coordinate 17,367,549, forward strand.
CACTGGGTACCGCTGATGCCCAAGAGTCGTCGTAAAAGCGCAGTGTCTGTACAGACTATGCAGTGCACGGGGCTCTAATGACCTTTGTCGTTGAAGGACCCTAAAACACCAACAAATCAATAAAATAACCAACCCTTCTTGCCCTCAGGCAGCGTTTTTTTTTATTAAACCTACCCGAATATAATTAAGATTTTCTAAATTGAAGTTAATCTTTTGATGACACTCCCCTCAAAACCCAGTTGTTTACCAAACCCTAGATTTTCTTATTAGTTGCTATAATAATCTTTTTCTTTGTATTTCACAGTTAAAGGGAGGCAGAATTAACCGAATCAGTGATTACTGTCCTTTGGATTTGTTTTCTGGGTGAGTAAGAGAGAGATACTAATTTATTCTCCTAAATTCACTTTTTTCACCTACTACTGGTTTACTTTTTGCTCATTGGGAAACAAAGCATAATGTCTGTAATGCAGACTTCTTATTCACTATGAGAAAATAGGTCCTTTGTGTAACTCTTCGTATTATCCATTTATAAGGTACATGGAGCAGAGTTTGACACATATGATCGTTCGCCTGTTATTTCTGACTGTTGACTTGCATAATACATGCTGAATCTAAACAACCCATTGACGTCAATTAGAAACCATTTTGTTGTATTAATACTAATTAAATTACCCAAGAGGTGTGCACTGGGCAACCTACTAAGCACAGCTAACCTTAAAAGTTTATTAAATTTTCTTCTTTTTCTTCGAGAAAATGGTAGTATTTCAAATGGTTTTATTGTTCAGCACTAGATTGTTGTTAAATATTGCATAGCATGAATTTTTTTTTTGGATGGTTTATTGAGAGCAATTATTAAATCTAAAGTAAGGACCTGTCGTCAACCGAATTGCTCTTGGAAACTAAACTAATTGCTTACTGTTACTGAGAGACCCATTGATAGCATTTCCAAAGTAATGTACAGTGTGTAGTTATCGGGTCTTTATGCTGTTACTATAACGGAACTACTTATTGAAATTACAATCCAGTGGTGTCTCTGTCAGAAATGAAAAAGAGCTCGTTTTACGACTTTTTAATGCATCGCTTAACTAGTTTAGTTAGGACTGAAGGAACAATGTCGAAATTCAGACTGTGAGTCCAGCCCGCCTCAGTGGTAACATGCTTGACTTTTATACAAATCCGTTGAGGCAGGCTCGATCCTCGCTGGCGTGGATATGCCTTCTTTCGGATGAGAGGGGAAGGGAAGGCTGCATTGCTTTCGACACACCAGTTCTCGTCTGATCACTGAAGTTAAGCAACGCAAGTCCATTTAGTACTGACATGGGTGGTCGCTCGGGAAAGCTGGGTACTGCTAATACCCAATAATCGTCGCATTAGTGTAGTGTCTGCGCAGTATATGCATTAGAACTATGCAGTGGACGGGTCTCTAATGACCTTGTAGTTGACGGGACCTTAAACTCCAACAAACAACAAAAATGCTTTCGACACACCGGTTCCTGTCTGATCACTAAACTTGAGCAACGCAACTCCGGCTAGTACTAACAAGGGTGGTCGCTTGGGAAAACTGGGTACCGCTCTGCTAATATCCAAAAATACGTTGCATCGCCGTAGTGTCTGTGCAGTCTCTGCAGTAGAACCACGCAGTGGACGGGGCTCTAATGACCGTTGTAGTTGAAGGACCTTCAAACACCAAACGAAACAGGCGGGAAATTTCAAAGGACCGGCTGATTTCAGAGGTACTTCCTTGCCGTCCGGTCTATCGGTCATTTAAAATGTTCATAGTCCTGGGGTTCCCAAGCTTGTCTGATTGGTGGGGCCTTTTCTCAATTTTGGCTTTCTCGAGGCGCCGTTTTGAAGACTCATAGTTATCCATTGGCAATGAAACAAATGCCAAAGGCGTGAGAGACGCTCGGACAATTTAGAACTGCATTATATTTAATGGGGAAGTGGCGATGGACCCACTTGTCTAGGGTGACTGAAACTCACGAGCCGGGCCTGAAAAGAACCCTTACTACACATGCAGTAAAGTATACCTATAGTTCGGCGAAATTTTCAGATGTAGGAGCTCGTCGGTAAATTACCTTCGGAGTTAGGAGGCTGGCTGTAAATAAACGGCAAGTAACTACACTGGTTCAGGTCTAGGTTTGAAGACAGAATTTTGAACTCCTAACATTAATTTCGGCGTCCCGGCCACTGGGAGGGTTTCGTAAAAGGGAAATCTGCTTTTGCTATGGTCCTGTGAGTGCGAGGTCATTTGCACTTAAAACAACCATTTTCGGTTAAAAAAAATATTTAAAAGAAGTGCATATTCAGTTCTTTGAAAGTGAAATTTTCGACTAAACGACTCTTATCAGGAAATTATGTTAAAAGCTTGTACTTGAATGAATTGATGGCGATAAAGTGATGATTGTGATGTTGAATCAGCGTTGAATATTCCCTCGTTATTCAAGGAAATCCCATAACCGTAATAGAGTACAGTTAATTTCTTATTAATATTATGCGCAATATCCCTTTTATATCCTGTGTAGAATTTTAATATTGTAATTTAGTTTCTAGATATAAAATTCTGTGAAAGAGTACAGAATATCTATTCTTGGAAATGGCGTTGTGGGGACTGAAGTTTAATTAAATGAGTAATTTTTAGACAGTTTTGTACAAGAGAAACGTGACGTGTTTTATTTTATGATATTCCGAAGCCATTGACTTTTATGTAAATTTAATTATTTTGAAGCACGTGTCGTCTTCTCAATTGTTTAAAAAAAAACCTCAACATCACGAGATCTCGGGCAGCTCTTCACCTTGTGCAATTTCTGAGTTACTGGACTTAAAGGTGGCAATGGCGATTCAAAACTTATAAGTTACTGTACTCCCCAAATGCTAAAATTTGGTAGTGAGCTTAAAGTGGACTCGACGTAGGTTGTTTTTGAAAGCCAGGGGAGCTCAGGTGCGACTACCATTCTTCAGTTGGAAACTAAAGCCGATGTCTATCTTCCTACCATGTTTTGTAAACATTTTGGACGGGACAATATTTGGATCAAGTGTGGGATCTTTGACACTCCATTTCCTATTATTCTTAGTGCCATGTCTAGTAGAACCCTCTCCCACCCGTGTTTGTGTTGGCCTGCCACTACGGGAGCGACGAATTGCGTTGGACACACCAGTTCACGTCTGATCACTGAAGTTAAGCAACGCATCCCCAGCTAGTACTGACATGGGTGGCCGCTTGGGAAAACTGGGTATTGCTAATACCCAAAAATCGTCGCATTAGTGTAGTGTCTGTGCAGTCTCTGCAGAGCGGCGGGTTGCGTTGAAGTTAAGCAACGCAAGCCCAGTTAGTACTGACATAGGTGGTCGCTCGGGAAAGCTGGGTACTGCTACTACCCAATAATCGTCGCATTAGTGTGGTGTCTGTGCAGTATATGCATTAGAACTATACAGTGGACGGGTCTCTAATGACCTTGTAGTTGACGGGACCTAAAACACCAACAAACAATTGGCCTGCCACTATGTCGTCTGCTTTTTCGCTATATTGTAATTTATGGTAATCGTTTTAATTAAACTTAAAGCGATATTGCGTTCTACTCATTTTCGCTAATGGCTAATTAATTCATGCTTCTGATATTGTTCCTTTACAGCTGTAAATAAAGGTTATATTGCATCTCTTATCCCACTTACCAATCCCCTCAACCTGTTTTGGTTGAGTTGAAATAAAAATACAGTAACTCCCATTCCCTGACTGCCCCTCTTATAGGTCATTGTTTCTAACTATCTGTCTTAAGGTGTTGGTTTAGAACAGCGGACCTCAGTTTTATTTGTCATCTGAAAGAAGGCGCACTCGGCACCTCTCTCTCGCCCTAAAGAAACCAACCCACCCCGGTCCAGTTTCGATCCTAGAACTATTGACGCTGCTACGGAGCGTGCTACCCACACCAACAAATAGAAATTCGGACTTGTAGGAAATTCACGTGAGCTTTCCTTCAGATGCTAAGTAAAGTCATTGTCTGGTGTAATATGTATGATATCACTTGCAATTAAATGAACTCTATCAACGTGGAGTGGCCGGGTAGCGAAATTGATACCGCTGATGATGGGCTGAGTTCGATTCCGACTTGTGCAGAAGTAATGGTGCTATCATCAAAGAATTTGGAGAAGCCTCACGGGCACGGTGAAGAGAAGCGTAACCGGAATTAATGTGACAAGCGGTTCAAGACTAGTGTTCAGGGGATATACGTTTAGGTCGAAATAATTCCCTGCAAGGAGTTCGCTTCTGCGGTTAGTAAATGGCAATTGATCACCGAAAGAAGATAGATGCAAACGTCACCATAGACACCGTCCGGGGAGGGGGTCATCCACTCTTGACCAGCTGTTAAAATTATGCCTTCAGTATATTGTACTCTTGCAGTTCAACCTGAATAAGTGATATCTGCGGGCTCTGAGAAGGGTCGAGTTCTCTTATAAATTGTATCTATTAGGGGGAAAAGACACCTCTTTTACTTGGGACATTGTCCACTCTGTGGGACAGAATGAAAATGCGTGCATCCTAGCTCCCCTTTGATCCATTTTTCCATGTGGAGAAGTTTGAATGAGCTTCATACTTGTCAGTCATCCATCGCTGCCAAATTGAAGTCGTTAGTGCGTGCGTGTTATTAAATGACGCACATGATACTAGCAAATGCTGTTGTTGTTAATAAATTCGCCATTATCAATATTGATATTTGAACCCTGAACTCTTCTATCTGACAGAAAAAAAATAAAAAAAAAGTTTGGGGGATTTTTATGAGATGTGTGGGGAGGGTAAATAATAAACGGGGAAAAAAATTGAAGGGATGCCGATTATTATTATGGATGGAAATTTCCATTTTTAATGCTTGATTGAATTTTCTCTTATATGATAGGTTTTCAGCTGGAAAATGTGGATGGGAGCTAACACAAGGACGGTCCCTCCTCACAAGGTTTTTTAGCTAGTGGAAGCGATGTTGGGATAATAAGGAAGGGTCCTTCACTAAGAGATTTTGGTATTAATGAAAAATTCGACTTTTCCTCTCTTTGCAGGGGAAGTATATTTTCTGGGTCCTCTCAACTACTGCGGTTGGCTGATTGTTCCTTGATTTAGATATTTTCTGCTCTTAGGGTTCAGAAGAGTGAAAAGCATTGTCTATGACCAAGGGGCTTCACGATGGCCCGTCGTCAGTTTAAGGCGAAAGTGTGGGAACAGCTGTTCACTTGTAAATGGGTTCGTGCGTTCCCTTCCCTAGTCCTTGTTCCTATCCTTTCTCTTTCCCCCTTTCCTACATTGTGTTTGCGTGGGCGGTTGATCGGATTGGCAGGAACAAAGGAATGGGGAACATAGTGCACGTTTGTTAAAATCAGGGAGGAGCCAGAGAAGGGCTTGTATGCTGTAACCAGTTTTTAGTACTTGGGAAAGGAAGAGAAAAGGGCCTTTGGCATGCGTTCAACTCTTGATTGGTTCCTACCAGAATAGTTTGGCCATATACCGTAACAAAGACTATCTAATCGAAACCTGAGGGGAGACAACTTTTTCCTTTCAATATTTCTGTCCTCTCGTTTTTTTTTTCGTCAGTTGAATAAGGGACATCGGTCAGAGGCCCCCACGATAATTTAGCACATGCATTTTCGTAATTGGACTTCCAGGAATTACACTCGTGTTCAAAGTTAAGAGAATACGCACATTTATTGAAATGTCTCAAAGACCACTGAGCAGAATTTAGTAAAATTTGTTATGGAGGCAGAGCCCTACAACAGGAAAATTACCCTTTCAAAATATGATTAATTCACATGAGAGCAGGACTGATATTTCAACATGGTGCTGAAAATGAAGCCAGTAGGGGTATGGTCACCTCTAACAGACATACAGGTTGCACATCGAATCATCATACTGTTGCTTAGACAGTAGTTCTTAGCTCCTGCATGGTTCTGGGATGTGATTTTTAGGGAGCCTGTGTCGAGCACGTGGAGTAGTGTACAGCCACCCAATATGATATCTGCCCACGCCATGACACCACCGCCATAATGGCCCCTATCCCTGACATTGAAGGGTTGGTAGCGGGTCCCAGGTTGTCTTCAAATCAAGGTTCGTCCAAAGCTGATGTTCTGTGCGAAGTGACAAATATCGATCATCATTAGCTGTTGTGGCTCTTGGGCGCCGTTGCCCAGGTTTCTCTGGATGTAAATCCAGCCTCCTGAAACTTTGTTATGCTCCCAATCTACCAATGATTCTCCACCTCGTTCCATCATCTAACCCAGTGCTTCTCAAACTTTTTAATATCGTTTCTTTGATAGCTGTTTATGAGGAATTTTTTTGACCTGCAGGTCTTTCAGACAATAGCGCTATTGACCAACACCAGCAACAAACTTATAACTTATTGCTACCCCAGGTACACCTGGAAAAATATGGTATCAGCGGTGTTGTTGTTTTTTAACATACTGGTGTATGTCTTGATACTTCATTTCGCGGAGGAGAGACGTTTTGTGGTTCTTTCCAGATCCTATGTAACCTACATCGGAATTGAACCTGCAACAGTTGCTGAAACTGTCTATCTTCTAAAAGCACTCTTGCAGCACCAATTGTTGTTAAGAATGATACAAAAAGTCCTCTGTCGGCTTCCAGGTTATTGCTTTTCTCATGAATCGATAGGGTGGGGTTCGATCCCAGTAGAAGTTGGTGACTTCCTTCAGGCAACAAGGAAAGCACGCCTATTGTTTTGACAGGCAGGAGTTGTGGGACTATATTTAGACTCCACATTTACGTAATTGTCCCTACAGAAATTTTGTAGATGTCTTTACTAAACTGAATGTATTGTGCTGTAGCCGCTTGAGGGAATTTGTATAACAATTTGGGAACATTTTTAGATAACATTTTCAAGTAATTAATAATAAGCGTTGGTGTTGTTGTCTAGGTAATAACTGTTGTTCATTTACTGAATGGCCTAGAACCTTCACTCCAGACTTCCAGTGTGGTTTCTTCAACTATTTCTGATTGGCGAACCGCAGAAAACCCACTTCATTAAACATTGAAGCTTTTTCTCTGTATGATGTTTGTAAACTACAAGAGTCTGGTATGATCACGATAACTGCTGCAGGTCAGATATCTCAGAAGCTAATAAACACTGAACTTTGAAGAAGACCCCAAATTTATAGTTGGATTTTGTAATTTACTTAATCAATGTTTTAATAATTTGCTTATTGACTTTTATCAGGCATCCATAGTTAGAAATGGGACATTTTCGGAACTGTAGATTAGTGAGTGAATTAAATTATTTACTGTCTGTTCACTGGTTCGTTAACCACGTAACTCAAAGAGTTTTAATTAAGCAATTGCAATCAGGACCTCCTTATCCATTAGGCACCTTAGACCCAGTGCATTGGGCATACGAAAAGGACTTTAAAGGGTTTGTTTGTTGGTGTTTTAGGGCCCTTCAACTAAATGGTCATTAGAGCCCCGTCCACTGCGTAGTTCTAATGCAGAGACTGCACTAATGCGACGATTTTTGGGTATTAGCAGTACCCAGTTTTCCCACGTGGCCACCCATGTCAGTACTAGCTGGTGTTGCGCTGCTTAACTTCACTGATAAGACGAGAACAGGTGTGTCCAACGCAATTCGCCGCTCCCTCGTTTTTTTTTTACAGGAGTAAAAAGGAAAAACAATTTCACAATAAAAATATCTTATACAGTTTTTTCATTCACAGAAGTTCTAAATAGAAATACGTTTATCAGTGTCCTGGGCCCGTAGTTCCTTTGCTCTACGAAATTTCTTAGGATCTGTGAAAGTCTGTTATGTGCCCAGTGTCCAAATCCTGAATTACGTCTGTTTGTTGTAGTTCGTGCCTTCTGTTATAGGACTATTGCATTCCATCATATTCTTTTGGGGGGACCATAAGGATAGTAATCCAGGTTTTTTTTTACCATAAATCTTAACAAAACTTTAAACTAGTCATGAATGCAGAATACTAGCCTAATTTTCGTTAAATTTAACTGTGCCAAATGTTTTCTATTTCAGTGGTCGCCGGATGGCGGGAGTAAATAGACCCCTTAAGTTTTTTATTTCCCTGATTCAAGGTTTCTTTTTTAAAAAGATTTGGCTAAAGGTTGTTTCTGTTGTCCAAGGGGTATCAAAGATATCGCGATACTCGCTGTTGCATGTCGTTGAGTTACGCCCTGTACAAATGGTTCTCCTGCCTTATGCAGGACATAACCGGTTTATCAGGGTTCAGCTTGAGGGGGGCAATGTAGCAGATGTCAGCATGAAGATATTAGTTGTTTATGTTCAAAAGATCCGCATGAAAGCAGTGAGTTTCGGGATTGTAGGTTCTGAAGCTGTTATTTTATTTGTAAACAATGGATCGTCGAGGTTCCCTTCCTCCCTACTTCTTGTCCATATGGAACTGGCTGGTATTGGATATAGGACAACGTTATAGCATCTTATTGATATTCAAGAATTGTGAGAGAACTCGTTTCGTTTTTTGAGACAGTTGACCCTCTGAAGCCGAGACTGGTGTGGTCGTGGTGCTTATTACATATTTGGCTCTCTTGTCCTGACGTAGTCCTCCGTCGCCACCACTACCACCTCCTCCTTTCTTCTTGAAGACGGTGGAAATTTTTCATTTGGTATGGACACTGGTGGTCTAAGTAGTTATTTTTCTCCCCACTGGTACAGAAGCCACTCTAGACATAATGAGAGGTTGAGGAGATGGCGGCAACTTGAGGCAGGAATGAATTTTTTTTTCTCTGAATCGCGTGATGTCCACTATTCTTGTGATTGGTTTGGACTTCAGGCATCTGTTGTTTATAAGCTGGAAGCCGAAAGTCATTAAAAGTTTTGGAAGCACTTTAAATCTAAAAAGCAGCAACTTCTGTTGTCTAAGTGGTTCGTCTTGACGGGACTGGTGTAGCTCTTTATATGATTTTTGGAGCAGTGGCTCATTTGTCTTTCGTTGCAGCTTCGAAGAAGATGGTTTCTTTCGGGCGAGAAGAAATCTCCAAATTCGACTCTTGTTGAATGAGACGTAAAATCGTGGCTCCGTGTGGTGTGTGCGATCTCATCTGCACTTAGACACCCATTTCTACACAGAAAAGTTGCATTGTATGTAGTTAGGGAAAATTCCCAGGTTTAGGAGTTCAACGGTAAAAGAATTAGCCCCAGAAGGAATGTTGGCCGGCGGTAAAAATGCCATCAAACAAATGGGCCATGCCATAAGGAGGAAATAGTTGAGGTATTGCCAAGTGCATTGAGTACAGGTAAAAATGCCATCAAACAGCGTCGGGTAACCAATCTTTGCCCCATTGAGACACGTGACTATTTTGTGGATGGCATTTTACACAGCCGGCTGCCAATCTAAAGCTGAGACCCCTATGTTTATTCATTGTCAACCTGTTTTTCTTTGTTCAAGTACTTTTCCTCCACCGCCACCGGGGAGCGAGCTCCTACACCTGGAAAGTTTGCCGAACTGCACGAGACTTTACTTTCCCATCCTTACTGGAGCTTTCTCTCTCGAAAGAAACCATCTGCCTCGGTCCTAGATTGATCCTGGAACTGAAGCAGTAGTCCAGCATGAAACCCCAGGGTGTAGTGAATAAAGTCAAAATATCAGAAGTTATCTCTCACTTGAGATGTTTTGCAGTTTAACCGCACATTGACACTGGTGCTAACATGTGACTGCTTTAAATTTGTCACCATGAAAAGTGAAGAATGCCAGGTCACACTTGCTGAGCAAATTACAGCAAAACATATCAAGAACTCATCACTTGAGGGTTAAACAGGTGACTAACCACGACACCAGGCGTGTTATTTCATGCAAGAAGATTGGGAAATCAGCCATTTATCTGCGCCACAGGTATTAAAAATGAAGATTGATACTTTGGGACAGGGTGGTGCTTGATAGTTTAGTTCGTTGGACACTGGTTAGTGGACCAATGATCACAGGCAACATATCACGTGCAAACGTGGTGTATAGGTAGGTCATCCTGCCACTAATACCAGCGACTATACTGATATCCAGGCGGAACCATTATTTCGAAAGTCTCCAGGCGCCGGTCAAACTCAGAATTCGTGGTCTGACTTGCATTCCTCGCAGAATAGGGTGTCTCCATTATTTTAGGGGTAAACTTGTTACGGTGCTGTATTACCAGATGCCAAAACGCTCCTAAATTGCCTTTCATTTATACCCTCACCCCCTCCCTTTTCTTCCCATTCGGCGTTTTCAACTTGCATCCTTTCTCCTTCTTCCTCCATAAAAATCACGTTGTCCCCCTCCTAAGGCATTTTACATCTACCCATGATCTCACCTGGTTTGCCAGCTGTTACGGTTCCAGGTGAAAACGTCTTAGTTCTTTTAAGATGTTCGAGGATGGGACAAAGAAAGGGAGGAGTAAGATGAAATGTTAAGTTTAAGAGTCAAAAGTGGGGAAGACATAAATGTGGAGGGTAAAAACATAATTTCACTGGTCAACCCCCCCCCCCCCCCTCCACACACACACACATACATACAAAGGAGAGAGAGAGAGAGGAAAGAGATTTCTTGAAAAAAATTTACGAGAAACTTTAAGTATTTTACTTGTTCAAGTTTTAACTCTGACTTTTAGGTGAAAAAAGTCGTAAAGAAAATGAAAAAAGGAAGGAATATTTCAAGATACAGAGTCAGGGGGTTTTGTACGTAAAAATACAGTATATTATAAGTCTTAGTGCCCCCCTCGCTGCCAAAAAAAAAATCTTTATTCCCATCTATTTTATGCGTATATCAGCAATCTCCTGAAGAGAGGACCACTTCTGAGCTCGAGTAGCAGAACCCTTGTTATTGTTGTTGCCACTACTATTTTGGCCTTGAAAGGTCCTCAAGTTTGTTTTCGATTGACGTCATAAAATCAGCATGTCTACAAAGTTGGTCTTCTCGCCCTTCTCTCCAAGGAAGTTAAATTTTCTCCACTTGTCGCCCAGGGCCATTCCAGAAAGTCATAGGATAAAACCAGTGCTAGACCGATTTTATTTTACAAGCGAGTTTTTTTTTTCACATATTACCTGGTATTCAGTTTGATCCCTGTCTCTTTGGCACAGGGATTGCTTGTTTCAATCCCAACCCACTCCTGCAATTTCCAAGAGTAGGAGATCGCCTCCTGGCGCTCAGATTGTTCGGACTACTTCTCTGGATGAAGAAATTCGAGTCACATTAATGACGAGACTCATGCCAACTATAGGGGCAAAGTTTGGACTTACGTGCCAGTTTATGAAGACTTGTGATCAAGAATACTGTTGTATTTTGCCGTCCACACACGGACTCAACAAACAACACCATCGTCGTCATCACTAACCTCTTTCCCGCCTATGGCAAGGTCTGAGGTCATATTTTTGATCCATTCGGACACATGGTTGAACACATCTGTAGGACTGTGCTTTTACGCAATCGGTCTCTAAACTAATGCTATGACCCCCCCCCCCCCCTCCCTCATCCTTTTTTTTTTATCGTCTGCCAATGTTACTTCTTTAGGCACTTTTCCTTCACTGACTCCAGGTTTCTACAGCTGTTACGGTTCCAGTTTCTACACCTGGAAATTTTGCCTATCATCTGCCTACACTCCACTGGGCCATGACTTCCCCTCTGATGAAAGAAGCACTGTGGGTCTCTTTCTTCACTCACTTGAAGGAAACCACTTAACCTCGGTACAGGGTGGAATCCTGGAACCACTGGCGGTAGTAGAACAGTAAGGCAATTTCACAAGCCGCACTTGCTAGATATAATTTAGAAGTTTTTGACGTGTTTTTTTAATGAGGGCGGAGAGAACGCGACAGAGGTCATTTTCTCCCCCCTCTTACTCCAAGATTATTGCCTGACCCTCGAGATGGATGACCTCAATTTTGCAAGATCATCCGATAGCGATTCTCACGCCATTCCAAAGTAATATTATTGCATGTTGGTGGTGATAGTGGTCAGAAACGGGTTTTTGGTGAAGCATTACTTCGGCTTCGAATGAGTAGCTAGGTCACTTTGAAAAGATGACTGGTAGGTTATTTAGTTTAACTAGCAGCGGATTAGTGCTTTACAGAAACTTCAAGGGGGTTTGCATTTTAACATCAAAAAACTAAATTTCTTTCTTCTGACAACAATTTGCGAAAGCTTCTATCGTTATGCAGTTTTACGGTAGCTTTTAGTGTCCGTTTGTGACGTCTCTTTTAACCCTAGAGAGCTAACCCAGGGGTGGGGAACCTGCAGCCTTTTGGCTACAGTACTAGCCCTTACTAACTACACTCAGATAAGTGATTGCGGCCTTCAGAACCTTCACTGGGAAGCGTCCAGTATTTCCCCAAGCAGTTCTTACGCTGGCTGTGGAGCCATCATACGTATCCTGGGCTATCCTAATAAACCTTTCTTCTACCCCTTTTTTGTAGTACCTTTCACAATACCTGTCGTTGTTGTTGTTTGTGTTTTAGGGCCCATCGACTACAAAGGTCATTAGGGCCCACAACAATACCTGTCATGGAACACTGTCGTGAGCGGCGAGTTGCGTTGGACACACCAGTTCTCATCTGATCACTGAAGTTAAGCAACGCAAGCCCAGTTAGTACTGACATGGGTGGTCGCTCGGGAAAGCTGGGTACTGCTAATACCCAATAATCGTCGCATTGGTGTAGTGTCTGTGCAGCATATGCATTAGAACTATGCAGTGGACGGGTCTCTAATGACCTTGTAGTTGACGGGACCTTAAACACCAACAAACAAACAACAATGGAACACTGTCATATAAGCCATCTCCAAATTGATAAAGATGACATGGAGATCTTTCTTTGCTGCACTGTGCTTTTCTATCATCTGCCTCAGAATGAAGATTGGTTTATTTATTTATTTTTTGGTATGCAGTACATTGTCAGTACAAGCTACAACACTAATAATACGTCAAGAATCCTGGCGGATCCTTGGCGTGAGCCCGAACTGAATTCCATGTACACTAGTAGTCCTATCCTGAAGGCGACATTCTATTATTCTCCCAGAGCTTCATGTAACGCCTCGTAAGCTTAATGCCTCTATAGTTACCACAATATTGGACATCACCTTTGCCCTTGTCGAGTGGTACTATCCAATTAACGCCATGTAGAAGGGCATTATGTCTCCACTAGCTTTCCTGTTGAAAAGTTTCCCTAACCACCTGATTCCTGTGATTCCAAGGCTACGCCATGCCAACGGAGGCTTAGTCTGGGCCTACAGCTTTTCAACCTTTCATCTTCCTATGGATCCTGACTATTTCCTCCACCTCTATCCTTTCCACCACCCCAGAAGTGGTAGGAAGGGTGTCAACATTGTCCTCGCCGCTGCATTATTCAAGAGGCTGTGGAAATACTCTTCCTTCCCCTTCCTTTGTCTCTAGCTGATCATAAAGGACCTCATACTTCTGGTGTTTGGCCAAGGCAATAATCCTCCTAGCTGTGGTCTTGGTCTGCCTATAGTGTATTTTAGATTACTGGTCCCCTATCTCCTATTGTTTGATGGCTGCCTCTAACTCATTATTCCACCACGATGTCTGCCTGGCCTGGAATGTACCTCCTAATCTAGCCTGGCCTAAAATGGATTCCCCAAATTTTCTAAGTTTTCTGGCAGCTCTGTCCCACATGGAATCACCTGTCCCTTCCTAATCCCAGTCTACTTGTCTGTGTACTTCCTGTGTGTATTCCTCTGTTTTGGTGGGATATATTCACAACCTAATAACCTACTCTCCTTAAGTAAATTTTTATGACAGTCATAACAGCTAACCAGTAGTGTGAGAAACTACTAACTACATGGAAACTAAATAAACAGGCATTAGAAAAGTAAGAAAAACATGCAGAAATGCTTCAGTAGGGTAAATGCCGTAAAATCTCACGTAAAGTCCGCATTAGCGATGGGTATGTTTCAAATATAGTCCGCACTTTAAAATTTCTACTGTAACCACTGGTGCAACTTGTAGGGGGCAATGGGATCAAATGAATTTGTGCATGAAATGTCAATTGCTCTGACTATGAAATTGAAATGTGTATGATTTTATATTGCATTAGCATAGAAATAAGAACGTACTGTGTAAAGTCGTGTTGTTAAGTGTAATAAAATGCTCAGAAAATGAGGAGCAGTTTTCATTGAGAACCCTTGGTTTCATTTACAGTCCGCACTCATATATAATCCGCCCTCGCATATAGTCCGCACTAAATGACCCTATGTTTCGCGTATAATCCGCTGGCACTACGTGGGATTTTACGGTATGCAGGTACACAAAAAATTAGAAGACTAACATGTTGCAGAGTTAACAAAACCATAAATTTTTGATATTTGGGGTAGTCTCACAGACTACTGGTTAACTGTCTAGAATTAAGAGGGAGCGGCTTATTGCGTCGGACACACCAGTTCTAGTCTGATCACTGAAGTTAAACAACGCAAGCCCAGTTAGTACTGACATGGGTGGTCGCTCGGGAAAGCTGGGTACTGCTAATACCCAAAAATCGTCGCATTAGTGTAGTGTCTGTGCAGTGGGTCTACGTCAATTTGGCGCACATACCGATCTCTTGGGTGCCCAAATTTGTTCAAAATTGCAACGGTCATAACAGTCATTGCAAGGTAATAGAACAATGAATGCCTACCATAACTGTTATAGGGCCCTAATGACCTTTGAAGTCGATGGGCCCTAAAACACTTACAAACCCAACTGTGTTATACGGGACCGTTGCAATGACTGTTATGACCACGCGCGGATCTAGGATGGGGTTTTTGGGGTTGCCACCCCTCCCATACACATATAAACTTATATTTGCATAATATGTAAGGTTTAGCTCACCCCCCCCCCCCCCCCCCCCGACAAAAATCCTGGATCTGCCACTGGTTATGACAGTTGCAATTTTGAACAAATGTGTGCACCCAAGAGATCGGTATGTACGCCAAATGGACGTGATCCCCTGTGCAGTCTATGGACGGGTCTGTAATGACGTTGTAGTTGACGGGACCTTAAACACCAACGAACCAGTTAGTACTGACATGGGTGGCCGCTTGGGAAACCTGGGTACCGCTAATATCCAAAAATCGTCGCATAAGTGTAGTATTTATTTATTTATTTTATTCGAAACGTACCAAGGTACACTGACGGGCCCTAAAACACCAACATTAACAGCTAGAATTAAGACCAAGTCTCAGTAGTCCACTGCTTGTTTGAAGTCCATTCGCTACCTTTCCATACTTACTGTAGCTGAGTTTATTTGGTTATTTAACGTCGGTGTCCCTACAGCTGGGGGTAATTACCGCCACCAGGAAGCTAACCCCTACACCTGGCAATTTTGCCTATCTACACGTACAGTATATTTTACATCATGTAGAAAAAGGTTGTTATACGTTTAGGCGACATGGAAGACATCACGCGAGGTCACGATTTTACTTTCCGCGTTTATTTACTAACCTGAAAGTTGACTCGTCAGTCCTTGCAACCATTTTCTTTATTTTGGGTATTTAGGTGAGATGCGTTTACACACTTTGTGCTGGACCTCCATTGTCCACTAAACACTAGTCCGGAACCATTTAACACATTACTTCAGGCTAGGCCTTTTGCTGTGCTCTTAGGGCTCCACACTGGTTGTGATCCTAGATGTCTTGATCTAACTCCTCTTTTAACGTAGTATACACTCTACGTGGCATGACACGGCATTCCAGGAGACCTCGCTCCTCACCATGGTGTCCCAGTAGACTCGAGATCCATCCGATCCACCTTCCCTTTTAGGGCTTCTTGATGGGCGCCCCATTTACAGTCTGTTAAAGTTTCCCTAGCCACCTGATTCCTGTGATCCCAAGGCTACGCCACACTTCAACGGAGGCTCAGTCTGGGCCTGCAGCTTTTCAGCCTTTCATCTTCCTAAGGATTCTGATTATTTCTTCCACCTCTACCCCGTCCACAACCCCCAAAATGTCAGTGAGCATTCATAGTTGCAACTAAACGTTTTAGCTCTTTGGGGTTGTTGTTAACGCATTCTTGATTTGCTCCTACAAGTTCTTTTGGGTGCACTCTGGTACTAAATTTAAAGGGCTTTTTGTGCAACGTTTACCGACGGTAGCTTACCGTCTGATGGGGCAGGATGGCAGCACAAGAGCTTGTAAAAATGCTAGGTTAGAGTACAGGGATAGTACTTGAGCTGATGTTCCCCTCTGTTAACACTGCCTTATGTATCCTAGGTGTGTTTACGATGTCTGTGTTCCTCCCGAAAATTTGAAATATCTTGTTGAGCAGCTCACCCTGGTGCCCTATGGCTTGTCTACTGAGAGGGAACCATTGTTAAAAGTAAAGACCTTCTGGCCTGCATATTCTGCATTCAATTCTGGCATAGGTCCATCTTTTGCTAGGATTTCTTTTGACGTAAGGCACTCCTTCCTTGGAATGGGTAATAAAACCACTTTACGTGGCGTGTACGATGTCTTTGTACGTAAAATCCTTTATGCACCGAAAAAATAGGACGGCTGATATTAGGAGAAGTTGGGGTTAAATAATCTCCATAAGCAAGTAACCAATATTCCTGACTGCCTGAATATTTGAGCCTCCCTCTATACGAGTAATATGAAGAAGTTAACTACAATTTTAGGATTGTTATTCATTTCTGTCGATATTATATCTCAATAGGAGGGAGAGGACGAATAGTTTTTGAATGTATGATCCAATTTTTGTATTGTAACGATGCCGGTTTGCTCCCAATTTTTACATTTGGGTCACTTTATGATGGAAAGTCGAGACCCAAGTCAAATACGTCATTTGAACTGACGACGTGTAACAAGCAATGCATTTATTTTTGTTTTTGGACTATTATTAATGATACAAGTTTTAAGAGATTAGTTATCGTGGTTATGCTTTATTAGTAGTTGCATGTTTTTGAAGGTCAACTAAAATGATGGCGTTACTAGAAACTTCACTCTAGGTTACGAAATCAGGCTCCATGCGGGCGGCTTTTTTTTTTCGCCATTTAATAATAGCAATTCTCACCGGGAACCTTCTCCATTAAATGGAGTTGACGTTATTCACGAACAGCCATCTCCATAATCATGGATCTAATTTAACACTGCTTGACAGATTGCGTCACAACAATTGCATGGTAACTAAGCAGTTTTTGAGATAAATTAGACAACCTCCGTCTCATTTCGACTAACAACGTGATATTTAAAACTTCTTTTGTTATTTTGGGATCGAATCAATAACCGGCAGTTAAATTTAAACCACTAGGAATCGATCCTAGCCAGTTCTAAACCACTCATCCAGCTTTTTTCTAGACTCATTAGCTCAAGTGCTTTGATTTCATCCTGGTTGTAACCGATGCTGTTGGTTGGTCCAGAAGTCCGCCATGGTTGCTCAGAGCTGACGTTCTTGACTCTATAAGGAGAGGCTTATTGCGTTGGACACACCAGTTGTCGTCTGATCACTGAAGTTAGGCAACGCAATCCCAGCTAGTACGTACTAACATGGGTGGCCGCTTGGGAAAACTGGGTACTGCTAATACCCAAAAATCGTCGCATTAGTGTAGTGTCTGTGCAGTCTCTGCATAAGAACTATGCTGTGGACGGGGCTCTAATGACTATGTAGTTGAAGGGCTCTAAAACACCAACAAAACAAAAAGAAATCTGGAATCCATCGTCACAGGTTCAATCCTACCGAGATGAGTGACTTCTTTCTGGCGAGAGAAAAGCCCCAGTCTGCCGTTCTTCGGATTGGAAATGAAATCGTGGCCCCGTGTGATGTGTACGGTGTCACCACTGTCGAGAAAGAGGAATTTTTCATGGAGTGCAGCATACTTGCGGATCGGTGGATTTTCCAGGTGTAGCAGCTCACCCCACCCCTAGCGTTAGTACATTACTTTCAACAGTAAAGAGACCGACGTTATAAATACTCTTAACTAAACCACGTTTTTGACAAGGATGAGACTTGAAAGTGCGCCCTCCGTCGATCAGGAAGTAAAAATAGGTCCTGTTGCATGATGCGTCGTGACCTGTACTTGGTCCATGTTAAACTAACAAAAAAAGAAGTAATATGCGCATCAGCACAATACCCGAACCCCTGGTGTGTCCGTAAATTATCTTCAGAACGAAGTGGTGTCAATGTTCGGCAATCAACCAACCGTTGACAAATCTCCCAAGTCCTTAATACACTCTGCCTGCTGTGTTCATTCTCTGCCACTCTTAACGGCCCCTGATTACCTCATTCCTAACTGCTCACAGTGACCGTACCGTATCTTAGCAACATGCGCTCTCAATTTCCCTGGATAGCTTTTCACTGCCCACTACTTTGACCCATTTAACTTTGCAGACTTCGCTATTGCCCTGTGTAGCTTCCTCCTCTGTTTCTTGGCATCCTTACCCAATGTTCACTTGGGTCATATCTGAGTGCCCTTCCCCCAACCACCTTAGAGACATTAATGTGTATGGTTTTTTTTTCCCGTTTCTTGGAAAGAGCATATTCGTGACGAGTTAATCGTTGGTTTCATACAAGGCAGATTTTTACAGCTCATTGTGCTCGCAATATGGGCGATCGTGTGCGTCTTGTGACCCATTTGATCTAAAAGTACGGTGCTGTCAAATCATCTGTGAAGATGATTAAAGCGTTGGTTAATGTAGCTTTGAGTAATTTGCACTGGAGCCAATCTTGGTGGCTTAGTTCAGAGAATGTCAGTTGCCTCTTGATCTCATTGTACTTAGGCCCTCGTCTGATCCAGGTAGACTGCGGGGGACCGATGGCACCTATGAACTTAAAACCCTTAAGCCCCTGAATTGGATGTATTCTGGATCTAAAAGCGACCGAATGATCTGAACTCGAGTAGTTTTTCATCCTCTGCACTGTAATTGCGAAAGTCAAGATTTCTACCTAGAAATAGAAATGCGAAATTGACAGTTAGGGGGCAGTGTACTTGGCCCACCAATTACGGACGATCTGAGGCCACAACCCTTTTAGTCATAGAACATCCCTCTTCTACTTCAGAAACCATACAACCTTGGGCCCGCCTCGGTGTCTCACAAGTAGCGTGCTGGGTTGCTGCGTCAGTGGTTCTAGAATCCATCCTGGACCGAGGTGGTTTGGCTTCTTTTGAGGGAGAGAAACCGGATGGGACGTACAGCCGTGGCCCCGTGTGGGGTGTGCACAACGTCATCTGCACTTAAGAGAAAGATACGTGTAGTTTGGCAAAATTTCCACTTGCAGGAGCTCGCACCCCACCTGATGACGGTGGAAGAAAAGTGCCCCAGGGGTGCAGCCAAGTTGCATTGGACACACCAGTTCTCGTGAGGTCACTGAAGTTAAACAATCCAAACCCACGTTAGTACCAACATGGGTGGTTGGTAAAGAACGTTTTGTGCTGCAAATTTCTCCTTTCCATTATCCTCTACACCAGGGGTGGCCAACTTTTGCTTACATGAGATCTACTTTTAATCTTAAAAATATGTCGCGATCGACTTTTTACGTTAAAAAACGTTTCGCGATCGACTTGTTGTCCTATGCATAGTCAGAGTGGGGAGGGGAGGTTCGATAATGGACCCACCTCGATCCAGTATCGAACCTAGAACCACTCGCGAGTGATCGACCAAAATTGGCTTCAAGATCGACCGGTCGATCGCGATCGACCTGTTGGCCACCCCTTCTCTACACCTACCTCCTCATCTCCCGCGAGCAGCCTCCTTAGGGTTCAGCCTGTTATGGCTGCTTGGCTTATTCCCCAACCCGTTATCTAGCATAGCATAAACCAGATTCAAAATGGGCCGACGATAACTAAGCATAGGAGTTGGAGCATTAGGTTGGCAGCCGGCTGCGTAAAAATACCATGTAAATAAATTATTCATGTGTCCCAGTGGGACAAAACTGAGCACCTGACCCTACCGTAGACGGGGAAAAGGGGTCAATGATGACTATGAAACCATACGAAAGCTTGACTTGAACTAGGTTTTTGAAAAACGATCTGCTTTTTAAGTACATTGGGTGCTTGGTTTTTCCTGGAGTCGCAATTTGAAACGGTCACTTGAATTGATTTCTGGAACGGAAGTGAATCACACAAACGAAATGCTTGAATGATGAATTGTTTTTAAATTTTTTTTGAAATAATGAAGTGTGGGTTTTCACGACACCAGAGTGTTCCTGCGCAGACGAAGCGGAGATGGATTTCAAAATCGTGGCTTTTGATTTCTGGAACGTCACTGAACTAGGGTTATGTAAGGCACAGATAGTCCTGTTTTGATTATGGAGTGGAGTTGAGACCTACGTAATTTCCTCCTTTCAATTTTTTTTTTTTGCCTTAAAGGGGAACCTATTTGGTGTTGACCCAGGCCGGGCTCGTGAACTTCAGACGCCCTAGGCAAGTGGGTCTATCGCTGCCGCCCCCATTAAATTTAATGCAGTTCTAAATTGTCCGAGCGTCCCTCACGCCCTTGGCATTTGTCCCAATACCAATGCATTGCTAAGGCTGGACGGATAGAGTACCTCTGTAATTTGGCCGCCCCTATGAAGTTTGCCTGCCCCATGAGTCGCCTCTGTGTTGACCTCTTCCTAACAAGACTGATGGGCCTCCTATTCCAAACTCCTTTTTTGAAGTCACTCTAAATACAAGAGAAAACAATTTGCAAATGACGTAGTTTTTAGTTCTGAAAACTGAGAGTGACCTGATACCAACCCTTGCAGGTGCCTTCATTTGAATACCTTTCTTTTCTAACGTCAAGGTAATCATATATTTTTCTCACATTTCTCTTCCTCTTCATTATTCTTGACCATCGCCATTTCATGACGACTACAGGCTATGAAACATTGTAAATGCTTTCTTTTCCCCCGTTAGTTATATTCATATATTCCACCCCAATTATAATTTTACCTGTGAGAAGAAAGGTCAGGGGAGGCCTTCTTGAAGTATTTACCTATGGTCGCATTGCATTTTCCTTCCCCTCGGCTCTCTCATCTTTCTTCTTTTTCCCCTTTGCAATCGTCTAATGTCGTATTTTAATTCTCCATTGTTTACTTGGTTTTCATCTTACCACATCCGAATTTTATGACGCGCTCCGATCGTGCTGCGGCCCCATAAGCCGGTTTATGTTGGTTTTTTTTTTGTACCCAAGATGGATACGATTCGAGTCCACTGACTGTTTAATGTCTCGAGAGTTAATGCCAAAATGAAAGTTTAAATTAATGTGTTACAAGCCGGTTCAGGTTTGGTCCAGTCTGGTGCTCTCAAACAAGTGCTCGTTCGAGCAGAACAGCTCACAAAAACCTTATCAGAAACTGATTTCAAACTCGTTCGAACTAACATACTGTATCTCCTTAGGACCGCATTAAGGGTTTTGTTGACCCTAGGCCGGGCATGTCAAACTGGGGATCCCGCATCGGTAGCATGTGCGTTGTCATGGGGGCCATGCAGTGTTGACCTGTTTTGGTAATTTTAAAAACAAATTATAAAAAAAAAAAGACCCGGTAGAATAGTTTTAATCAAAATATGGCAGATGGTTCCCCATTCCAACTATGCCGGGGGCAACTGCCCCCCCCCCCCGTCGTTACACCTCTGAGTAGCAGACTGCATATGTGTTCTACTTACATGATATCGATTGTAAAGGCCACTACTCAAAGGGAGCGGCGAATTGCGTTGGACACACCAGTTCTCGTCTGATCACTGAAGTTAAACAATGTAACCCCAGCTAGTCCTGACATGGGTGGTCGCTTGGGAGAACTGGGTGCTGCTAATACCCAAAAATCGTCGCGTTAGTGTAGTTTCTGTGCAGTCTCTGCATAAGAACTATGCTGTGGACGGGGCTCGAATGACCAAGTAGTTGAAGGACCCTAAAACACAAACATACAAATCCGCTACTCTTAAGCTTCGCGGGCCGCCCCAGGCTCTTGACCAGTAGTTGCCGGTGAGGTCGATACTAACTCAGTGGGTCGATGAGAGATAAAGGGTCGTTAGGAAGGGGGGAGGTCAGCGAGAAAACTAAATTGACTTAAAGGGGAGTTCTTATAAATGTTAATATTCAGAATCATCGTCATACCCTTATCCCGCCTGTGGCAGGGTCGGATCTGCAGGTCCACTGGACATGCTCTGACTGGGGGCACCCCAGAATAAAAATATAATTTAAAATTCACCAGGAATTGTTACTAAAAATATATTTCTTGCTTTTTTTTTTTAATTTGATATATTTCAATTAAGGATTATCTTGGATGATTGAGGTTCAAAAACCTTTAATAATATTTAGAAAGTATTTAATATCAAAATTTTCACTAGGGTTGTCCTGAATTTTTCCCACATCTTCAAAGGAGTCGTTGAGATAAAAAGTTTGACAACCACTTCTTTTAACACCAATAAACGTGTTCCTATTTCTAATTTTTATGAATGAAATATAAAACCTTTTTATATCGAAATTTATTTTCTGATAAAAAGTTCCCCGTAAAATTATTATGCTATCTTAGTTTTCATAGGCCTTAGGCACTGTTCTAATGGATAAGACGGCCTTGCACTTGCTAACCGTACATTTTCATCAAGTCTGCACATGCCGTTGAAATGACTTGGAGGATATTAGGTGATCTGAGCCTTAATGTGCCATTTCCTGAGATACGGTCTGTGACTGCTATGTCAGAGTCACCGTATGTTACTATCGTCTACGGTTAATTTCCATCTTCTGCATAAATAAACTTGGAATTGCTATCAGCTGTGGCAGTGCGGCATTTCAAATGAGACACTAGGGACACAACTTTGAGGTTAAGAGCATCACAGAGTCAGAACGATTGAGGAGGAATGTTTGGTATCCTCAGAGAAGGGAAGAGGGTCGCTGTGTGTCATTGAGAACATGGTTCGGAACCTAGGAAGGGTTGATTACATTTCATCTGGACCTGACAGCTCCACACAGAACACATCGGTCATGGATAACGGGAGGCTTTGTTGACTGGCTTGCCTGGTGTCGAACATGAACTCATCCCGCTGCCTCTGGGTCCAAATAATGTCTGGTGTTTGGCTCTAGTAGTATTAGCTCATTAGTTGTTAAGGTGTTGAGACTTTTATTTGCTACCACTAGGGAGCGAGTATTCTGTCACTCTTGGGAATTTTGCCTAATTTTAACTACAGTACATTTTCCTCTGCGTAAATGTCCTTCGGCATGGCAGATGGCATAGCATATTGGGGATTACTACTTGCAGAAAAAAGAAAAAAAATATGTCCTCTGCCATCATTACTCGTGGACCGAGGCGGGTGGCTTCTTTCGGGCGAGAGTGAGGGGCCCCCAGTGGGCCTTCCGTCGCATGGCTTGTTGTTGTTGTTTGTTGGTGTTTTAGGGCCCTTCAACTACAAAGGTCATTATAGCCCCGTCCACAGCATAGTTCTTATGCAGAGACTGCGCAGACGCTACACTAATGCGACGATTTTTGGATATTAGCAGTACCCAGTTTTCCCAAGCGGCCACCCATGTCAGTACTAGGATCAGACGAGAACTGGTATGTCTAACGCAATTTGCCGCTCCCCCCGTCGCATGGGAAGTAAAGCAGTGGCCCCGTTGTTTGTTTGTTTGTTGGAGTTTAAGGTCCCGTCAACTACAAGGTCATTAGAGACCCGTCCACTGTGTAGTTCTAACGCACATACTGCACATACACTACACTAATGCGACGATTATTGGGTATTAGCAGTACCCAGCTTTCCCGAGCGACCACCCACGTCAGTACTAACTGGGCTTGCGTTGCTTAACTTCAGTGATCAGACGAGAACTGGCGTGTCCAACGCAACTCGCCGCTCTCAGTGGCCCCGTATTGTGTCTACGTACGATGTCATCTGCTCGGAAAAGACCCCTTACTCATAAAGTAAAATATGCCTATAGTTCGGCAAAGTTTCCAGTTTTTAGAAACTCGATCCTCCCCCCCCCCCCCCCCGGCGTCGATAGAGAAAAAGTGCCCCAATGAATCAAATAAGTTTTGTTTCTCGCCTTCCTGGTGGGGATGTGAGAAGGCGGTACTTCCCAGTTAAATGCTATCCTGTATGGAATGAACTTCCGTTCATAATCAGGCCCCGTGTCTTCCAGTGCGCCCTTTTCAAATGTCGCAATCGGTGTGCCCATTTCCAGCGCAGCCTGTTCAAATTTCTGCTTTCCCAAATTGTATAGATGTGTTTGTGTGATTACTGTACTAATGTACGTTTAAATAAATAATAATAATAAAGCCGACGGTTGCAGTGTTAGGTTGGCAACCGGCTGCGGGAGGCATCACAGTATAACAGATTGATGATGTGTTCCAGTGGACAAAACCTAGCACCCGATCCCGGCTTAGACGAGAAAACGGTTAGTGATGAATGATGATCTGCCATGAACTCAAAGGTATCAGAACTGCCTGGTGAGCTATGGTAGTCAGTTGAATTCTGTTTTCGTGGCTGGTTCTCAGCATAGACAAGTGTTTTACAGCAGGGTGTCCGATTGGGATTTCCCATTACGTGAAGGCCAGACATAAATCCATTTCCACCCCACATTTCTCTCTCATTTGTGAATTGTTTTGTTCTGAATGATTCTCTTTAAATATCTGACCCTTCAGAATAGACTGACTATCAATCTTCTAATAGACAGAGTTGGGTGTAACTTCCCCTCTGGAGTTCTAGCACTGACCCAAATAATTTTTGGGACTTTTGTAAATAGATGACTTGAGGTTACTTGTTGAATATTTGAAGAATGATATCTTATAGGGTGATACCGTCTGAGTTTGAATGTGGTTGTCTTGCGAAACATAACTAGCGTTTTGTTTGTTACACTTTTTGATTAGAACAGTTTGTTTGGCACCACCTGCTAATTTTCGATGCTATTTCCCCATTTGTGCTTTATGGGGTGCTTTTTGTCCATAAGTTCATTAAGGTTTGTAGTAATGACTGACAGAGGCGTCGTCTTGAATGAGGGAGGGCCTTCTGTTCTAAATTTTAACACGAGCCACCGGAAGATGGTAGGGGAGAGTTACAATGTTTTGTAGTGTCGCAGCCCTTTGTATTGGCGGGCGTCCAGTAACATTTTGGAGTTTTCTGACATCTGGATACCAGTTTTCACTTCCTGCGTTTAATTTCATTGGAATTCTTTGTCACTGGCAGATTCACTTGTCAGCTGCCAAGACAGTTTGATGCATATCCTCTTCACCGTCGCTTATCCTTTTCTTTCACCGTCAAAACAGACATCTAAGGAAGTGGCGTTAAAATACTTTAGGTCTTTTTTTAATGGTTCATTTTTAGTTGTTGCAAATGAATCATTGAGGCACTTGGTTGTTTACAGAGTTTTTGCATTACCATATCTGTAAGCTTCCCCCCCCCTCAACTTACCTCGTTAACGTTTTGCAGCAGTCGTCAGAATCCACTGCACAAAATATTAAAAAAATCTGCACAGGTATTGACCGCTTCCTTAGGACTAGGGTTTACAGATACATCGTTGACTATGTTTGACCAACTATTTTAATACGTGGAGTTTTTACTTTTGCGCTCATACCTGTTTGACTCTCCTACATCTCTTTTTCTGGGCTTGTTATTTGTAGTTCTCAGATAGTTTCTCAAGATTTTATTGTACATTTCAGTAATTGAATGATTACGACAGAAGTGATGAATGAAGAGGTTTAGGATGGTCATAGTTGCCCTAGGGTAGGGTTGCCATACGTCCCGGTACACCGGGACATGTCCCGGTTTTGAGGTCTGTGTCCCAGTGTCCCGGTCCGACAGTCATTTGTCCCGGTTGATTTAAAATTTTCGCTTGTTAAACAATTATTTTCTGATAATATCATTGCATTCAGTACTGCGCATATACAGTACATGCCTAGAGAATTTGGTACAGATTCGTCCATGAAAGCACATCACATTTTGCCAGTGAAACTGACTGTTCGGGAATGATCCACCATTGATCCCTGGGGCGGATCCAGACGAGGGGCAATGCACCAATTGCTCCCCCCTCACTGCCTAAAAGAGGCGCAACTGATGAAGCAGTTTTGCATTGCTATCCCCATTTCTATACTGCCAGTCCAACAGTTGCAGTCCAATCTGTAGTTGGCTAAACCACTGAAGATAGGTCATTGTCAATGGGCCAGGAGAGGACCTTATTGTGATTGCTAGCTAGATGTATACTCAGGGATTATGAATATTTAAAAATATTTGGGGCGCACATTTTTTGAAGTTCTACCCCCACTCAGATCCGCCACTGATTGATCCTAACGTGGTTTTTTTTTTTTTTTTTTTTTTTTTTTTTTTTTTTTTTTTTTTTTTGGGGTCCTCTAAAATATTTTATATTTCAATGCGTTAGTGAAAGGATTATGGAATTTTTTAATTAAGCTATGAATGCTTATAATATGAATTCTTGCCATTTTGTTGAAAAAATATTTTTAAGGGGGGGATGTCCCGGTCGGTGGTCCGACAATTATGGCAACCCTACTCTAGGGTCGTATTGTCATTTGCCTCAGAAAGTTCCTCTTCAGGAATTTTCAATATTCTCTACTGGATTTGGAAGTTCTGCATCTCTTGAGTGTTACACATGTTCTCTCTTCTGATGTAAGATAGGGAAGGAGCGGCGAATTGCGTTAGACACACCAGTTCTCGTCTGATCACTGAAGTTAAGCAGCGCAACCCCAGCTAGTACTGACATGGTGGCCGCTTGAGAAAACTGGGTACTGCTAATATCCAAAGATCGTCGCAGTTGTGTAGTGTCTGTGCAGTCTCTGCATAAGAACTATGCTGTGGACGGGCCTCTAATGACCTTGTAGTTGAAAGGCCCTAAAACACCAACAAACAAACTACAAGTAAAATAGGGGTACATCTTGTAGTTTGGGAAAAGCACCGTAAAATTTTCCCTTGCAAGACATTATGAGCGACAGTTACTAGTTGAATTGAAATAGTTCTTGCCGAAACTCTGACCAAGTAGCCGGATCGGATATGGACAGACTATAGACATTTTAGTTAAGTAACTTCCTCAAAATAGACGATATGAAAGCTGTGAAATAGTAGTTGCCTTGGTATGATAGAACCTTGATGTTAATAACTCCTGTCAGTCTGCAAGCAGATGTAAAGTTCGACCCGTGTCCTTATATCAAGATTTGTGTTACTTAAAAAAGTTTTTAATTCCACGCTTACTAATCTGTTTGATGAATGTTTCATTTTTGTGTTGCAGATGTTGGCATCGGATGCTGGGGGCTTTAAGAGCGTTGTTGAAGAATCCTCAAAATAATCTAAGGATATTCAAGGTTACATGTTTTTCTTATTGATTTTTTTTTGTTTGTTTGTTGTGAGTTGTTGGTGGTGGTACTTGCAGGTCTAAAGAGAGACGTGCAGTTAATAACTATAACGGAGAATGTTGTTTATGGGTTCTTTTCATAATTAGGACGGGCAGTTAATATTTGGCGAAAATATTGATGGATCATTGATGGATGCTCTTGAAGACGTTTTTGTTGGCTCGTCATTAAATGGGTAAGATGATGAATAACAACGACTGACTCAAGGGAAACATTTGTGTTAGTAGAGTATTCCGGGTGAATTTTACTTCGGAATTGCTACTTTTACTTTCATTTAATGGACTGCCTTGAGCATGGATTACTAGGAAGATGCAGACGTTTGCAGGATTCCAGTAAGAAACTTGTTCAATGTCTAATCATCTCTGGTGTCCTATTATCCAAATAATTCTTCTTTGGAATGGTTAGTAATTGTAGTCGTTGGATAGTTTCTATCGATTGAGACATTAGTCACAGGAATCCACTTTTTCACTTAACTGGTCACGCTCCTGTCTCATTAGTTGTAGTGATGTACACGGACTTTCTGTTGAATTGTGGTTGAATGGTTAAATGGTCCACTTTTATACTGCAGTGGTTAAGTTTACTGATATCGAACGGAATCACATGCACCAACTACGCCTGTGAATGTATGTCAACAGTTGAAAACTGCTTAATAATCAAAGTGCTTTTGTTACTGTAGTCGATATAACTTGTTAACTTCAGGATGTAATGGTCAGCAAATAACAACTAAAC
Organism: Trigoniulus corallinus; assembly: GCA_013389805.1. Classification (NCBI taxonomy): domain Eukaryota; kingdom Metazoa; phylum Arthropoda; class Diplopoda; order Spirobolida; family Trigoniulidae; genus Trigoniulus; species Trigoniulus corallinus. Next base: position 17,395,504 of record JAAFCE010009109.1, read on the forward strand.
AACACTGGGGAGAAAAATGATTGATCAGTTATTTGTTAAGTTATAATTGATTCATTTAGGTTGAGAGGTAGTTCGGAGTACTTTATAAATATCTCGTCTACAGCATTGTGTTTATAATTGTAATGTGTGTCCCTGAAAAGTGCGAATTAGGCCGTTCAATATTATGGTGACACCTTTTTTTTCCCCTCTCCAGTAATTAAGTATTCCAATGTTTAAACTTGCCAATTTGTAAAAAGCTTTGTTTTCTCTCCTCCTCAATAGTTGTAAACAAAATAGTGATGTGCAACAGTGGGAATTCAAGATACAGGCTTTTGCATTGGTACGTGTCCGTTTCACCAGGACTACAACAAGGATGCAACTTGATTCCAGATCCTTTATCAGGCACTATATCAGACATTGTATCATGAGTCCAAGGTTGTAATTCTGTATTGACGGAAGGCAATGATTTCTATTTGGGCAACGCATCATCTGTCTGATTAAGTGATAGCTTTCGTCAACATATAAAGGTGAGAAAAGGTGGCCCTTCCCTGTCTGTTTTTACTGATTAGATAAAAATAGCAGAAATAGGTCGATGATGAATAAATTCATCTTCCTAACTAGTTGTTTCTGTCATATTCCTCCAATATTTTGAGATAAGTTCCACTATTACTCTATAATAATGCTGTAAGCTCTTAATATTTCCACCTTGCTCTACAAATAACTTACAAAATAGATCGTCAATTGAAGCCTCGCCTAACGCAGGTGTCCAGGCTCCTAATTATTGGAATGAATGTCGAAAAAGTTGGTTAAATAGCACGGCTGACCATCCATTTACAAAATCAGACTGGTACTTTATTTGGGTATCATCATGTGTAACATGGGACTCGCCTCAGTGACCCAGGGAGCGGCGAGTTACGTTGGACACACCAGTTCTCGTCTGATCACTGAAGTTAAGCAACGCAAGCCCAGTTAGTACTGACATGGGTGGTCGCTCGGGAAAGCTGGGTACTGCTAATACCCAATAATCGTCGCATTAGTGTAGTGTCTTTGCAGTATATGCATTAGAACTATACAGTGGACGGGTCTCTAATGACCTTGTAGTTGACGGGACCTTAAACTCCAACTAATAACAACAACAAACTCAGTGACCCAGAGGTTCTAGGTTCGGTAGAGGTTCAGTGGTTCTAGGTGCGATGCTGTATCGAGGTGAGTTAGCGAGAGAGAGGCCCAGAGTGCCCTTCCGTCGGATGTGAAATGTTACGATATCACTTGCACTTTAAAAAAGAAGAACCTTCTCAACGAGGTGGATCGGAAAAATTCGCAGGTGTAGGAGCTCGCCCCCCCCCCCTCTTGGCGTTGGTGAAGTGCCCCAAAGACCAGTAAGCCGGGAGCGGCAAATTGCGTTGAACACACCAGTTCTCGTCTGATCACTGAAGTTAAGCAACGCAACCTCAGTTAGTACTGACATGGGTGGCGTCTTGGGAAAACTGGGAATCGCTAGTATCCCAAAATCGTCGTATTAGTGTAGTGTCTGTGCAGTCCCTGCATCAGAACTACACAGTGGACGGGGCTGTAATGACCTTGTAGTTGAAGGGTCCTAAAGCACCAACAAACAACAACCAGTAAGCCAACGAGCCGGCTGTGTAAAAATAAGGTTCAATAGATCGTTCATGTTTTCCAAGGGGACAAAAATGGGTACGCGACCCTGTTATAGGCGGGTAAAGGGTTAGCAGTTGCTTTTTTTGTCCTTCGGGTTGTTTGTGCATTGATTGTTCAAAATGGTAAACTATTTTAAGGAATTTGATCGTACTAAAATGGACTTTCATCAAAAATGTTTATAGGTTTTAAATTTTAATCAGAATACTTCGTTATAATGTTGTTAGGTCCTCCAACCTATTCCTTCTTTTTTTGTATCGAAGGGATGGGAAATTGTTTTGGGTTAGAGAATATTTGGAAATGTTTGTAACTGGTTGTCCATGTGAAATACGAATACTGTATTTTTCTTTGCTAGGAGTATTTCTTTCATGTCTGATATGTCAATGTTAGGTTGGCAAGCATGTTTAGCAAACTTCCACCCCCACATTTTTTTCTTGATGCACTGTTTGTGTACATGGAGGAGAAATGAGGGAATGAATATATGGCATGATGTATTTTAACCACTGCTGTGGAAGCCCATTATGTTAAAACACAGTAAAACCTCTCTATGGGTACACCCCTCAAATCGGTACAGATTCTTCATTGTTTGTTTGTTTGTTTTGGTTTTAGGGCCCATCAACTACAATGGTCATTAGGGCCCAACAGATTCTTCAGGCACCGATTTTTCACCCATAGGCTTTATATGATTACTACCCCTCTAAACGGTACACCTCTATAATGGGTACGCCTCTCTACTGGTACTCCTAATGTCGGTCATCATTTTCAGAAATCCATGGCTGTAATAGGTGCATCCCGCCTCGGTGGTGCAGTGGGTAGCGTGCTTCGTAACTGCGGTCGGGTTGGCTTCTTTCGAGCGAGGGAAATGTCCCGATGCGCCTTCCGTCGGATGAGAAGTAAAACCGAGGTCCCGTGTGATGTTCGATGGCATTTGCACATAAAAGAACTCTATCTACTATGCAACGTGTAGATGAGGCAAAATTTCCAGGTATAGAACCTGGCCCCTCCCTGGCTTCGGTGGAATGCCCCAACGAACAGTAGACCGACAATAAATAAGCATAGGGGTTGCAGCGTTTTTCAGCAGCCGGCTGCAGAAAAAACGCTGTCAAATACGTATCACCCTTGTATCCATTCAGAGGGACAAGATGTGCACCCGACCCTGCCATAGGCGGGGAAAGGGCTAGGAGTTGCTTTTTCACCTTTGTATTGGGTACAAGAATTAATAAGAAGGCAGCATGATTCTACACAAAACGACCCTTGATTCGTTCGTTTGTAAAAAATTAAATTTGTCTATATGTATCTATATAAATTCAACTATTATTAAAGTGTGCCATACTCCTCTTATGAGTGCACTTCAACCGGGTCCCACAGGGGTACCAATTAGAGAGGTTTCTCTGTAACGGTATACCCCTTCCTCAAATGACTTCAGAACTTTTCATAGCCTTTAAAAGGCGAGTTTTTAAGCCATTATGCTGTTATTTTTTGGTTTTCGGCATGGGGGGGGGGGTGTTTTTTGGACTACGTAATACATCAAATTCCCTTTTAATGGGGATGATGGATTACCAGTACCAGAACTTACAGAATTGACCTTGTCATAGGGATAACGGTATAGTGATGGAGGGGGATGTTCAGTATATTTACACGGTGTATGTTGGGAGCGGCGAGTTGCGTTGGACACACCAGTTCTCGTCTGATCACTGAAGTTAAGCAACGCAAGCCCAGTTAGTACTAACATGGATGGTCGATCGGGAAAGCTGGGTACTGCTAATACCCAATAATCGTCGCATTAGTGTAGTGTCTGTGCAGTATATGCATTAGAACTATACAGTGGACGGGTCTCTAATGACCTCGTAGTTGACGGGACCTTAAACAACAACAAACAACAACGGTGTATGTTTCTTGTGCATGGATAATCTCTGTTGCATATTATTGTGTAATAGACCAGACACCATGCAATATTATTACCAACAAAGCATTAATTTGCCAACCAAAATTTCTACTTTGGTTGGGTAATGCGATGTTGGAACATTTAATTAATGATACTATGTTATTTTATCAACAAAATGGTTGTAGCATTTGGTAGGCTGCCAACCACCTAAAACCATCGTCTATCAGCTCCTCTCTTTTCCTGTTTGTCTTTCTGTCCTGACAGTTTCTTTCTCCATCTTTCTGTCCAGCATTATCTTTTATTCTAGCTCGTGCTTGGTCCTCTCAAACCCATGGGCACTCTGCCCCTAAACGTCAGCTTGTTGGATGAAGTCTTCAACTTGGGCCAACATTTCGGGTCATCTAATGAGGGTAATTCATCAAATATATGGAATTTTCAGTTTTGGGATAAAACAAACCCCGACTCGTAGGCGGAAAAGGGGTTTGTGGTTGATAGTTGCGCGTGTAACATGGAACAACTTAAAGAGTCCGTTTCAGTGACTCAACAGTAGTTTTTTTTCCGCCCAAGTGTCCTTTTCGTCGAATGGGATTATAAAGACCGTGGCTTCATGTGTTGTGTACTTCACCTGCTTGTAAAAGAACCTTTCCTACGTGGGGAAAATGTACTTGATTATTGGCAAAATTCCCAGGTGTAGGTGTTGGCCCCTCCCTGGCGTCAAGCCAACTTTCATTAACGAAATCTAACACTAACAGGCTCCTCTTGTTATTTGTAAAGCAATTCAATTCACGCCCAATCCCGTCAACATCCAGTTGTCAGTCTGGGCTCTGGAGCATCTTTAGAACATTTTCTTTCAATTTCCGCCTTTTTAGTCACTATCAGACGATAGCATAGCACATTATCATGCTGTTAGAGAATATTCAATGGACATTTCTGGAATGCTTCCGAAATACTACATGGTGTTTATTTTCCTGGCCTGTTGTGTTACATTATTATTTCAGAAAATGTACCAAGATCAATTTGTCACTGTTTACGCCACGCATCTGTGATAACGTTGCCATTTATCATGATTTTCACCCGATTCATGACGATACCTAATAGTAGATGTCAGATATCTCATCCTGTTATTGAGTAAAAGAAGGAAATCTCCCGGACATACATTTTCCACTCCTCGAAAAACATATCAAGTTCGATGACTGACTTCTCCAATTTGGTAGGCGTTGTTTACAAAGTTTTGAAATGGTGATAAGGAGTGATCCAAGGTTAGCACATAACTGCAAATGTTATTTGCTGTAATTTTATAATGTTTCTTCTGTGTTGATGTAACTATAATGATATACTGTATAATATCAGTCACTTTATTTTTTTTTTGTAACAGATGATCAACTATGGTGTGATCCTTGCTTTGGTGTTACTACAACAGATACCTTGCTTTATTTTAAGATATAACAGAGCTGTACTGAGTTCTTGATAACTGTAATTAGTTAAGACAAAGGTCGGAAGGTGTAGCAACCTGTTAAATAGGACAAAGGCGGATGACATTGTTTTTATCGGAGAAAGCAGGATTTCAACAATGTTTATGTGATTTATTTATTACCTGTGGCACAAATGGCTGGTGCTAGATAATTTAGGCCCTGGTTGAGTGAGAGGACCTGAGAATGTTTGCCTTATGTCTACACCAGTTCTCGTTTGATCACTGAAGTTAAGCAACGCAACCCCAGCTAGTACTGCCATGGGTGGTCGCTTGGGAAAACTGGGTACCGCTAGTATCCAAAAAAGTTTGCATTAGTGTAGTATCTGTGCAGTCTCTGCATCAGAACTGCACCGTGGACGGGGCTCTAATGACCTTGTAGTTGAAGGGCCCTAAAACACCAACAAACAAACAAAAGCCTCATGTCTAGTGAGTTTCTCAAAATTTCTAAATGATTCTCAGCCCTTAGGGAATTCCTAGATTTACGTTGTGTAGCTGGAAAAGGTTCTCCATCACCAGGTAGTTAGAAATTATTGATTCTTTGTTAATGTGGTTATATAAGGTTGGTCTCGGCTCTGATTACTATTTACCGTCACCAAGTGATTGCCCTTCTACATCTGAGGAAGTGCACGTTTCTTTTGCGTGTAGAAAATGTTGTTTTAAATACGTGTGAGAATTGTGCACATCACTTTCCATCCTTGACCAGGATGCGACTTGCATATCTCGAGTTCAAGAGTCAAGCATGCTTCTATTCTGAACTACTGAGGCGGACAATTTATTTGCCTCAGTTGAATGAGAACATTTGACCTAGGGCTTTACAGAGTCCTGACTCAGCAGCGGAAATTGGTTGCAGGCATACATGCGAATAGTTGTAATGGCAGGGCAGTCACAAAGAGAATATTTTGCATTAATATTTTTTTTGCTTAAAATTCTGATTGTTTAAAGCTGTTCAACAGTTTAAAATTTAGTCTTTGATTGGATGAGTGGTCATATTTTCGAAGTAGTCTATGTCATTGTAGTAAGTAAATAGGCACTTATCAGGTTGGAATGACCTTAACAGATGGATGGCTCTTCTATCAGTGTACTTTTCATGTACTGAAGGACTTTTGGGTTAGTTTCGACTACAGTAATGGGGGAAAAAAGGAATTTTTTTCAAGCACCGTCTCACTCACCTATTTTCATTTTTGCTTTTACTTTTTTTGTGAATATATTTATATGTGTGTGTGTATATTATGATTTCGCCATGTTCTGATTTGTTGATTCAAGTTTTCCCATCTTTTACCTCCCTTCGTTGAGTAAATGTGGCTCATTGGCACCATTACCTCATTGGTTGGCCAACCATGTGAAATGATTGTAAGCGAGATTGCAAGATGTGCAATTTTGATCACTCTGTCTCTTGCTTGTGAATCTACTGCGACGTCTGATGCAGAAATAGTTATTATAAGAATTCACCTCAGTGTGTTGCTCTTGAATAGTTTTCAAAGAAAGTGGGATGTTTCAGGAAAGGGAGTTCAATTAAGTTTCATCATGTCTTCGTTTTCTTATTTTTCCCCCTAGCTAGGGTGTGTTTTGTGCTTCACAGGTGAAATGATTTCCTCTTTCTGCCATTCTCACAAGAGGTGGTGGGGTTTAAGAATAAGAACGTGTAGTAACAAAATGAGATGCAAATATGTCGTTAGAGGTTTGGTTGTTGAATGATGCAGGTGAAAGCATAAAAAAAATATCTTTTTTACCCACTTAGATGACACCAAAAAAAATTCTTACGTTTTACCTTTTTTTGAGTTTCGTTACGAAATTGGTGGAAACTCTTGTTTTGAAAATGGATTCCCAAATGTTTGCATATAAGCACTATATAACTAGCTAAGGACCACCTGAGTCCTTGAAGGCATCTTTTTTACTTTTATTAAGGTTTTAAAATGAAGAGATGAAATGGAATTTAAGATTTGGTCAGCTGCATACCCCCATGGTCTCCACATTCTTTTGAAATTGGGAACATCTCGTTTGTTGGACTGACAGTAATTGGCTGGAGTCTGTTGCCAGTAATTAGGAGCCAAGTTCCAAGAAAAAATTTCACGTTTTACTCGATTATTTCTGACCGGGACCATTATTTCGACTTTCAATGAATTTGATAGGTAAACTTTCTCACTGTACTTTTTTGACCTTTGCTTCTACTAACTGCCCTCTAAGGGTTCTTTAGATCATTAGAGGTTTTAGCAATGCCGTGTCGAATCAGAGTTTTGAACAACTTCAGTCAGAAAAAGAAATAGGTGTAAACTTGTAACCAAGGTCTAAATGTTGCAACTTTGTGTTGCGTTACAAGAAAATTGAGGGATTTGGAAGGTGAAGCATATTAGGGAGTTCTTCAGAGGCTAGTGAATATGGAGGGCAATGAGGGCAGTTGCACTTAGACGGAACGAACATGTGGTGAAGAAGGGAAATTATGAGTTAAGTCCATATTGAGATTGTAAGAAGACAGTCGCAGGACCAGTTACTAAGGTTCATATAAGGCGAATTTGGAGATTGGGGAGAAACTTTATTCTGTGATACGGGGAGTGGAGAACTATTACCTGCATTTCATATTCTGACATAGGTGGGGCATGAAGGTGATAATGATGCCTCATCAATTCCTATTATAAATCCTGTGACGACAATCTTTGGATCACTAAGGGGTTTGTTGCTTGTTATCATTCGTTGACGCGTAATGGTGCTGTCGTCAAAATATAATACTTATATCGTAATGGTAATATATTTCATCGAGTGATATTTTGAACCCATCTTCATTATGAAATACCTACTTTGTCTTTCTCCTATTTTGGCTTTTCTTTTCAAGGATTTCCTAGGTGTTTATCGCCTGTTCAAAAGGGTTTTTGAAATCGCGAGTACATCACTAGGGCGGTTGCTGTGTTAGGTTAAAATTATAGCGTTTAATACCTTATGAATATTTTCTCGTGATCCCTTCTCCTTGTTTATGTGACAGAAATGAATGTAGACGCCTACGTGAATTGCTAAGCAGATAAGCCTGTTTTTGTTTAATGATGAAATCATAAATGAGGCATTATTTTTAGAGCAGCATGCGTCAAAAGGTTTGATGCCAGGTTGCAGAAAGTGATTTACTTGCACAGCTATTTGTTTTTGTTACCAAATTCTGACAATTTCGGCAGTTGTAGCTTTATTTCTTCTTGAATTAAAATCGGGGTTATTTTAATAAAATCTATAGATCTGTTGCAAGTGGTCGGTCATGGCCACTTCATCTGTGGACTTTTCAATGATTGCAGTACTGGTTATTGAGATAATTAAGGTCCAAAAGATGCACGATTCTTATAAGAGGTGGTTTTCTTATCCAGCAGTTTAGCATAGGAACCTAGTAACACCAGATAATTATTAAAATAATCATTTATGTTTGCTGAGGCTTGTTTATGTAAACTAGCAGAACTTGAATGCAACTGACCTGGCAAACTGCAGGTGACCTCTAAAAACAGAGAAGAGTCGAACTCACTTGTTCACTTTTTAGAGCGATTTGCCTCTGGAGAGCTTAAAGTACTTCCTTGTCCCAGGTCAGTGGTTAACTTACTGATACGGGGGAGACACAAAGTGGGATCTATCGTCTTATTGGATGTGGGTGTCTTGGTGCTTTGAGTAGGTGTGCGATGCCACTACCCGTCTACAAAACCTGGGCACGGATATTTTAGGGTTTTCTCTTTGTCGCTAAAGAAATTCTTCAACAGCTGATTTGATGTGCAGTTAGCACATTACATTTCTTATGTGGAAGGACGAAGAAACTTTAGAAGAGTTGGGTTGTAGCATCCTATGCCAACTATGGTAGCTCAAGTTGCCTAAGGTTATCACATGAGCTCGTGAATATTGCAAGTTGGAGAGTGAGATTTTCATTCCAGCTTATTTGAAAAGGGACATAAGATTCTGTGTTGTCATCAAGTTTCACCCAGTGTAACTTTTCATGCAGTTGTCACCATCGGATGATCGTCGTTTCAAATAAGTGTAGTAAGTCTTACGTGTTTACGAGAAGTCAAATTAGTATTGGAGTGAATCACATGGTCATCCAGAATGTGACCGGCTGTCGTTCTTTCCTCTCATCACAACCGATTTAGTTCCACCTTATTACTTATGTAGGAAACTTATTACTTTCATTCACAACTTGAACTGGAACTTTTTCCCCATTCCTACATGCATACTTCTATTTGTTGACTCCGTAATTCCAAGATTACGACTAATCTAAACAATTTTCGATTAATACATTTAAAGAAAACACTCACTTAGACTCCATCCAACTAATTTTGTAAATAATTGATGCATATTTACTGTATATATCGCCAACTGTTTTTGGCATCGCAATTAGAATGATCAGAATAGTCTCTATTAGGCCATAAACTTGTCAGTGAATGATGTATTTTTTCTTTGGTTACTAGAGTTGAAGATCGTCTTTGTCATCTCCTTTGTCAAGCTCTTCTTCGTGACCATGCAGTCCATGATGTGGATCGTCAAGATCTCTGGAAATCGAAGAATCCAACCTCCAGATGCAAATATAAAGATATTTTTGGCGTCTGTGAAGTAGTTAAAAATGTGGACAATTCAGATTGTAAGTGATATATATGTTCATAGCCCTCTCTAGCTACACATGTGTGTGACAGCCATTCACAAGTAATTTGCATAATTATGAACCAGGATGGATATCTTAATTATGCTCTTGTTGCCACATCCTGGCAGAATTAGGTCAGCATTTACGAAACAAGTTGGTTGTTTGATGATTAACGTTTAATTGTCTTGAAATTAATTAGTTATTCCTTAAGTGTCATAATATTGCGTGAGTTAACTACAATAATGCACATTTAGAGAACAGTGTTTACGTTATTCGCAATGTGTTGTTTGAACTACCTGTAATATTTGAATAATTTGGGTTTAATGAACACTTAACAGGTGGGGATATTCAACGCATTTCATTTATATTCAGGTATGCTCCCGGATGAGACGTGTAAGTTACCGCAAGGTTGTATTTTAAATCGACTATTAATGGCTCAGATGATGAGTTGCTGTGATGCTGAAACTTTACTTTCGTCATACAACGAATTTTTACGTCACTTGGAAGGTCAGTCACCTGAGAGGTCAGTTTTAATATGTTTACGACGATGTATTTCTTACTCATCGAAACTAAATTGAAAATTTTATTAAAAGAGTTCATCGACTGCTCTATGGACCTCGAGATCGTTCAGAAGTGATTCCTGGTATGACACCAAGTACCTTTGATCAAGTGGTTCAGAAAGTAATTTTTTTTACGATTGATGTTAAACTCTTACTTACAAACTTGTAGTTTTCTTTTCTGCATTTGATTGATAATTTCTTTTTCTTCAGATAAGAGATTACCTTTTCTCTCGCACAGCAAGCGATTGCTCCATAATGGTGACAATGACACATCTTGAGCCTGATATGTGAGTTTTCTTCTATTGTCAGGATATATTCAGCGTACGAGCGCAGCAGGAAGTAATAGGGTAACAGATGTGATTAATCCTCTGTAGGGAATCAAGTCAGTATTCCGATTGGATAATTCAGGATTCGGCTGCAACGAATGCTTCTCAATTTGTACATTCCTTAGTCCTTTTGGACACTGATTGCAAGCATCATGTTAAATTACCCAAACATGCACAAGAAGAACTTGAAATGGTGCAACATTTTTTGAAAGTCGACAACAAAGTATCAGAGTGGACAAGTGAGCATCTTGACCATCAGAAATAAATGTGAGTTCAAATGCTTAAATTTGAATCAAATAATATGTGACTACTTGTATAAAATATGACCGCTCTTTAATACTGGTAAATCAGTATCATGACGGCGCACTGGTCACTTAGTGACCAGAACATTAACAAGTGACAAACATTACTCTTTCCTTTTTTTACATTATACAGGATAGTTAAAGAATTAGTTTTTGGCTTTCAGATTTAGTTTGGCGTCTGTACGGTGGCTCGTCCACCATGTCTCCTGCAACAGAAACGGTTGCTTTATGTGTAACGGTTAAATTCTTTAATAACAGCATTATCCTTGGAGTTAACCTTGGCAAACGTTGATGGAAACTTCTTACCTGTACTCCCACTCAGAAATGCCCCATCCTCGAAGTCCATTGACGTTAAAGGTGCAGAATCTCTCTACGAAACGAGCTTCCCAGTCCAGACCCATGTTTAAGTGGGATAGTTCCAGTACATTGACTTGAACAAGATAGATTTCACCTCCTGTTAGAAAAGCGTTTCTCCATTAGAAATTACTGTAATTTTTTTCTGCAATTATTCTTTTCTTCGTCCAAATGCTGTCATATTTATTATTCTTACCTGCTTTGAATGAAAAGGCGTAATCAGTTGGTGGTATACCTTTTTCTCCATGACAGTGAAGTGGCAAATCACACCAATCCACAGCATAAAGATTTCGTGTTGGAGTGTATAAGTAACCCATCTCTAAACTGCATGAAATGTTACTATCGTTAATACGATTCAATAGTTAAGTTTTAATGAAGTATCAGATTTAGAATTGCCTTGATAAGTTGATTGGCTGAGACACAATGCCCACTGTGAACATTGTTCCATCCTCAAGGGCAACAGTATGCAAACCATATCGATGCATGTAGCACCACTCTCTCTTGTGACCTAAACGTTAACTTGGCGTTACCGGGAACTTTTCACTTTCCTCAGTTTGTCATGAATAATTCTGTCAAGGTTGTTACCATAGGAGTGATCCCTATAACCGTTCATATGGACATAATATGTCGGGTAGCCTTCTACTTCCACTGTTCCTTTTAATATTCCCATTTGTTCGTAGTGCGTCTGATGAGCCCTATTAAGGTCGAGAAGTATATCATACTGGTAACCATTAATAATAGAATGTGATCATGCATCTTACTCTTTCAAGGTTTGAAAGAACTCCCTACTCCAAGGCTCTTTGGCTAACGCTCTTGCCATTGTAACTGGAGGAATATCCGTGTCGAAATCGAAATAGTCAAGTGAAGATGTCCATTCCAATTTCATCTGCACTTGTACCAGCTTTGCCTCGTCTTTTTCAAATCTAGGGATGTACTCTGAAATATTATTTCAATTGCCTGGAATGGTGATCAACAGTCTTTGTATTTTAGCGTTATTGTTCTTTACTTCATAGGGCCGTCATAAGACACCTTCCACTTCCTCATAGGTTCCACAGGTTCAATTAATATGCCTTCAGCCCCAAAAATCATGTCGCCTGTGGCATTTAGCGTCGAATCAGGAGATTTCGGCCATTTCAGAAGACCAATTTCTGGAATCTGGGGGAAAGGGGAGGGACAATTTTAAAAATATATTAATTTTGATGATTATAGAAAGATGTCGTTAGATAAAATGACCCCTTTACTCTAAGAAATGCAAATCCATTGACGAGTTTATTCGGACATCGAGCAGTAGCCGTTACAATATACGTCCCATTTCTGTCAAACCCCGAAATGTAGACTGCATCAATAGCCTGCAAAAGGAATTGGGCAGATGGCGTCATTGCAAACTGGAAGACTCGTTGCTGTTGTAGGTGTTTGTTGAAAAAGAAACTTTTTATACTTTTCTGTGATTAGAGAGTGGCTGAGGCCTTTCCATTTCTTCCGGACTACTTCTTGATTTCATTCCATACCCAGCAGAGTCTTGTCTCTGAAGATACTTTTTGGAGTTCTTTCTCTAGAGTACAGAGGTTAAAAAAAAAGACTTTTTCATATCACGAGCAACTACTCTTAAACAGAAACTTTTCATAAATATTATTAGCTGTTTAACTTCTTCCTCCATTCAGTAGTGATCTTACATCCCTCGATTTTTTTCTGGGTTTTGTTTGATGTTAAAAAAGGCCATTAACTACGGTATCATAAGGGTTATGCTGTAATTCTAATTGTTTGGAATCCCCACCATCTTAAGAACGAAGACAAGTCGTAATAACACCAAAAATGACATTTATCATCGCATTAAAAGTTCTTTTGAGGAATGTGATCCTCAAAAACAAATTTTTTTTCTCACAAAATATGTCTTTGACGTGTTGCAAATAATGGTTGTGCCTCTATTGGGTAATATCCTTATCTGACAATGTTAATCTCCACTGCCTCAGCATTAACGTGACATTTACCATGCAGTCGACAGTTTTTATATTTTTCTTTCATCCGTTCACCTACAGGTTCTGGTCTCTTGTAAGCAAATTAATCGGTTTTTGTTTTGTTATTGAAAAGATTCTTCTTCCATCTCTTGGTTTCACTTGGGGAAACACAATGTTGTACGAGGTTTGCCATCTACGGCTGGTTAGAACCGCTGAACACGGAAAGGGAGAATACAAGAGCACCACATTTTATGTCACTGACTGCCAACCGGATGCAACAAACCTTTTAAAGCCCTTCATCCACTTGTGCAACGCAACTACAATTCGACATTTTAGTTCCTCTTTCGTTGCATGCTACTCTGATTCATGTTAACGATATGTACTTCTCCCACCAATGAAACTGCAATGGAATGTAAAGGCAACTGGTTGGAAGTTGCGTCGCAACTGAGCGTGTCAGTTTCATTGCAACTGTCAAGCAATTCTCGACATGATAGGTACAACTATTGTCAAAGAGTTGCATTTGTGGACAACGGTGACACTGCAATCAACTTTAGTTGAAGTTGGGTTGCGGCAGTGGACGAAGGACCTTAGTCGTCTCTTACGACATGCAGTGGTGCAGGAACACCACACGGATGACAGGGTTGTTAGGAGGAGGAATGCCTCCTCACAACTAACACCCTTGAGTCGTTACTGAAGTTCCTCCTGTCCCAGGTCTATAGTTATTTTCTGTAGTCCTGATGGAGTAAGTTGCGGCGAATGTTAAAAGATGAAATAATTTAGTCAGTTGAAGCTAAATTCCCATTTAAATGGCTTTTTCGTTACAATGACAAAAATTCAGCTCAGGTGTAATTTAGGAAACTGTTTCCATATGAATTAGGAACCCTTTTAAACACTTTGATAGCATTTGTCAAACGCGTGGCATTCTATGAGGTGGTAGGATTTCTGACTTGATAAAAGTACGTTTGAGTACTGGGAGCAATTTACCTTTCTTAGAGTGAGGAATACGTAAGCAATGAAGAATTTCAGTGGATACCATTTTCCAGGTTGCCGATAGACGTTAAAGATGGGCGAGGGCGTGGATCGCGTAAAACAATAAGCCAAAAAACTCGCCAATATTATGGTGATGAAAATAATTCCCATTTTTGATGTTTCTCAGCAGGACACCGCTCTGCAATCTTCTCTGTCAGAACATTACAACCTTATCATTGCCAACACGTTTCTCACAATTAAAAATTTTATCTCTTCTCTTTAGACTTTGATATCTACTGAGGATGTCATGAGGTCGAATTCCACTTGATAGTCTGAGGGTCACTCTTTGGGATGAGACAGTACATTCTTCGTGTGCCTCTACAGTTTGCGTCCACGTCGGTATTTTGATAGTATTCTCTTATAAATATTTGTAAGAAATTGTTATGTACTTTAATATTCTACTAAACATTTGTTGAGTACACTTTTTTACAGCTTCTGTATCACGTTTTTTTGTTGTTTTGATAATTACAAGTAGATAGATATGAGTAGCTGACTGAGATCTCAAGTGGTGCTGGATTACTGTATAAACCAAGAGTCCCGACCGTGGCATTGGGCCCATACTGTATATAGATGCCAGTAGTTTGGATTCATTGATCATGCATACATTGCTAAGGTCCTTTGCTGTATAAAAGTTACGATTTCGGCATTTGCGACCCATTTTCTTTTCGGTTCAGGGTCTACCAAACTGTAATTACCACTGATCAAATAGTGTTTGATGCTAAACTTGGCGAAATTATTTATTGCTGAAAATTTTCCTCTTGGAGAACAACTTCGTAAGTGGAGTTATTGGACACATGATTGGAGGCTCCTAAATTAACTCCTTAATGCAGAAATTTTTCTGTTCGTTTAAATAAACAGTCTTACATTTGAACCCTAGAAAACAATCTTTTAATACACATCTTTGTGTTACAGCGAAATTTTATCACAATTACGCCTCTGAAGAGAAGTTTGTGTTTATACTATATCACCAAAAGGAATGTAATAAGGGAGTCCAATATACAGAAAGGCAAAATATTCATTTATGAGAAACTGTAACAAAAATCTTAAGTATATCATTAATAATGTATTTTTTTAGAATACAAAATCTTAATTTAAAGCTTTATTGTGTGAGAGTACACGTTTAACCCAAATATTTTGCTATTTGTAGATAATCTACATTGTAAGTAAAGGGTATTTAAGGTTAGCATGCTTAAGGAGAGATGTCCCTTACTCCAAGTGAGAGAAATAAATGCTCACGAAGTCAGGCTGAAAAGCCACAATAATCTCAAGAAGTTCACAAAGGTATTAAAAAACAACTTAAGTCTCATTTTTTTTTTTGCTTTGCGCTGGCCAGCCCCTTCTTAGCAGTGTCAGATACCCACGAATCCAGATTTGTGAAGCATTAAGTGAGGAGTGAATTTTAAGTGTGCATAATTTATGCCAAGTGCCGCATACTGCATGGCGTGTACAGGAAATCAAATTAGTCACTAGCCCAGGTGTCACGCGGATCCTGTCAGTAACAGATTATAGGAAATTATAAGTTTAGACTAGTGCCATGGCAAAACGGTCATCCACCCAATTAATGACTAGACTGTGGATATTTCATCCCTAATGAAGGAAGCAATTTCACTATGGTATCACGACTTACGCATGTTATGATTTATTATCAATAACAAACCATAAATTCAAATCAAACCAATTTTAAAAACTGACAGGATGTAACTTTCAACAATAGCTACCTGTTTTTGGAATTTATGACATGGAATTGTATGCTGCTAATTTGAAAGTTGCATGGTCTAAATCATTTTAAGTTGTAAGAGTTGGTGGGCGTCCGCCATGATGCCTTGATAAAAAAAAATAGACATTTAAAAGTTAGTAATCCTTTAAGGAAATGACACTAAACGGCCGGCATAGTATTTATTCAAAAATTCGTTCATACGCTTACCTGTATTCCCATTCAGCAAATCCCCAACCGTCTTTGCCATTTACTTTAAATTTACCCATTCTTTCCACTACTCGCGCCTCCCATTCGTGGCCAATAAAAATCTCAGGAGCTTCAATGATTTCGCATTCAACTAAATAATCTTTGCCTCCTATAGTAGATAGATACCATTTTCGTCACTTTTGAAACTGAAATTATATATATTCAAACTCACAATAAGAACCACCTGCTCTGAAAGTAAAACTGTAATCTACTGGAGGAGTGCCGCCTTCGCCATGGCGGTAAAGTTGCAAGTCGCATCGTTCCACTCCATGCAGCTCACCGTCTGGCGTGTACAGGTAGCCCATTTCGAATCTGTGAACATAAATTGTCAGGTTTTTACTTCAACGGGTCGGATGAATTGTCATCACTAGCATTTACAGCAACTGTATACATTGGGTTGTCGGAGAAGCCAGGATGCATTTTTGCCTAGAAAAATACATCATGACTTTCAGACAACCCAATAAATGGAATTTGAATATTGAGGGTTGGTTATTTACACTCGCCAGGGAGACAATTCCTTCATCTGGGAAAAGCGGCAATCTACACCTGATATTTTTTTCAAACGTCCACCTTGGTAATTTAGCGGTAGCATACTTGATTGTGAATTTGTAAGTTCTGTCCTCGCCGAGGGAGGTGAATTTTTCAGGCAAGGGGGACATCCCAAGTTGGTCTTCCATCGCATGAGGAATAACTTCATGTGAAAGAACCCTTTCTATGTGGAGTAAAATAAACATGTAAATCTGAAAAATTTTCAGGTGCAGGAGTTTGTCATCCCCCATTGTACCCACTATGCGGGACTAAAACTTAACTAGGCTGGACCCAGCAAACGATACAATTAAGCTGTTAACCAATTTCATCCCATGCATATCGGACGGGGATTTTAATTCAGGCCGTCGGTGTACTGCCACAACAGTGGACCTGTATATTCCACCTCGGGCTCTCCACATGAGCTTAATGATTTTTTGTAAGTCTGTACAAATTAAAATACGTTCCCAAACTTTTTTCGACTTCTAAATGGTGGAACTGTTGATCAGAGTGGCCATCATACCGAGACTATTAGACGACAGGTATTTAAACGATCTACATACATACAGTTATGCGAGATCCACTTACGTAGAAAATGTAGATGGTTGCGAAATAATTCCAACACAGAATTTGGTTCCATCATCTACTGTAACACTATGGAGACCGTAACGATGCATTAATTTCCAGTCTCGCATCTTTGCTTGGTGATGAAAGGAAATAGTATTGATTAACGACTAGGATCGCAAGGTCAATTTTAAGTCTTATCAGTTATGGCTACCAATGGAATGATCCCTCATGCTGTTGAGTAGGATGTCGTATTTTCCATGGTTTTCCACTTCAACAGTGCCTTTAATGACTCCCATTTGTTCATGATGTGTTTGATGGCTCCTATCAATAAAATCCTGTTAAAGTGTCTTGCCAAGGAATGAGCACTATTCGAAAATATCTGATATTTAAAATACTGTTCTAGTTTTCTGAAGTATGATCTACTCCAAGGTTCCTTTGCAATAGCTCTTGCCAACGTTTCTGGAGGAACGTCGGTGTCAAAATTAAAATACGGCAGATCACTCGTCCACATGAAGTCCCATTTGACGTGGAGTAATTCTTCTTTAGGACTCTCTAATCTTGGCAAATTACAATATACTAATATCATTTTCTGTTAAATCATTACTATTGACTTAGTTCTGTTTGTTGACATTCTTACTTCATCTTGCCATCGTAAGTGATGTGCCATTCTCGCATTGGCCTTACAGACTCGATTAGTAATCCATCTGCACCATATGTCATGTCCTTTGCAGCTCGTAATAAAGAATCTGGAGATTTTGGCGACTTCAGAAGTCCCACTCCAGGAATCTAAACAAACATGACGATATTTTTGTGTCGCTCTTTCTTTTGAAACTAATTAACATGCAAGGATCATTTAAATTGTTACTCTTAAAAGCCAAAATCCATCAATGACGTTATCTGGTCGTCTTGCTGTAGCAGCCACAAAATATGTGCCATTCCTTGAGGCACCAACGAAATAGACAGCATCCACTGCCTAAATACAAGATTCGTGTGAGAACGGTTAATGTTTTAATTAATGGGTAAGTGGATTTAAAATTAAATTACATTTAATCATTTCTCACCAGTTGTGCATTCGGAGGCAATGGTTGTGGACAATCGAGCTCTTCAATTTTAGCTTTCTTTTGGACACCATAGCCTCCACGAGTCGAATTGGAATCCTTTGTGCTTGTTGCTAAAGATTTCTTGTCTACATACTGTAAAGCAAAGTCATGTTAAAATTACCGTACTTACAAAGGTGCTCGTTTAATAATTAAACGCAACATATGTCGTTAGGTGCAAATTCTTTAGTTCAAAATGGGTCAGTGAGTCGTCATACTTTAAGTCTGAATAAACGATGTGAAAGCAATATTAAAGGTCACCGCGTTTTAATTTTCATCTCGCTTTACTTATTAAATAAGTGAGTGGCTCTCAACTTGCAATCCTTGGAACCCCTGAGGGCAACATTACCGACCTAATATCACTACTTGTACACACCTTGCAAGGATCCAGAGGGCTGAATATTATTCTGGCATTACCAGAAGGCATTGTGTACATCTTAGTTTTTTCATCAGGGGTGCGTGGTGTAGTATTATCTCTGTAAAACTGAGTTTTGTAATTTAAATGTACCAGTAAAGAGGTTTTAGTGATCTATAATAAGCTTCTGGCAGTAATCTTAAGCATTCCCGGAATAAAATAATTTTACTTCGCCTCAGAGGAAGGAGAGAGAGTTATAATGGGTCATCATGGTAACGTAGCACCTGATAGGCTAAGAATATAATGTAAATTGAAGACGAGAAGGTCAGAAATGATTTTTACAGACATTCACGACCCAACAGTTCGCGACCTGCAAGTTGTGTTGGACCCTTCACCTTTCTCCATACCCAAAATAACCAACATCATAATTTCAGAATGAGTTCACTCACCTTTCGGATAACCAATGCTGCGTATACGATGACAAATTTGAATGGATACCAATGGTCTGGTTGTCTATATACGCCAAAAATAGGACGTATTCTATTTGGATGCAACCAGTCCATTAACAACAATGTTATTACTATTGTCAAAATTGTGTACAACATATTATTTTTTGGGATGGCGCACGTAAGACCTTGTGTGTACTATACAAACCCCTAGTATGGTTTTTTTATATAGGCAGATCAATACCAGACAATTTCTAACAATGCATGACTAACGTGGCTTATAACACTGGCTTATTTTTTGCAATGCGTATCATAGTAACATAATCTATAGAGATTCAAAGACTGCAGTCCATCTATCACCATTTAAACACCCACCTCCCAACCCCTCGTTAGAGATTAGCTGCCATCCCCCTCTGCCAGGGACAGAAGCATCCACTACAGAACAAGTCAAGCTCAAGGTCAATTGAAGCGCTCAGCTGGTGTGCGTGTGTCGAATAGGAAATGTAACACATAGGTGCAATATTCATCTTCTTTTTTTTTCCTGGATTCTATTCGAAGGCCTTTCCTCATTGGTTGTAGGTTGGTGACGTCGTGACGGGAATTCTTCCGCTGACATCATTGCGTAATTCTCGATTGCGGGCGCGAGACGATAAAAATTCTAAAAAAGTGAGATTTATGTGCATTTCTTCAATTGTGATTGTAATTCACGATTATGAAGTATCATCATTTAGACAGTTGATTTCAGTTTTTTTCCTCTCCCCAATCAGTTTATCACTTTACACATCCAATTATCTGAAAAAAGAACTGAAGGTTGGATGCAATTTTATTGGAATGATCACATCCAACTTCCTCTTCTGCATGTCAGAAAGAATGTTTGGTCAATTTTTCTAACTTATCGGTAAGTGGATAATTATTAACTATCATTACTTTAAATATGGTAATTATTAGTGTGGTAATCAGCTGTGGTGGAATATGTTCTGAGATAATCTGCACCTGTCTGCAATATCCAGGTGTCAGTCATCATCTTCATCATGCTCTTATAGTGGCATTGCTGACTAATTGATAATCATCGGTATTCCCAAACTGTTTTATTTATTCGTCGCTAAAAGACGTCTCTATATTGTATATCATACCACAATTTCATAATTACTCTACCAACCATTTCTCTGGCCTATGGCAGGGCGGAGATCCGTTTGTTCCAGCTACCAACTTAATATCACTACCCTTACTTATTTAACGCCGCGCCGGCTTAGATTTTTTTTCTGAGGTCACCTAGGGTCATCTGGAGCCATGAGGCGAGCTATATCTGGAAATGTTAACTGTTTACATGTTTGGTTTTACTCTATGCAGAAACATTTTTCACATTGTACACATCCGTACGCACAGGGTTTACTTCCCATCCGACGGAAGGCACTTTCCTGTTGCCCAAAAAAGAAACCATTACACCTACAATTATAGCCCCAACAGTCAAGCTCGATCCCACCGCGCTTCTGATTTTTTTTTTCGTTTGGTTGGTGTTTTAGGACCCTGCAACTGCAATGGTCATTAGAGCCCCGGCCACTGCGTAGTTCTAATGCAGAGACTACGCTTTTACAACGACTTTTGGGTATTAGCAGTACCCAGTGTTCCCAAGCGGTTCACTCATGCTAGTACTAACTGGGGTTGCGTTGCTTAACTTCAGTTTGTTTGTTGGTGTTTTAGGGTCCTTCAACTAGAAGGTCATTAGAGCCTCGTCCACAGTGTAGTTCTGATGCAGAGACTGCACAGACACTACACTAATGCAACGATTTTTGGATACTAGCGATACCCAGTTTTCCCAAGCGGCCACTCATGTCGGTACTAGCTGGGGTTGCATTGATTAACTTCAGTAATCAGACGAGAATTGGTGTGCGAATGCAATACAGCCGCTCTCTGAGCTTCTGACACAGGCTGTCAATTTCTCACGTGAGACGGATAAATTGTTTTCAGAAATTAATCATAATCTTCTTCGAATATTTTAAAAGTCTAAACTGGTAGCCCTTTATCTTGTGTGCGATGTTAGTTGATCATTAAACCTCTATTTTAAGTGTAAAATCTTACCTTTTGCTACCTCCGGCATCGGGAGATAGCCTTCACAGGTGAAACTGACGTTAACTAATGAAATAAACGTGCACTCATGATGCCCTTTGGCATCAAACTGCCATTTGTTCCCAATTTTGTAAAATAATGCTCTTTAGAAAAAATATTTTTATATTGCATGATCTAACTCTTCCCTCCTATACAGTATATTGTTTTTCGGAAGGAATATTCAAATATGCACTGACTGTCTCGGCAAACTTTTTGTCAGTCATCAGTTATTAATTGCTTAGTTTATTCATTAATATTTTTCAAATCTTTTTGTTAGAAATCAAGGACTTAAAAAGAAATCTCATCGTTTTTATCAACATATCAATGTTCTGCTTATGGCAGTGTTAAATTTAAGTGTTCTCTTCTAGGTCCCTGCCCACACAAACTGCCGCCGTAGGGGAGCGGCGAATTGCGTTGGACACACCAGTTCTCGTTTGATCACTGAAGTTAAGCAGCGCCACCCTAGCTAGTACTGACATGGGTGGCCGCTTGGGAAAACTGGGTACTGTTAATGCCCAAAAATCGTCGCATTGTGCAGTTTCTGCATAAGGACTATGCTGTGAGCGGGGCTCTGATGACCTTGTCGTTGAAAAGCCCTAAAACACCAACAAACAAACAAGCCGCCGTATACCCCCTCACACATTTGCTTTGGCCTACCTCAACCCGATCTGCTACCGTGGGACCTGCACAGAGGCGAATATTAATTGATATGTGCTGAAGTGCTTCCCCCCCCACACACACCCAATTGATGGGGTTTCTGATAGTCTGTATCCACTGAGAGTGAGAATTTGCAGAATTGTAGCTTGTGAAAGAATTCGATTTAGTTAAATTTCATTTTATCGAAAGCTTTAATGAAATTATTTATAATTCATAACCACCATTTGAGAAATGCTGATTAGTACTCGTTTATACGTGACAGGGATTTTACCTGTAGCACCGACTTAGTTAACAGAAAAACCACTTTTCAGTTATGACACAATGTCACAAATTGGCAACAAACTGACAATTAATTCCTAGTATTCAAATTCAATATCTTCGCCTTACCACTAGGTACATCATATAACAGATATACTGAAATGCTTTTTATAGATTTTTTCCCATATACTTGCTTGTTATTTTTGAATTGACAAATTTTGTTCTCAGTCCACTGATAAATATACATTCGTCACAGAAACGTAAGATAATTGGTGACGGGTAAGAAAGCTGAGTCCTTCAAATTCATAATGATAATCTTATTTAGTTTTTTTTTGTGTGATCCTAGTAAAGTTCAAGAGGATATGTAAGGCCTGGTATGCTGTGTGGATAAGGCTGTCCGGGCAGTTCAGACCAAGCAAACCAACTTCTAACCCATTTCCCGCTTACTGCAGGGTCGGGTATCCATCTGACCACTCTGAATGGACGGTATTTTTCCAGGGAGCGGCGAATTGCGTTGGACACACCAGTTCTCGTCTGATCACTGAAGTTAAGCAGCGCAACCCCAGCTAGTAATGACATGGGTGGCCGATTTGGAAAACTGGGTACTGCTAATACCGAAAATTCGTCGCATTAGCCTAGTGTCTGTGCAGTCTCTGCATAAGAACTATGCTGTGGACGGGGCTGTAATGACCCTTGTAGTTGAAGGACCCTAAAACACCAACAACAACAGCAACGGTATATTTCCGCAGCTAGCTGCCACCCCTTT
The DNA here is from genome assembly GCA_013389805.1 of Trigoniulus corallinus. Classification (NCBI taxonomy): domain Eukaryota; kingdom Metazoa; phylum Arthropoda; class Diplopoda; order Spirobolida; family Trigoniulidae; genus Trigoniulus; species Trigoniulus corallinus. The sequence continues at coordinate 17,418,352 of JAAFCE010009109.1, forward strand.
GCTTACTTATCGTTTACTGTTCGTTGGGACACTCCACCAACGCCGGGGGGGGGGGGGGCGAGCTCCTACACTTGGAAATTGTACCACATCTACCCGTTGCATAGTTGAGCGGGTTCTTTTTCGTGCAAATGACGATATTCAGGAAGGCGTACTCGGGGCCCCTATCTCGCCTGAAAGAAGCCACCTGACTTCGGTCCGGTATCGAACCTAGAAACACTGACGCAGTTACCACGTGCGCTACCTACTGTGTCACCGAGGTGGGTCGTCCAGGCAGTTCAGACCGACAATGAAAATATAATGAGTACGAGTGGTGTGTCAATTGCAGACGGATTGGATTTTAGGAATGAAAAAATATTAGGGATAGTTTGGGAGTGGGAGACATGATGGATTTGATAGGGGAGAACTAGAGGTGAAGTGGTATGGGCGTGTATATGGCTAGCCTCGCACTGGAGCCGACTATGTGCAACTCCGACTACGCACGACTTGAGTGCTCACATTACGCACGACTTGGTCGGACGACTTGCTTCAGCAAAACCCCACTCATGCCCCGCAGCATTGATAAGAAGCGCAAAAGAAACTTATAAAACAAAAGATACTGTGCAAGTCGCACAGAGTCGGATGAAAATTCCCAACCAGTTCGGATCTAGTCGCAAGTCGGAAGTGTATGCACGTAGTCGGACGACTGAGTCGCAGCCAAAGTGAGAGGATGCATAGGGAAACAAGGAATGGGATCGTTTGTGCATATTTGTACGACTACGGACGACTAAAAGTCGCTCGTAGTCGGCTCCAGTGTGAGGCTGCCCTATGATTTGGCCCATCACGAAGTTGCAGGTTATCGGAAGCAGATGAGAAGCCAGAACTCGCAGGCCCGATCCTACATCGGTTCTCTAATGACCTTGTAGTTGACGGGACCTTAAACTCCAACATACAAACCGATCCTACATAGGCAGGACAAAGGCAAAGTTGATTCCGGGATGTAAGGTCCACCGATATTTGATTGTAAAATACACACCTTAAGTTCTAATCTTTGCGTGACAGCAATTAATGTTAAAGAATAGTATATATTTTAGTAGACTGCCCTTAAATATTAAAATTAGAGTTGTTTTTTTTTTCACTTTGAGAGCAATTTAGTACTAAACATAATTGTTTGCAAACGTTTCTAGAAAATTAGATCCGAAGAAAAGCTACAAAAAACGCCCACTGTTATGAAATATGAACTACAACAAGAGAATGACGAATGAAGTACAAATTAGTACTTGTATTTATTCTTATTAAATTACCTTGTATAATTTCGTAATGACAGCCCCTTAACCCTTTCATGACAACGGCCCATCAGGAAAAGCTCGGTACGGGCCAGCCCAACCCTTCTTAAGTCTGCTGAGAAGTTCAGATACTCAAGAATTCTGGACGATGTAACAGAAACGGGGAGGGGGGGACAAGAATTAAAAAAAAATACCGTATTTATTCTAATTAGCAGCGCCCTCTAATAAACGACGCACTGCTTATTAAAGATGTTGGATTCATTATCATCATCATACCTTTATCCCGCCTGTGGCAGGGTCGGGTCTGTAGGTCCACTGAACATGCTCTGACTGGGGGTACGCCAGCCAGGCGTCTGGAACACAGGAATATTAGCTGGGTTGTCTATGGGCAGTTACGTACCGAGGGTATTCTGCGCCCAGGAACAAAGACCGATTGTTATTTTGTTTATTTTGTTCGTGCTTTTGGGCCCTTCAACTACAAGATCATTAGAGCCCCGTCCACAGCGTGGTTCTAATGCAGAGACTGCGCAGATACTACACTAATGCGACGATTTTTGGGTATTAGCAGTACCCTGTTTTCCCAAGCGGCCACCCATGTCAGTACTAGCTGGGGTTGTGATGCTTAACTTCAGACAAAGACCGAAATTTGCGCCCTCTGGCACCCGCTAAACTTAATGTGAATTATTATTTTGCGCATTTTTGCATCCCTGTCATCTGCGTCCGGGGACATCTGCCCCCTTCCGCCCATACGCCAGTTTATGGGGATGCCTTATTAAGGGTACTGAAATATAAACAGCGCCCTCCAATAAACGGCGCAACAAAAAAAGCCTTTGAAAAGTTCTTTTCAAAAAATTAAAATGGTCGTAAGACTCTTAAGCAGTTACACATGCAGTAGCTGGCTACATACCAAATACCACCACAACCCTTTAAGTCGCCTCTTATGGTTTTTAGGGATACAGTGGGCCTTGATTATTTTACTTCCGGTTATCCACAATTACCTGCTAAACAGAAATAACGAGACGAAGTTACGCAAACATATTTCATTCATTACGGGAAAGTTGGCATCCCTGAGTCAGTGGTAGCCATTCATGTTTTAAGTACCCAGTACGCAGAGGAAGATTTACGATTTTGCCGCCCCTAGGCTAAATTGTTTGGCCGCCCCTAAAAACACGTTGCTCAAATCTAATAGGGGATGATCAGACAATGCTGATGCGTTAAAATTAAAATAATTATACTATTTAGAGTTTATTGTTGTTAAATTTGCAACTCAGAATTGCTGCCCGAAGCTATAGCCTTTTTAGCCTATTCAAAAAAAATCCGCCCCTGCCAGTGTGCCCAATGTACGTCCGCCCTTCATTCCTTAACAGGATGTGATTCTATCTCAGTCCATAATCCTACAGCTCTGCACTGTAATTAAGGCCTCTAAACTCACAATTTGGTGGTAATTCCGCCTGTGCTACACTGCCTAAATCCGCGTGACAGTGCTTCATCCGTGAGCAAGGTCCACTCCGAGTTGGCCCATAACCCCTTTAACCCTGAACTTCACAAATCTCACAGTTGACCTCTAATTCCTATTATACAGAACCACTTTCCATGTTGTGACACACGTTTACACGCAGGGCATTAATGGGATGTTTCTTAAAACCACCAAATTTATAACTTGACAAGCAAAGCAACTCCTAACCCTTTTCCCGCCTATGGCAGGGTCGGCTACCCATTTGTCCCTCTGAATGGGCATAGGGTGATATATTGGACATAGTTTCTTCTGCAGCCGGTTGCCGGCCAAAGCTGCACCCCTAGGCTTATTTATCGTCGGTCTAGTGTTCGTTGGGGTATGCTACCGACGCCAGGGGGCGAGCTCCTACACCTGGAAATTTTGCCTCATCTACCCGTTGCGTAGTAGAGAGGGTTTTTTTACGTACACCCACACGGGACCTCGGTTTTACTTCTCATCCGAAAGAAGGCACACTCGCGGCTTCTCTCTCGCCCGAAAGAAGCCGACCCACCACGGTCCAGTATTGAACCTAGAACTACTGGCGTAGTTGCCGAGGGAGCTAACCACTACGCCACCGCGGCGGGTAAATTTATAACTTGACAAGGGGGACATGAAATATTTAAATTTTAATTCATATTTAAGAAGCCAATGTGCTGTGTGCTTAAAAATTATTAGCTATTATATAGACGGCAGATCATTGTGTTATGCAGTAATGAGAGGGGTGGTCATCCGGATTAAGCAATAAAACCGGATTAGTGAAGTTATAAATATACAGTAGCTGCTATAATATACTGTACAACGCCGTGTGGGATTGGGAGCCACTAATACATTTATGCTTCTCCCCCCCCCCTTCGCGTAATAATTGGTTGAGATATGCAGCATGACAATACCTGTTTCGGATATGAATCAGGCACTAAAAATAAATGTAGTGCACTGAAGTCAGTGATGGGTGTGCTAATCATTTGGAGGAACTTGCTTATTGTCTGTATACAAGCTCATGAAGAATGTTTACTGTAATTGGTGGAGAGACCGATTTGGGCACCGCACTTTTAGTGACACTCTGAGTCAGAAGTGGTTTTTTTTTCGGTGAACTGCAAATTTTTACCCGCGTCGGTCAGCTGCAATCAAATCTTGTGATCAGTGTAACCGTGAATAACAGTGACGTAATATTTTTTTTCTCTTAAACGTTTCTTGGAATTTCAAGGAATACAAAGTAAGCACATAAAGACATTCATAGTGTTCTGATTAACAAATATCATCTTCCTCATCATACCCTCATCCCGCCTGTGACAGGGTGGGGTCTGATGGTTCTAGCCCTCCACTCCCGTCTATCTCCCACCAGGTCCCCGTCCACACCACCATATCCTCATGGACCCACCATATCCTTATGCTTCCACCTCCTCCCTGCCCCGGGTGCTTCCGACCACCTGCATACCTGAAATGGACCTAACGAGCTCCTCCTCGCCTCTTCTCATTACGTGTCCATGCAGGGGCGGATCCAGGGGGGAGCAATGCAGCAATCGCTCCCGTTGGGGCGCATATTTCATCTGTTGCATGATTCAACTTTGCAACTGATGAGGCATTTTTGAATTGCTGTTCCCATTTCTGTACTGCCGGTCTCCGACAGTTGCAGTCCAATTTGTAGTTGGCTGAACCACTGAAGGCAGGACATTGTTTAAGGGACAGTAGAAGACCTATTGTAATTGCTAGCTAGAATTATACTAAGGGTTTTTGAATATTTAAAAATATTTGGGGCGCACTTTTTTTGAAGTGCTCCCCCCTCGATCTGCCTCTGGATCCGCCCCTGTGTCCATACCACCGCAACCTATTCTCCCTCATTTTTTTTTTCAGCCATGCCCACCACCCCAACGCTACCTCTGATTAACAAGCATTTAGATTTTCACACTTTGAGGTGGTTTTTAGTAGAAAGGTGTAGTTTTGTATGAAATGACGTACACAATATATGCCATAAGGATGACGACACTGATTTGAATTTGTCAACTTTGCATAGTCATTTAAAGATACTTTGTCGTGTAGGCTTCCAGGTGGAATATTTCAAGGTTAGGCGTCCACGTGTATCTATCATAGGAGACTGAAAAGCTGCAAACACCAGCGAATAGTCACATGCTTGAATGTCACTGCCCTCGTTTCAACTTGAATTTCCAGGGTTCATATTTCTCTTTTTGCTTTTCTTCTTTAGCTGTATATGGATGTCTAATCTTGCCATAGGCAGGAATTAGGTTAGCAGCGGTGATAGCAGTAGCCCTATGGTGGAACTGTAGAATATAGGTGAGTATCCTTGGATTCCTGGCATTCAAGTGCAGCAATGCCGCATTCATCTGTTCCCCCCTTTTCTGTTTGCGCTTGATCCTTATGGAGCGGCTTATAGCATTGGACACACCAGTTCTCCTCTGATCACTGAAGTTAAGCAACGCAACCCCGGCTAGTACTAACATGGGTGGCTGCTTGAGAAAACTGGGTAGCGCTAATACCCAAAAAAAATCGTCACCTTAGTGTAGTGTCTGTGCAGTCTCTGCATTAGAACTATGCAGTGGACGGGGCTCTAATGATCTTGTAGTTGATGGGGCCTAAAACACTAACAAAACAAAAAAATTGACCCTTATGAACTGCCAGTTTATCCTACGCTGCCGTCGACGGAGGCAAATGGGTTTGTTAAAGGTGATGATGATGTTGTTATCATATGACTCTGGGTTTTTACCCTGGGAGCGGCGAGTTGCGTTGGACACACCAGTTCTCGTCTGATCACTGAAGTTAAGCAACGCAAGCCCAGTTAGTACTGACATGGGTGGTCGCTCGGGAAAGCTGGGTACTGCTAATACCCAATAATCGTCGCATTAGTGTAGTGTCTGTGCAGTCTATGCATTAGAACTATGCAGTGGACGGGTCTCTAATGACCTTGTAGTTGACGGGACCTTAAACACCAACAAACAACAAATGGGTTTTTACCAGTATAAATATATACCGCTTTTGTGAACCCTACACGTTGGCATAAGATGGCAATGTTGAGAGGTTCAAAGCTAACATGTGTCAAAATCAATATTATACTGTATATGGCAAACGAAATCCTCGTGTTGTGGCTACAGCTTCCTTCCGACGCCCACGTTGTACCTACATACCTGTCACGTACGTATAAGAGTAGACTAATAAGGACAAAATAAATAGTATTTACAAATTCAATTCTTGGAATGTTAAGACAATCAAATAAATTAGAGGGTCTTCGAGCCAGCTTCCTGTAGTAATTAGAGAGTTAGTGGTGAACGTCGACGATGACGATACGAACGATACGAGGTCAAATGAGGCAAATGCGCAAGCTCAATTGCTGGTCTGCTTTTCGTGAGCATGCACAGTTGCCTCATTTGACCTCGTATCGTTCGTATCGTCATCGTCGACGTTC
>JAAFCE010009109.1:17424923-17448357 GCA_013389805.1 Trigoniulus corallinus
GAACGTCGACGATGACGATACGAACGATACGAGGTCAAATGAGGCAACTGTGCATGCTCACGAAAAGCAGACCAGCAATTGAGCTTGCGCATTTGCCTCATTTGACCTCGTATCGTTCGTATCGTCATCGTCGACGTTCACCACTAACTCTCTATTGTTTGCGGGATGAATTTGCACCTTCCATTGGCAATAAAACAAGAAATTTTTGTCTTCGTGTCTTTAATTTATTTGACCATCATCATCATCATCACATCACAGTACCCTTATCCCGCCTGTGGCAGGGTTGGGTCATTGGGTCCATTGAACATGCTCTGACTAGGGACACCTCAGTCAGACGTTTGGAACCTGCAGGAATATTGGCTGGTTGTCTGGGGGGATGCCGGCCTACCCCCACTGTTCCAACACCGCATTATACAACATGCCAAAATGTAAATCTTGGCAGGTAAATTAATGCTTTGTCGGTTATAATATTGTATGGTGTCCGACCTATTGCACAATAACTATAATGCAACAGAAGTCAGGCTCATGCCTTTATTCGACCATCATCATTCATCCGATTATCTTGGGGCTATCGTTAGCCCTCCCCTCTTTCTATCGTTAAACGTGTTGAACACCTTTCCTCACTTCGTCGCACGTCAGAAACTGCATTGTGCACCACGTCCCTACAAGTGTGGCTGATGCTCACAGTTTCAGTAATCAAGTTAGCAAAAGCGACTATTAATCTTTTCCCGTCTATGGCAGGGTCGTGCACTGCGTTTATTTATCGTTCGCTTGTTTTGATTTGTTTGGGGCACTATTCCTCCACTGACGCCAGGAGACGAGTTCCTACACCTGAAAATATTGCCGATCTGCTTGTTGAATGTGTAAAGGGTCCTTTTACGTACAAGTGACATCCGTAACACCACACGGGGTCTCGCTCTCGCCGGAAAGAAGCCAAATGACCTCGATCCATTATTGAACCTAGAACCACTGACGCAGTAATCCAGCACGCTAGCTCATCCGCCAGTGAGGCGGGTCTCGCATGGCCTCTACATGAAACCAGTTAAATTCTTGTTATGAAAACTCCATTCTAACAGCAAATTAGTCACGATTACTGAAATGAAGTGATCCATAACTTGTCTGCAAGTTTCATATATTAATACTGTATATCACGAATTGTGATGTTACACACCTGTGTTTTTTTTTCATAAATTCCGCCTGCGTGTTTTGAATATCTAAATGAGGCTTCATATGACTTCATATTCCCAACTCTCTTTCTTGCTTCCCGATTAAATTCATTATTGTACCTCTTCCTCCGCCTCAAGCCGTCCCTGTCCCAGAATGAACTTGTGCTTTTATTTAAAACCAAAGTTTTGCCTGTTATTGGGTATGCCTGCACTATTTACTCCTCCACTACAAACAAGGCCCTACACCCGTTAAGAGTAGCTTATAACCGTGTTCTCCGTGCTGTTTTCAGATTACACCCTTTTACTAGCGGTACACCAACGTGTTCCTCTTACAGCCTACTTGCTTTCAACAATGTCATAATATATTACCGCTTAGTTGAACTCTCCTCTGCATTGAGATACTCTGCTCACCCGTTCCATGATATTCTTGGTCTGTTTGAAAGCACTGCTGGACTTAGGTCTACTCGCCGTTTCAAATTTAAAACCACACGCACCTGTTCTATTGCTGCCTGCAAGCGCTTTCCTTTCAACGCCCTCGTCGTCTGGAACTCTCTCCCATTATCTGTACGCGAAAAACTATATGCACTTACAGGAAGTGCCTCAAATCTTGCTCTCATTTTAACAAACTTTTGTATTCAACGGTACTAGACTTGCAACATTCCAATCTGAATCTCAGTTTTATCTGAATTTTCACCTTTTTGCACAGAGTGCTCATGTGCCTTTTTATTTGAACTCTGTTAGAGTTTTCCTTTGCCTCACCTGTTAATTCATTTGTATCGTTCAGTGCCCATTTGGGCGTTCAATTAATAATAATAATATCTGTGACCACAAAGAGCATAATTGAAATGCAAAAGGAAACGATTGATTGCTTAGTATTTGCGAGTCCTAGATCCGACATATTTATTTATGGCGTGTTCGACTACTGAGTCAGTGCTTCCAGGTTCGATCTGGATTGAGGTAGGTTAGCTTCTGTCGAATGACAGAGAGGTCCCGAAAGCGCCTTCTGTCGGATGGGAATTAAAGTCGTGGCCCCGTGAAACTGGTAGATGAAACAAAATTTCCAGCCGTAGGAGCACGCCCCCCCCCGGGTTGATAGAGTCCCACAACGAACATTAGACTGGCGATAAATCAGCATAGGGGTTTAATCTTTTGTTGGCAGCTGGCTACGTAAAACTACCGTCCAACACATTGCCCAACTTCCTCAAGCTAAATTATGAATGTTGCCCATGAATCCATCCATGGATCCACCCTGCCATGGATTTAGGAAGAGGTTTAGTAGTTGCTTGCTTTTCTATAGACAACAGGCTACGTTTTGTTTTGGTGACTTGCTACATCCCCCATATAGGCCCCCTATATATATTTTTTTTCAAGTAATGTCCTGTTTTTTTTCAGAAATGGGACAATTGATTGCATTCTTGGGACAAGGAACATTATATCCTGAACTGGGTATTTCCATTCCAATGGTAATTTTACACCGACATCACAATTCTCTTACATTCCTCTTGGACCAACTCTGTCCATACAAGGAAATAGGAGATACTGTATTTACGGCGTAGCTTGACTGACCATGAACTTTTTTTGGAGAGAGTATGTGAGGATTTCTGTAATGCAATTTGGGGTTTCCCCACGAAGTTCCCCGTACTTATTAATGCAGACATTAATGCGTGCGATATAAGGGGAGTTGTTTGAACATAAAATTGCCCTATTAAACAAACGGTATCATTCAACTTTGCGCCTGAAGCAGAGGCTTTTGATATTGTCCAAGCTAATTGCGAAAACGAAACTTTATAATACGGTATAATACATCATCATACCCTTATCCTGCCTGTGGCAGGGTCGGTCTGTGGGTTCTAGCCCTCCACTTCCGCCTATCTCCCAACAGGTCGCCGTCCACCCCACACGCTACTATATCCTTACAGACAACCAGCTCCCACATCTGCCGCAATCGTCGCATAAGGCAAGGCGCAAAATGAGGCCGCAGGGTGACGCAGCCCTGCGAAATTCTGCTAGCAGGCAATCACCGCACAGTTTTCAACATACTGGTTTGCAGTTTGCGTCAACTAAAATGGTTTTCAAAATAACGGTGATTGCCTGCTAGCAGAATTTCGCAGGGCTGCGTCATCCTGCGGCCTCATTTCGCGCCTTGCCTAAGTGTACTGTCCTTGCAGTCTGTGCGTTAGAACTATGCAATGGACGATGCTCTAATGACCTTTCAGTTGAAGGGCCCTAAAACACCAACGAAACAAAAAAATGGAACCATCATACATATCCTGAACTATTCGAATAAACCCCTCTTCTACCCCTCCTTTTTCGTAATACCTCCCAAACTACCTGTCGTGGAACACTGAAATAAGCCTTCTCCAATTCGATAAAGATGGCATGGAGATCCTTCTTTGCTGCCCTATACTTTTCTATCATCTTCCTCAGGATGAAGATTGGCTCCATTGTGGACCTACCATGTACTTTAGTTGTTGTTGTTGTTTGTTGGAGTTTAAGGTCCCGTCAACTACGAGGTCATTAGAGACCCGTCCACTGTATAGTTCTAATGCATGGACTGCACAGACACTACACTAATACGACGATTATTGGATATTAGCAGTACCCAGCTTTCCTGAGCGACCACCCATGTCAATACTAACTGGGCTTGCGTTGCCTAACTTCAGTGATCAGACGAGAACTGGTGTGTCCAACGCAACTCGCCGCTCCCCGTGTACTTTAGTAGTTTCCATGTACACTAGTAGTTCTATCCTGAAGGCGACATTCTATACTCTCTCTCTCAGAGCTTCATGGAATGGCTCGTTAGCTTAATACCTCTACAGTTACCACAATCTTAGATATCACCTTTGCCCTTGAAGAGTGGTACTATCCAGCTCTTTCACGCCATGCAGAAGTCACCATCTCCACTAGCTATCCTGTTGAAAAGTTCCTTTAGCCACTTGATTCCTGTGATCCCTAGGCTATGCCGCACTTCAATAGGGACTCTGTCTGGGCCTACAGTTTTCCGACCTTTCTTCTTCCTAAGGGCCCTGCCTACTAACTCCTCCGTTAATGTCATCCTCTCCCCTTGCAGCATTCAAGAGGCTTTGGAAATACTCTTCCTACCTCGTCTTTTCCTCTGTAGGAAGAAACAGGAACCTATCTTTGCTATCTTTTACTGTTATGGCTCAGGGTATAACTTTAACTGCCCTATCTTTAGCCTTGGCCAGTTTAAAGACTTCTCTCTTGGTCTCTCCTCTTCCTTTGTCTCACTGGTCATGGAGGGCCTCATACTCATGATGTTTGCCAAGGTCATGATCTTCTTAGCTGTGGTCTTGGCCTGCCTGTATTGTATTTTAGACTCATGGTCCCCAATCTCCATCCACCTTTCGATATGAATATGTAATCCTTTGTGACGGAAACCTTGCTAGGGAGATTTTTCATGCTAGACTCATTTGCCTAGATCTCCACCAGCACCCTAGCAACACCTTTGCCTTCCCCACCCATTCCAGCCGCTCCATTTCAGAACCCATCACCTCCAGAACGTCTTCCAAGGTGGGGGTTCCCCAATCCCTCCTGCAGTGATCCAGCGCTGGACAAGCCAGTATCACAAGCCAGTATCACATAATCCACAGCCCTCCTCTCCACCTGTGATCTTTGCCATCCTCTGTTTCGTCTCCAGTGACCCAGCTTTTGCTTGATGGCTGCTTCTACCTCGTCATTCCACCACCATGTCTGCCTGCCTGCCCTGGAATGTGCCTCCTACTCTAGCGTGGCGTCACTAAATATATTTAACAGTAGAGACAGCCGTTAAATAAGCAAACAAACAATCCATGGGACGTATGTGGTGATTCCAAAATAAGATTTATTTTTTGTTGTAATAATAATAATTTGACGTCAAAATCGACACTACAATTGAAGATTTACAATTTCTAACAACCTGCCTGATGAGAACTTATTTCTTTTAATACAATAAAAACTTGTATGCTGCTTGCTTCTTGAGTCCCAAATCGTGTCGGGTGAAAGTTGGTGTTTTTTTCTGATATGAGAGACCACTCGTGGTGTTTAGGAAATAAAAACTATGGTTTGTGATGTTATCTGCCCATCCACGAGTCCTGAACTCTCCTCTGGTTGTGCATAGTCACGATCTGAAAAAAAACCCCCCTATGAAATACTCGGAAATCCAGGATGTGCATTTCGAATTCTGTTGCGTTGAGAACTGATTGTCAAGTTCAACTATGTCAGATGATTATTAAAAATTCGGTAGGGAACATTGATTCGACTCACCTGGCATTTTTTTAGAACTAGCCCCTGACTGGTGATGTTATCAAATTTTCAGGAAAGTTGTGACCAACCTCGATAGTTCACTGATAACATGCTTGCCGCTGGGGATGTGGTTGATGGCACGGCACTATCCGAGGCCATACCTTGTTGGTATGTGCGATTCACCTCCATGTGCAAAAATACCCCCCTCTTTTTTTTTATGCGGAAAGTGGTGCTGCCTTTCTACTTTGAATTTAATTAAGCTGTAATACTGAAAGGTCGACATTAAATAAACCGATTAAACGGGGAAATAATCCATTGGTATTTATGTTTTATATTGCGTGTTTTCGGATGCTGTTTGGGAATCATTATATTGTTATCTTGATGCACCACCACTCGTTTTTTTTTTCTCTTCGCCTAATCGGCCCATCTCCAGTTGGTGTTTTGCTATAGTGGGTATGAATTGCGTGGTTAAAGTAAAATATTTAAAATTTATTGTTGTTCATATTGGGGAGGATATAACTTCAGTACTGGTACCTGGGGAAATAGGATAGATACTGTGGAAGATAAATGATCCGATTACATTGGCGTTAACATAGTCCATCCCAATTGTTCACGTTGAGTAACTAAAATTTGAAGGTCAGGGTTGTCACGCGTACTACCTGTCTTATTATTGTTCTGATATGTCATTGTTGTTTTTAAAGTTTTTCGTGGGACAATCTACAGTCGACTCTCGATATAACGAATCTCAATATAAGGAACTGTTCAATATAACGAAAAGGGTAGCTGGTCCCGGCCAAAATGTCTATACCTCCTATGTATTAGCTGCTTGATATAACGAAACCCTCGATATAAAGAACGGTTTGGCTGGTCCCTTCATTATCCCACAGTACTAAATGACTCTCTTTATAACGAACTGCTATTGGATGTCGTAGGTCAAGCCAATGGAGAGCGACTTATTGCATTGGACACGGCAGTTAAGCAACGCAACCCCAGTTAGTACTGACATGGATGACTACGTTCGTTGATGTTTTAGGACCCTTCAACTACAAGGTCATTAGAGCCCCGTCCACAGCATAGTTCTTATGCAGGGACTGCACAGACACTACACTAATGCGACGACTTTTGGGTATTAGCAGTACCCAGTTTTCCCAAGCAGCCACCCATGTCAGTACTAGCTGAGGTTGCGCTGTTGTGTCCAACTCAATTCGCCTCTCCCGACATGGGTGACCGCTTGGGAAGACTGGGTACTGCTAATACCCAAAAGTCGTCGCATTAGTGTGGTGTCTGTGCAGTCTCTGCATTAGAACTATAAGATGGACGGGACTCTAATGACCTTGTAGTTGAGGGGCCCTAAAACACTAACAAAATAAACGAAACCAGGGGCGGGTTCGACAAACGCACTGAACCCACTTCGCGCTAGCTCTGCCTAGTGGTATAACGAACACTCGATATAACGAACGAATTTTTCATCCCCTTCGGGTTCGTTATAACAAGAATCGACTGTATAAGGGCATCATTTATCATTCCTTTGCCTTAGAGACATTTTTTTGATCTTCCTCGTTCGACTCACTTTTGAGACCTGTAAGTTGTATCTATGCTATGATCTCATCTTTTGGTGGAGTTGTAGGTGTTAGTTTTTGAAGTGCGAAGGGTATAAAATCTAAAGCAAAAATAAATGAGGCATTTTTTGTTACCATCGATCATGATATTAAAATTGTGCATGTAATTGTACAGCGAATGCCTTTTATGCTGCAGATTTTTTTTTTCTACTTTCGCTTTCAGCTCTCAGTTTAATAGAAAAATGAGTAACAAGGTTTCAATTAGGTTAAAGGAAAATCCTGCACCTATAAAACATTAAAATGACGTTGTCATCACATTTGATACATGACAAAGAGAGAGAGGGTGAAAGGAGTATCATTAGGAAATTTCACTGCTTACAATATAATAGGAGAATTTTTTCAAGTCATTTGTAATTTCTTCATAAAAATTACACAAAGAACAAAAGCATAGGTTTTCAGAAGTGTGCAAGCTGAAGAGTTGTATGTGCTGGATTTCTTTACTGACAAATGTCAAGCATCTATTATATCAATACTCGTTTGAAGATTTATTTGTTTTGGATTTATATCTGCAGATTGTCAAGGAAGAAGATGCCGACCTATTGAAGACTGTCTCTAAGATTCGAACACAATACTAATCACATTTCTTTCACAATTTGGTAAGAATATCTTGAACTTCCTGTCGTAATTTTGACAAGTTTCAGGTTGTGGATTTTGTGGTTGAGGAAACATTCATTTCCTCCCGTATTACCAGAAACTAAACAATACAAATCAGATGAGGGGAAATAGAAACCAACTTGGTGACTTTGTTTGCCACATTTCTTTGTAGTTTTGTTGTATCATTGCCTTACAATGTTTGATAAGATGACTCGTAACCCTGTAACAGCATCCATAGATTAAAACTGACTAGCTGAAAGTGATTGTTAATTATGGGAACACCTACGATTTTTCTCGAATTTTGAAATGGTAATTAAAAGATTTAATTTTTTTATGTAGATAATAAAGATGACCGTATTAAGGAAAACGGAGGTTATAATATATTTGTCATATATCTTGTGTGTTTTCGTTGCCCTTGTTTTGGCAAGGCCGCAAACTTCTTCAGATAATGATTTGTGTGGCAGACGTAAGTAGCACTATAGCATTATTTGACCATTGATAAGTTGATCCGAACTAAGGGTTTCAATTCTGTAAACTGTATTTCAGACAAGCACTGTAAAAATGGAGGAGTATGCCAAACGAACGGATATTGCATTTGTCGTGGTCAGTATATGGGAAGGTTTTGTGAATTTCTTGCTGTTTCACGCCCACCTAGATCGTTAATCTCAAAGAGTGTGCAGAAACGACAAAGTTTTGGTAAATATTCTGGTTGTGAAACTTTGCGATTACTAAGAGAGTGACATTTATAAAAAATAAACCTTGCACCCAATGCTGCCTTAGACTCTAGTTGCAGATTCCCAGTTAAAATTGAATCAAAGGATCTGCCAAACGGCGGGGGCATGTCGGCGGATTACGCATTTAAAGAATTTTCTGGACGAGTAAACGCAACAAACGATATTAACTTCAACTGCAATTATGGTTCTACACTCAGAGGAGCCTTAACTATCAACTGCGGCTATGATGGCACATGGGAAATACATTACCCCGTTTGTGGTGCGTACTAATGTTTGCAGACTGTTTATGGTATTTTTAGGTCAATAATTATCTTTTTGCGACCTCTTATTCCATGTAGAGCGAACGAGATATCAGCAAATGTCAGCATTTAGTAGCGATCCGAGCCAGAAGATTGTTGCTCGTATTCAGTGTGTTACCAAAAATGTTCCTGCAGGGTCTACAGTGTTGCTTTGCAACAGTCCAGAAAATTGTGGTTCATACGTGCCTACTTGTCAGGCATTTACAACAGGTAATAATTTTGCAGTGTTGTGCAGCAATGCAGCCATTTCTCCCCTCTCAGTTCCTCACTGCGCATCCGTCAACTGATGCATGATTCAACTCTGCAACTGATTAGGCATTTTTGCATTTGCTATTCCCGTTTCTATTCTGCCAGTCCAATCTGCAGTTGGCTAAATCACTGAACATAGGACATTGTCTAAGGGGCAGTGGAGGACCTATTGTAATTTCTAGCTAGATTTATACTAAGGGATTCTGCATATTTAAAAATATTTGGAGTGCAATTTTTTGAAGTGCTCCCCCTGATCCGCCTCTGGATCAGCCCCTGTGTGGGGGCAGAGTAATTTTTTAGTTTATGGACTTTCATTTTAAATTTCATCATCCTAATAAAAGGTGATCATATTTTTTGTACTTTGTTCATTAAAACACAGCCCTTTGTAAAACGGAAACCTGTGAAAACGGAAAAAAATATGGGAACGATCAGGTTGCGCTTTAGACAGGTTTTACTATAGTATTAACCAATTATTTTGATTTGAATTACAATAATTTATTCTATAAAAATGGCTAATGCACCACGTTGACGCAGTGACAGCCAGAGTTTTAGATTTGATCTTTTGGCCTTTTTCAACTTGGTTTAGCAGACGTTAAAACATTTTAAATTTATGGGACTCCTAAATGAGCTAAATTTCTCGATTTGCTGGATCCCGATGTATTGAAATACACCATTTAGTTTGTGATGGGCTTCAGAGCAGTGGCGGATCCAGGATTTTCGCCAGGTGGGGTTGAGCCATTACAAGGGGAGTAGAGCTAAAGCTCGCATATATTATGCGAATAAGTTTATATGTGCATGGGGGGGGTTGCAACCCCAAAAACCCCATCCTGGATCCGCGCGTGCTTCAGAGTATACAGTATATTTTTCGTAATTTCTTAGAAGAGCAAAATTTTCAAAGCATACGTCCGGCCAACAGCGCAACTACGTCTTGCCAGCCTGGTGACACCATGCAAGTTACATGTCCTGAAGGTCGGCGTTCGCGAAACTACATTAGGCGTTGTCTAGAAAGTGGAAGATGGGCTGGTGACACCCCATCATGTGGTATGAGACGTTAAACTTGAAATATGTTGCCTTTCTTTAAGCTCATTTTTTATAATAATACTGGTTGTCGTTGAATCAAATAGGTGAAAACTGCATGCTTCCACTGAATTTCAGCCAAAATAAAGTGGCAATGAGTGGCATGAATGTAAATTATCGTTATCAGGAATCGTCACGCAAATTTACTGGAGTTACAGACATCAACTTTCGGTGCAATTCTAATTATGTCGTGACAGGCTCTTTAATTATCAGTTGTACAAGTTATGGAGCATGGGATATAACTTTTCCTGAATGTCGTATGTATTCGTGTTTACTTTAATTTTGATTTTGACAAGAAATAATTGGTTTTATGTATCGTTTGTTTGGAATTATTGTTGTCGTTTAGAGCGAGCTTCTGACTCTCAATTCTCTTCAAATTTGAGAAATGAAATTGTCGTTCGTGTTGAATGCAACTCCAAGTCAATTCCTGCAAGTCAGTCTATTGTTGCTTGCTCCAGTGATGGTGTTTGTGAATCGGGCGTATCAACCTGTTTTGCATCTTCGCCGGGATCCCCTGGTATAGTAAATGATTGTTCTGTTGTCGATTTTCTTTCCTTTCGTTTAATGATTTTTACTTAATATTGTAGTACTTTTGGAAACTGTTACTCCAACATTTCCGAGCACTGATAGTCAACCTCAACCTGCACTGCCACCATCTGCACCTACTCGACCTCCACCCAGAAGGTTTCCATCACCACCACAACGCCCTTCAATAGAAACTACAACTAAGATATTTGAGCCAGAGCCAGTCGTTACAGCGGTACAAATTACTCAAAGTCCTTCAGAATCTGTCCCTCCAGGTTTTTGCCCGCGGCCTCCGGATTTTCCCTTCGGCTCGTATAAAATCACCGTTTCTAGTTCTTTCAGGGGAACTAGGTGAGTATGGTCGCACTTTATTATTACACAATATCAGAACGGATTAATTTTACATTACATGGTACAGTAACCTCTTGATGCTAATAGGCCTGATGGTGCACTGGAGGCCGACACTACTTTAGAATATTCATGTCGGTTTCCCTACCAAATACGCGGACCATCTGAACGAATCTGTCTTGCTTCTGGAGATTGGAGTGATCTGGAACCAACCTGCAAACCAGGTGCGGTGGAATTGATTGATACGTAATTCTAGATGAATGAATTATGTAATTTATATTGTTATGCATTTATGTTTTAGTGTGTGGGATAGGCGTGGAACCAAAAACGCCACAAATCATAAATGGAGTACCTGCTAAAGTGAATGGCTATCCATGGCAGGTAGCAATAAAGACGTTTATTGCTGGATCTGATGTGAGGGATATAGTCTGTGGAGGTGTGGTTATGAATGAGAAATGGGTACTGACAGCTGCGCACTGCATCACGATGTCGGAGACAACAACTGTTGTTTCAGTTTCCACTTATTTGCTTTTCTTTGGAAAACATTATGTGGATCTCAACAGAGATAGTCCCAATGTCATATCCCGAAAGGTGAGAATTACCATATGAAATATGAGTATAAATTATATATTGGACCATTACTACTGTAGAATTGCAATTTTGCAAGAGATTTTTAAAAGACATCTGGTTGCACTGATTGCCTTTTTGTGACAATATTAACTTTTTATGCAAGGAAACCTAACCCAACTTCAACAAACATATTGCAGCTCACAGATTATCTCACAAAATATTCCGAAATAGAAGAACAATTTATGTTTGGAGCTTTCTCTCTCTCGTTAGAAATGAGAGATAAGCATAAATCGACATTATTGTGATCAAATTTATTTGGTGGTACCCATTGCAGGTAGTGTTCTTCGTCGTTCATCCGAATTACAATCCATTGACTCTTGATAGCGACCTTGGTTTAATAGCTTTGGAGGCACCGTTAGAATTCAATGAAAAGATACTTCCCGTTTGCCTGCCGTTATCAAGTTCTACATTAACTTTCCAAATTGGGATTAAAGGTTTGGTAAGTTCTAAATATCAGTGTTTGGTTTCCAGGTACCTGAAGTACACAAATGTGCTGTTCTCATTCAATTCATTCATTCTTGTCCCTAATAATTATTTTCTAGGTTACTGGATGGGGATATGTCGATGCAAATCGCACTTCTTCAAAACAGTTGATGATGGCGGAGTTACCAATTGTAAGCAATGATAAATGCTCGGAAAGTTATCAAACGCGTATGCTGAAAGCGACAGTGACAGAAAATATGTTTTGTGCTGGTTATGAGCGAGGTAAGTTTATGACCTGTCAACGGTTTAATGAGGCTTTTTGGAGCTCATAAACTCCTTCCTCTTGCTGCTGTCATTGTATTCCGATTATGGGAGCAGCAAATTGCGTTTGACACACCAGTTTCTCGTCTGATCACTGCGGTTAAGCAACGCAACCTCACCCCAGCTAGTACTGACATGCGTGGCCGCTTGGGAAAACTGGGTACTAGTAATACTCAAAACTCGTCGCATTAGTGTAGTGTCCGTGCAGTCTCTGCATTAGAACTACGCAGTGGACGGGGCTCTAATGATCGTGTTGTTGACTGGCCCTAAAACACCAACAACAAACAAGTATTCTGATTACCATTTTCCTAAGAGCGTTGGGTTTGAACCTCGGGGACAATTAACTGTACACTAATGGTTAATGGTAGTTCAATTTCTTCCCAAAATTTTCGGTAATTCACAGCAATGGTTGCTAACGAATACCGAGCTCAGGCCCGCCTCCAGCTTCTACTTTTATGTATGTAATAGTCAAATTCAGTAGCATAAGTTAGCAGACCTTAAATATATCACCGGCGTTAATAAAGTTTATTTCATCGCATTTCATTAAAATCATAACTTGTGGCATTGATTTTCAGTTGACAATACTTTTTTCTCTGGTTAATTCTAGGTGGTATAAATACGTGCTTGGGTGATTCTGGAGGCCCTATGGTGTTCTACGATGGTGGGAAGTACTATTTGGAGGGTATCGTCAGTTGGGGCAATGGAGATGACTGTGCAGGACCTGGATATTATGGAGGATATGTACGTGTACGAAACTATGTTCACTGGATCTTGAAGTACGTACTGCTATAAGTACGCACTACTACTTGTAATGTTGCCGCCACTGATAATGTGCAGTTGGAGTACAGTCATGGACAAATTTGGGAATATCAGTGATGTGACTCTTTTAGTCAATCATTTAATTGTTTTCTATTACTGTTACGCGGTTTAATTCCCAACGAACCCTTGCCCTACTGTATAGGAAATAATTTTGGTGATGCTACTTGTACCTCACAGGATTGATTTCGTACACTTTAATGTCCTGCACTTGACAACTCTTGTGGCATCCTCTAAGGGCAGCAATGATTACGTTAATTAATAGCTCAATCAGCTCAGCCAGAGAAATGGCACACAGTCCTATCCATACGCCGATGTTTCCTCCGATGATCCCCGCAAAATCACCAGCCTGCAAAGTTGATGATGTATAATATTGTATATGTGGTTACTGTGTGGTTGGAGATGATTGACTCACCGTGTATTTGTAATGTTCACTGACCGCTTCAATCATTGGTGAGGCAAGACCGACTTTCACGGTGGCAAAATGCGGATCTAATTTAATGTTACTTTGACGCGAAGAAGTTTGGGAAATTATATAAAAGTTTGTATTATACAGATTTTTTAATGAGATGTTAAACTTTAATACTTACTTGATGTTTTGATTGGTGTGATTTTTCAGTGATCTATCGATCATGCCCTAAAGAGAGAAAAGGTTCTTTATATTAAGATGAGTCAAGAAGATAATTGATCGCATTGTCAAATACAGAAGTTATCAAACAGCACAGGCACTGTGAGTGACGTTTATCTTGTACATGTGATCATTTGTAAATATTTAAACTAGTTTACCTCGAACCATGCAGATCTGCTTGAAACTGTATAATCCACAATCCATTCTCTACAAAAAGTATTTGAAATAATTTTCATTTCAAATAGAATGAGTATGTTGGGATCACGTCAATTTGGCGCATGACAATTTGGCGTACATACCGATCTCTTGGGTGCCCACATTTGTTCAAAATTGCAACTGTCATAACCAGTGGCGGATCCAGGATTTTCGTCAGGGGGCGGGGGGGTCTGAGCTAATACGGGGGGGGTTGAGCTTAAACCTCGCATATTATGCGAATATAAGTTTATATGTGCATGGGGGGGGGGGGTTGCAACCCCGAAAACTCCATCCTAGATCCGTGCGTGGTCATAAGTCTTTGCAACGGTCCCGTATAACACAGTGTTTGTTTCTGTTTTAGGGCCCATCGACTTCAAATGTCATTAGGGCCCTATAACACAGTTATGGTAGGCATTCATTGTTCTATTACCTTGCAATGACTGTTATTATGACTGTTGATATATGTTGTTATGACCGTTGCAATTTTGAAAAAATTTGGGCACCGAAGAGATCGGTATGTACGCCAAATTGTCATGCGCCAAATTGACGTAGACCCGAGTATGTTAGGACAGTGGCGTAACTTCAGTTGTGGCATCTGGGGCAAGAGGCATTCGAAGCGCCCCCATCCCCTGTTGCTTGTCCTGAGCAGACATGGTACACGTATGTAGGCACTTTTTATTTGCCGTAAAGTCACGTGTGTTGCGGCGGCTGATTTCCGACAAGACGGACAAGGCACTCCCAAGGTGGCGCTTTGTCCGGCGCCCGGGAAAATTAACCCCATTGCCCCTACAAGTTACGCCACTGTGTTAGGGGTAGTTTGGAGTAGGAGACATGAGAAGATGAGAGAGAATATATGGGGCATATTACGTGGAGGGGAGGAGGAGCTGGTTAGGTCCATTACGAGGATGGAGGTTATTGGAAGCACCTGGGGCAGAGGAAGACTAAAGCAGACGTGAGAGGAGCAGGTTGTACGAAGGGATATGGTAGTGTGTGGAATGGATGGGGACCTAGTGGAAAATAGGTTCGAATAGATGGCCAGAACCCACAGACCCGACCCTGCCACACGTGAGATAAGATCATGATAATGACGAATTTTAATTGCAAATGCAGTATGCTAACTTTTATACATGGCAAAACCCACTACTACTAGAATTTCCCACCTTTTAAAAGGTGGATTATTTAGGATAGCAATTCGACGAGCAGTCGGGAGCAATAGTACTGTAATAAAGGTTAGGAAGCACACAGCAATTGAACGGTGATTTTAATCGACTGGCTGTCAACCTGATGTCACAACCCTTTGAGTTACCTCTAAGAAACTCTCATGGGTAAGATATATTAAACTCAGAATTTAAAAAGACAAGGGAGAGTTTTTCTGTATGGCAAAGTTGTTGTTGTAGGTTTCAAATAATTATTGAAATGTTGCTCTCGCCATGATTTCTAGTATACAGTATCACAATTTTTCATTTGTGTGTGATATTAATCCCTCTTAGATAATGTAAATATATTTCTAAATCCTGCGTCAAATATTTCATTAGAACAATTGTGAAGTTTGGACGTGTGGTATAATGACAGGTACTGTTTATGGTTATACTGAAATGATTCTTGAATACATTACCGACAAGGAAAGCTGCAGTTTACTTCCAAATCTAACATGGTCTCGCTAGGGTCGTCGTCGTTATTGAGATTTATAATTCCTAGTCATTGAACATAAGACAACATTATAAATTTACATCAGAAATTTGAGTATAAATTGATAAACGTACTACCTGGGTAGCAAATATTATGATTTCCTGAATTCCAGGCTTCCATCCAGTGCTCATTCCTTGGAATTGCTGGGTCCAAGCAATTTTGGGTCTTTTTTTTAATTTCATATATCAGCGAATAAACGCAAGCCTTAAACACATGAATTTAATAGGAAATTACTAATACAGTATAAATTAATTATTTACCGTGCTTGAAATGTGCAGGGACAATGGAGCAAATTACCGCTTTTTCACACATATAACGCGCGCGTTATGTGAGTTGTTTTTTGTTTTTTATACAGCCGAAAGAGCATTGATCAGTTTCCAGCAACCCCAAGTTGATCGCAAAAAATAAAAATGTTACCCACGTGATCCTTCTGTGACGTTAAAAGATCACCTGCAAAATTACAGTGCTACCTAGGTCAAAAACAGTATCGTACTAGTGGCATAATCACCCAATTTCGTTCTTTCGTCCCATTGGTCCCCGTTACTGTCTCCTAGCAGCACAAGACCAGTTTAAGCATATGCACTAGCTGGGCTAGCCTGTGTCCCTCCAGTACCCTTAGCATAAGTCATTTTATTTTTCACTACGCCGGATATCGAGTCTACTTTACACATAGTCTTATAGTAGTTGCTATTTTACCTGTTTACATTAAAAGTATTACGACATGGCATTTACAGCTATAATTGATTATTGCTGGACAGTGAACGGGACGATGCGACAGGGTGTGCATCTACTGAGGCACCTCTGGCAGTCCGATATCAGTTGCTGCGCAGTATATGCTTGGGCCCACAATCCAAGATATATTCTTTTTTATAAAAATATGAAATTTCTATGCGTTACTTGCATGTGAGCGTTACAGCAGGGGGAGACCAAGGCAGACATGGGAGCAGGTTGTCCACAAGGATATGGTAGTGTTTGGGTGGATGGGGACCTGGTGGGAGATAGGCGGGAGTGGAGGGCTAGAACCCACAGATCCGACCCTGCCACAGGCAGGATAAGGGTACGATAATGATGACGTTATACACGTGGGCGCGTTATACAGTATAGGCCTATCCAGGGCCGGCGAAAGCAAGCCTCCAGGACCTGCACTGTAGGCGAGCGCTACATCGATGTTTTAACAGCTCTTCAACATTATTCAAAACACGAAGAAGGGAGCTTTTTTGAGATTTGCAGGTGGGCTTTGAAGACCTTAGCGCTGCCACTGGCTGTATTCTAGATGTGTGTTGCATTCATTTGGGCACCATAGACCGTTATCTTTTGTGGCGTTGAAAAGAAAGAAAGTTAGTAGTGTCCTGCATACAGTATCTAGAAGTCAGGAATTGAACTCAGACTTTCTATGTATTGGAAGGATGCTGTGGCAATTTCCTAGGTTCTTTGGAGACTGACCGCCAAATCAGGTTCAGAACCGTTCCACGAGAAGTCCAGTTGGGTTTGACACTGCAATTCCGTGATTTACACTCACAAGCTGTTTATTAGCTCCCTGTTTGCTTCCGGGTTTCAAATTGAACTTTAAAGCATATGAAGTAGTATATCAGGTGCGTACCTTCACATTGTAGATATACTTTGCGTTTTTTGAAAAATAAATGCTTGAAAAGCGTCGTGGATCTGACTGACTGCAAGCACACCGGGACTCCATTGATGGAAGGCGTTCAATGTGTTTCTAGCAATGAGAAAATGTCTCTTAGGTGTAAGTTCTAAGAGAGAAAACGCAATATTTGAAATGTTATTACCATTTGTAGTTGAATGTCCACGGAATCACCTGGGTAAACACGAATGTCATCTGTCTTATGTAAAACAGGAGCCGAGCCAGCTGGATGGACCCAGACAGAAACATAATTATCGTTCCACTCCATTTTTCTACTTTCACTGTCCATGTCAATTTTCAAAGTGACAACTGTTAAGGAGATTGATCTATATGTCAATGAACTGACCGGTAAGTCTCTAATTCCCCTGGGAATTATGCCGATTTATTCATATATTTAAGTCCATTTTGAAAGGGTACATTTTCGTGCAGTAATGACATCGCACACTCCACATGGGACCACCGCTTTCCTTCCCACTTAACGGCCAAATGTCCAAGCGCCGAATTTGTAAATGTATTAGGGTAGAGAAATTTAAGACGGCATAGTGACCCAACTACGGATATGCAAATATAGAAATATACGAAAGTTTCCGGCACAAAACCCCAAAATTAAGATTAATTTTTAACCTTAAGCAGCACCTTATCATTTCGAGGCCTTGGGTTTGGGACCTACTTGGCCCCAACGTAAATCCGGCACTGACTAAATCACTGAAGGTTACCTCACTAAGGCCCGGCTCACGCTTTGGTTTTTCGGGCCTCAGCCGGTGACCTCGAACTTTAAAATTTCTAAAAAAAATTTGATAATGGAATTTTTGACTTGTCAGAGATGAATTGGTTTTCTAAGGCCTCGAAAAATATCCGGCAGGCCCTACTTTTATCCTTCCTATGACAGGATCCTGTGAACAAAACTGGGAGAGGTGTGTAAGGACTACCATTCTGGAATATGGTTATTTATTCGGTTATGCACCTCTCTCTCTCTCTCTAGTGCTCAAAGTAATTTCGGGACAGAGGGAGGGAGATAAGGGGAGAGAGTAGAGAGCTCGTACCCTTTGAATTTTGTCGATCAACGCCAGGGGCGGATGCAGGGGGGAGCAATGCAACAATGAACAATGGGGCGCATATTTCATCTGATGCATGATTCAACTTTGCAACTGATGAGGCATTTTTGCATTGCTGTTCCCATTTCTATACTGCCGGTCCGACAGTTGCAGTCCAATTTGCAGTTGGCTGAACCACTGAAGGCAGGACATTGTTTAAGGGGCAGTAGAAGACCTATTGGAATTGGTAGCTAGAATTATACTAAGGGATTCTGAATATTTAAAAATATTTGGGACGCACTTTTTTTGAAGTGCTCCCCCTACGATCTGCCTCTGGATCCGCCCCTGACCAACGCGTATACTGTAATCCTTTTAAAAACGGTTGTTTTATGTACAGGTGACATTGAACACACTGCTATCAGGTGGGAGTGGAAAGGAAACAGGACCGAAAGGTAAGGCGAGAGGCAGAAATGGACACAACAGCAAAAGAAGAAAACTGCCGCCAATTTCTGGATGAGTTGCTGGACAGTTATTTGTCATGTACGTAATTAATAAGACATGCATGGATTTTAAGCAACTTACAATAATTTTGTATACTTGATTTCTGCTTCTTAGTGGCTTTGTTATATGTGAAACAATTACCATATAGTACGGTGCTGAAATGATAAACTTCTTCGGGGTCTCTGAAATAATTATTTTGGATTAAACCTGTTACAGGTGATGCATGGTTCGAAAGCATTTCTACTTACTTGATATCACAGTTTTTGAGATTAAATTTGCATTGCTTTATTTGAATGTTAGGTCCAAATGGTGAAATCCCAATTTGATTTTCTTTTACCATTAAAACGTTTAAATATTCCACTAAGTGACTAGTATTTTCTCTTGAAAACGTCTCTTTCTGTTCAAATGTTCACAAAATGTTCAAACGCAAATATTTGAACGTTCTGTGGGAAATCAGTGTGAAATTGAACACTTTGAAACAACAATCAAATAGGTTGCAATTTCTTTATAACAGTTATAAAATTGTTTTCATGATTAGCAATAACGACATAACAATGTCAAGGTCTGTTATCGGAACTTGAATCGAGTGCAAGAAAATGCAACTTATCTGGCATTGCCTCCTAATTCCTATGAATTCAAACCTCGAACTGTGTCATATCAATATTAGGTGCCGTCTCGTCATCCAGGTGAATGTTTGAACACAAAGTCACAGATGGGAAATCAAAGACTGTGGAATATGTAGTCGATTGAATCGTCTTGCCGCTGTAACGATTGAAGATTGGACTGACTATTTTTTAATCGTTCAAGCACCTCACACATGCACGTTTTTAATCTCTATTTTATTTTATCAGAATTTGACAATATTCGAAACAGCTGTCCAGTTGGTATGGTACTTGGAACCATGGCTTTATTTCCCGTCCGACGGAGGAAACCACTCTCCTCGTCCGGAATCGAATCTGCAACCATGGCATCAAGAGTGAAGTTTGCTGCCACTGAGCTACCAAGGTGGTTTGTTTGTTTGTTCATGTTTTAGGGCCCTTCAACTAGAGGGTCATGGGAGCGGCGAGTTGCGTTGGACACACCAGTTCTCGTCTGATCACTGAAGTTAAGCAACGCAAGCCCAGTGAGTACTGACATGGGTGGTCGCTCAGGAAAGCTGGGTACTGCTAATACCCAATAATCGTCTCATTAGTGTAGTGTCTGTGCAGTATATGCACTAGAACTATGCAGTGGACGGGTCTCTAATGACCTTGTAGTTGATGGGACCTTAAACTCCAACAAACAACAACAACTACAGGGTCATTAGAGCCCCGTCCACAGCATAGTTCTTATGCACAGACTGCACAGACACTACACTAATACGACGATTTTTGGATATCAGCAGCAGTACCGGATTTACCATTAGGCCGAAGCCTACGGCCTCAACATTTAGCGGGCTTCAAAACTTAAGAAGAGGGCTTCAAAAGGGCCTCAAAATTGAAATAGCTTAGGGCCTCTCAATATCTAAATCCGGCACTGATCAGCAGTACCCAGTTTTCCAAAGCGGTCACACTAATATGACGATTTTTGGGTATCAAGAGTACCCAGTTTTCCAAAGCGGCCACCCATGTCAGTACTAGCTGGGGTTGCGCTGCTTCAGTGATCAGACGAGAACTGGTGTGTCCAACGCAATTCGCCGCTCCCTACCAAGGCGGACTTTTGCAGCTGATTATGGTATATTATTCCTGTGTCATCCTTTAACCGGAATGGCACTAAGAACGACCGGTGGCTCTTTGATAAAACCTCTTTCCCCTTTCAGAGAGATTGTGGGACAACGGATATTAATGACGGTGGTGTTGGGAGTGTGACTAACTTTCTACCTGATGCCGATTCATCTTTGATAGCCTGATTGTACCAGGTACTCTATGTTGAAAGGGTCAAATCCTCACTGTACCACCTAACCAATCCACTGCCCCGAATCTCAGTATGGATCATTGCCCTACAAGGAGACAACGATCGGCCAGCTCCTTTCACTGAATTTAGGTGTCTATTTTGTGAAGTAGTTTCTCAGTAAGGTTCTGTTTTGAGATCCATCAACCAGCGTCTGGGCAGCTGTTCTTTCTTACATACGTAGCCAAATAAATAAAATATAGTTTGTAAGTTGTCTTACTTGACGTAATCTTGAAGGATATGCCATGACTGGAACAGTGCCATAGCAGCAGCCGACATGGATACCAGTGTCCAGAAAATTTTCCATAGGATTCCCTTGCGAGTGGTGATTTGGGAAAGACCCATTAGAGTTGTGCGAGAGCGGAACACTCTTAAGTGGTCGTTGACACTCATGGTATCTTGAGTTTCTTAAACAGAAAGTAATATTTTATAATAATATCCTTTTCTCGCCTTGACAAAGTCAAGTGTAGGAGTTCTAGGACTCATTCTCTGCTGTTCTCCACTTGGGCTCTCCGTCCATCCATCCCACACAGTGCTACATCCTAAAGTATAACGTGCTCCCTACGTTTTGATGGGACCTCTTTCTGAAAGGATCCATCATGCTTGTCAGAATCGAACCTGCGCAACCCAAGACTTCAGAGACAAAAGCGCTATCGTGTGAGTTACTGAAACTAGTTAATCCTTGTATTACTGTATATCAGTGGCGTAACTTCAGTTGTGGCGCCCGGGGCAAGAGCAGCGCCTGCTCAAGCACTTATGCCGCCTCTTGAAGCATCGCTCTGTTCTCACATTTACAGCCAAAATGGCGCCCCGGACAAATATCTGGGTTCTTCCCCCCTTAGAGCGGGCCATGACAAGAGGTATTCGAAGTGCCCCCTGTTGCTTGTCCTGAGCAGACATGGCACACGTATGTAGGCACTTTTTATTTGCCGTAAGGTCTTCGTACAGACATTGTGTAGTGGCGGTTGATTTTCAGAAGGCAGACAAGGCGCCCCCTCCAAGGTGGTGATTTGTCTGGGGCTCGGGGCAATTTGACCCCATTGCCCTTACAAGCTATGCCACTGCTGTATGTTGATTTGTTGATTTCCCTCGTTTAAGATGCAATTCTCGTGCTTTGCGAAATGTAAGGCAGGAATTATCTTGGGCGATTGAAAGGATACAGAGGAGGGCAGCAAGAATTGTATTCCACAGGTTTTCTCACAGGGATAGTGTGTCTGACATGATCAGGGAATTAGGTTTGGAAACACTAAGCCGGCGGCGAACATCTCACAGCATAAGTCTGTTTATCAGACTGCTGCTGCTGGGGTGTGATGGACCTCTGGTGGGATGTGTGTCCCCTGCTAATTACAAAGGGAGAAAGGATCATTCGTATAAATTGAAGGAGATTAGGGCACAGACAGACACATATTACTGGTCTTTCTTACCAAGGACCATTCGACAATGGAATGGCCTTGGGAAGGATAAGGTGGAGGGCCTAATAAAAAGCCACCCTACCATTACTAATGTTGTAGAGGGATCACAGGAATTTAAGCCTGGGGTTTTGGGAGCTTTTTGGTAATATATGTAAGAATGAGAGTTGGTCTCTCCACTGCCATATTGACCAAATAAGGCTGCTTGCAGTGTTGTGAATTAGAATTAAACTTAAATAGGTGCTTACTGCAAAGATGTTACATATGACCTTACCTGATGTTGGAGTAGTTTGTGGGTAGTCATCTTCAGCAGGAAATAGTTGTCTTCGAATTGCAGGTCGGTGTTTGATGTGATCTGGGTAAAAGGTTGTTATTTCAGCATTGTTCTGTGAACCTAACCAGTTACGACCATCCATTGTATTTTGTTGGCTGTATTTTTACACTTTTTTGGTTACAAATTCTATCAAAAATTGAAATAATTTGAGAAGAAAATCTCGAATAGCTCTTAAATGTCTGAGAAGGCACTTGTCAGCTTGACAGTTGAATGTACAATCTCGAATATCTGATGGGTGTCTTAAGTTGTTACTTTACACCCACTATTGGAAAATATTTGTTATCAAATTTTCGGTGTGTTTTATTAATGCATTTGTCAAATGAATTATGTGCCACGAACTTAAAACCAAAAGCGTTCATATTATCACGAATGTTTGTCTAACAAATTATACTTTACGACAAATATGTATAGTCTTTCTGATAATAATATATCAGAAATTCAAATTGCCTTACAATATAAATGACTCAAGTTATTGAGGCACGCATTTGAAAATTTGGATTTGGTAACAAAAACATGAAACCGAAAACGAGGTTTTGTCACGCTCAAATTTCGATTTTAGATGTTGGCCATGGAATCTTAAAAAAAAAAAAAAGGTAAAAGATACCTCTTTGAATGACCGATCAACCACCAAGCCAAAACTATCCCCCACCTTTGTTGTCGAGCCGGTTTAATGTTTAGTTGTTGAGCTATCAGTACTCAAGTTCGATACTGACAGAGGCCAATTGAAGCAGGTTAGAGATCCTCTTGAGAAGGAAACCCCCAAAGGGCACTTTCCGTCTAATAGGAAGTGAAATCTTAATCCGTGTCGTATGTGTCCAGTATCCTATATAGGGGAGCGGCGAGTTGCGTTGGACACACCAGTTCTCGTCTGATCACTGAAGTTAAGCAACGCAAGCCCAGTTAGTACTGACATGGGTGGTCACTCGGGAAAGCTGGGTACTGCTAATACCCAATAATCGTCGCATCAGTGTAGTGTCTGTGCAGTATATGCATTAGAACTATACAGTGGACGGGTCTCTAATGACCTTGA
>JAAFCE010009109.1:17448457-17619196 GCA_013389805.1 Trigoniulus corallinus
GTAGGGGAGCGGCGAGTTGCGTTGGACACACCAGTTCTCGTCTGATCACTGAAGTTAAGCAACGCAAGCCCAGTTAGTACTGACATGGGTGGTCACTCGGGAAAGCTGGGTACTGCTAATACCCAATAATCGTCGCATCAGTGTAGTGTCTGTGCAGTATATGCATTAGAACTATACAGTGGACGGGTCTCTAATGACCTTGTAGTTGACGGGACCTTAAACTCCAACAAACAGTATCCTATAAAAAAGATTTTCATTTGCGTAACATTCAGAGGTGCAGGGTAGGGTCAACACCCGAGAAATAACCTATAAAATTGGCTCAGAGTTGCTAAAAATGCAGGACTATTTCCATAAGAAATAACATGGAATTCCAGATCGGAATACTTCTTTATTTTTATTAGGATATAATCTCGTATTAATTTTTTAATGGCAGCTCGTTGGCACTTGGCACACTACGGTCCATCCGGAAAAGCCCGGTACCTCCTTATGGGCTTATCGACCTGATGATACAACCCCTTACCCTGACTTACTGTAGGGAGCGGTAAATTGCGTTGGACACACCAGTTCCCGTCCGATTACTGAAGTTAAGCAACGCAACCCCAGTTAGTACTAACATGGGTGGCCGCTTGGGACAACTGCGTACCGCTAGTAGCCAAAAATCGTCGCATTGGTGTAGTGTCTGTGCAGTCTCTGCATCAGAACTACACAGGTCCACTGCGTAGTTCTGATGCAGAGACTGCACAAAACACAACTGACTTACTGTAATTCAATGTCGGCCTATTTATTCGTATGAGCTATTTCATTTATTAACTCCGGGGACACTGAGGGAGCCCAAGTGTAGGAGCTGTCCTAACCCGGAAACCTTGTCTTCCAACATGTACAGTATATCTTACTTCCATATAGCAGTCTGCCTTATAGAAAGCATTGACATCGTACATACCATACGGGAGTTGCTTTCCATCAGACTGAAGGTACCTTTCCGGTTTCTCTCCCCTGTCCGAAGTAAATTATCCACCTTGACCATTCTAATTCTAATTGAATACACTGCAAGCAGCCCTGATAGGCCAAATTGGCAGTAGAGAGAATGACTCTCATATATTGCATACCAGCATTATGGCACCTTCTTGCAGAAACCTCCTCACTAAGAGAATTCCGATGTCGAATGGCCCTTGGAGGAAAAGACCTGTAATGTGAGTCTGTTCGTGCCCTGATCTCATTCAATTTGAATGATCATTTCTCCCCTATAGTCTGCAAGAGATAAGCTTCCACCTGGAGTACCCTTGTACCCTATTTTCAACAGTCTCTGACACAGTGAGTCCCACCCTAATTCTGTTATCATGCCTGAGACACTCAGTCTATGAGATTGATGCAGTACAATTCTTGCTGCACTTCTTTGGATCATTTCAATTTCCCAAGATATACCCTGCCTAAAGGGAAACCAAATTGGACATCCGAACCTGCAATATATGACATCAAGGTTCAGACGTGTTCCGTTGAGCCAAGCCACCAGGGTAAGAAAACATTTTTTTTTTTGAGGATGAAATATGAACAATAATTTTAAAAATCTAAAAAATTGACGATGTTTACTAGATGATAGCTGGGGTGCTGGATCGCTGCCATGTAGTATCATCTGCTCGTCCACAATGTCCACGAACCCTAAACACCTGATCAGGTAAAATCATCATCTGAAGACCAGTGATTGATTGACCGTCTAGGACAGGCAAACAAAAATAGACTTTAGGTTCGAAATGACTGTATTATGCAGAGCATAATTGTTGCCAAATAGGCCACACCAGCGGTCTTCAAACTGTGTTCCGCGGAATCCCATAGTTCCGCAATACATCTCTGGGGGTTCCGCGAGTCAAAATGAAAATTCGTTGGCAGCGGCAAGATATACCTTTCTAAAGATGGGATGGGGTTCCCCAAAACATCTTATAGGTCCAAGGGTTCCGTGAGTCGACAAAGTTTGAAGATCACTGGGCTACACCAATGGACCCTGGACCCTACCTGCATCCATTTCGACGGCCAATCGCCTTCGAACCGGTTGTAATCTCATCAGATGTGCATAAAATGCTGTCTAGGCAAGTTCGTGGTCTGAGCACTTATTTTTAGCAGAAATGAAGAGGGAAAAGTAATGGCGATTCATGTCTTGCTTCTGGCTAGAGATACTGACTGAACTGCAACACCTTGAACTGAACTGTACTGTAATTCTTTTTTTTTTCAAAAATGTAATTATAGTGTCTGCGAATGGCAGTTCAAGATTTGTGGGGTTTCACGTGGAGGAAGAAATTAACCTGTGTACCACGTACAGTAGGTCGAAATAATGACCCTCCCTCCAGGTATTCCAGCCTACTAAGAGTTTTTGCTAATCTCAAACCATTTTAAGAATTGACGTAAGACAGGCGTTAGGATGAAACTATGTTGCTTCTACCTTTAGCCTACCAAAGAACTTTGCAGCACCTGTTTTGTTGTAAACATTGCGTTTCAGGCGGCTCTGGCTGCTTTAACTTAATGGTAACCGAGGAGGAAGTTGGTGGTTCTTTGAAAGAAATGATGTTGCGTAATTACGACAGCTATTAGTTTTGTTTGGAGGCACAATAGATTACAACGGTAAGTAATTTTGGTAGCGTTTTTATGTCATTCCTATTGTATGCGATGGTTGCGTGCTTATTATTTTACCTTTTTGAAACAATTCACAGATGTTCTCAGGTAAAGTGCAAGAAATGCTAGTGTTTTTGGCACTTCTTAGTGGAGTGGCATTAGGTTCATCAAACTCCACTGTCGATGATCCCCAATGGCGTCAACCCAGGAATGTAACTTGTATTTGTGGAAAGAGATTGAAAATTGTTTCTATACCTCCGTAAGTTATTTATATGGAAAAGTGCCACTTGGCCATTGTAATTAGTAGTGGGTACAACGAACTGTGCTTTGAGGACATTACAATACCTTTCGTGCCTCATGGTTACCATAAATATACTGTATGCATGATTGTAATTGTCGACTGCACGAAATGATTGCGGGAGCAACGAATTGCGTTGGACACACCAGTTCTCGTCTGATCATTGAAGTTAAGCAGCACAACCCCGGCTAGTACTGACATGGGTGGCCGCTTGGGAAAGCTGGGTACTGCTAATACCCAAAAGTCGTCGCATTAGTGTAGTGTCTGTGCTGTTTCTGCATAAGAACTATGCTGTGGACGGGGCTCTAATGACCTTGTAGTTGAAGGGCCCTAAAACACCAACAAACAACAACGAAATGACTGCGCCCTAGGGTAATGGCCCAAAAGTATGCTCGGCAGCGCTCTGCAACATGGTAGAGGTGTCGTGGGATGTTTCAAATTTTTGGACGATTGTGGTGGTCTTGAAGAATAGGACTACCAGGAACGTCGAGAGATGTCGCCGGACCACGAGGGAAATGTTGATGGACTGTGTGAAAAATATTGGGATGATGTTTGGCCCGGGGAATTTTACCCCATTTCGTGGGCTACATGTTCGCAAGATTCGATTACGAGAGTTATGGTAAAGTCGGCAGTCTTTCCCAATCACTTGCAAATGCCGATGTCCACCTTACTATGCTGTCACCGTATCACTTTCCTGAATGCTTGACTCGTGAGTACATAGTTGCAGGTTCGCACCTGCCAAGCCCCAAGCGCATCTTCTGTCGGATGAGGAGTAAGCAGAGTTGGCTGGAGGTTTTAGCGAGGCCTCTAGTAAAAAAACGTTTTTCGTAAATATTTTCAAAATTAAATTCTAATACTTTTTTTAAGAAATTTGAAAATACGGGGCTTCGGTTTGAGGCAAAAAACCCCGCCTCAGTGGTGCAGTGGGTAGCACGCTCGGTAACTGCGTCAGTATTTCTAGGTTCGATACTGGCCGGAGGTGAGTCGCAGGGTCGGCGTGATGGGTGTGCGAACAGTGCGACGGCACAAGGCCCCGCTTCATGTTTTCACTGGGCCCCGCATAATTAGTTTGCACAGGGCCCCGTAAAATATAGCGCCGGTCACTTTTCCTTGTTTTTTGGAAGATTCGTGATGGCGCGCCCCAGGCAAAAGCCCCAGTTGCCAATACCTTGAGCTGGCCCTGGCAGCAGGCGCCCGTGTCTTACCGGTACCAGCGGGACAAGTGAGCACCTGGGAAAATAGATAGTAGTGAAAAATGTTAATTCTTGGAGTTAACACTATCGTCTCCTAAACCTCCTGCGAGTGAGAAACAGATTAGCAGGTGCTCTATAAAGGAAATGAGGGCGCTATGGGCTCCGCCAACAGAGAAATTTTCAGAACCATTCACTGCCCTGGGGTTCAAAATACTGTAATAAGTATAAGTTAATGAATCTTTTGCCATGCAGATGTAAAACGATTTATGATGGAGGAACTAGCAACTGCACCGATTGCTTGTCACTGTCAGCTGTTGAAAGATGCTCTACCAATGTAAACTGTAAGTCTTTATTGTCGTGACAAGCATAAGCTTGACAGTTGAACAAATATGACGTAGATGCTTTATTTTTCAAGTTTGCCGCAAGGAAATGCAAAAATTATGTAAAGAAAGTGAACGCTGTCAATGTTTCCCGTGTTTCAACTGCAACACAATAGTTACAATTAGGCATAATATTCAAAAAAGACAAGCAGACAAAGGTTAGTATCAAGTTCCTCTGAAGTCCTAATAAAAGTCTAGTTTTAACGTCAGTTTTTGCCATTGTTTCTCAGGTTGTCCCAAGCCCACTGATCCAGACAATGGCAAAGCGGAATTTGAGTTTGATGTTTTTAAAGTTGGTGATGCAGTGAAATATCGATGTAATCCAGGGTTCACAATGCTTGGTTCAGCAACAAGACACTGCAATGACAATGGTAGATGGGCTGGAGAA
Organism: Trigoniulus corallinus; assembly: GCA_013389805.1. NCBI lineage: Eukaryota > Metazoa > Arthropoda > Diplopoda > Spirobolida > Trigoniulidae > Trigoniulus > Trigoniulus corallinus. Next base: position 17,453,318 of record JAAFCE010009109.1, read on the forward strand.
AAACCAACTTGTGGTAGGGGATGCCGAGGCTCCATTTAGTCCCACACAATGAAATGCCTTTAATAATTAGGAATATATTTTTTATAACTTACATAGAGAAACTTTGCTCATTTCCAAACATTGCTAACCAGGATGGACTATCTTATGTTGAGAATCCAGGAGTGAAAGATAATCTAAGGACAACATCGGGCAGCATTGTACTGACGGAAATCGAATTTAAATGTAGTGCAGGATACACTCTTAGAGGGTCGTTAAGGATAAGATGTACAGGAGGTGGAACCTGGGATCGCGATCCACCATCTTGTGGTAGTTAACTTGGTGTCTGAAGGATTTATTCCTGTGACGACCACCCCATTGTCTACAGATAAGAGTTCTTCATATCATTACAGTAAAGGGAGGTGTCACCTTATGTCCTGCGCCAGAATCCCCAGCAAATGGTCGGCAAGTTGCTGAATCACTTCCTGCATACGAAAGTGGAAACATTGTTAATTTTATGTGCAATAGTGGATTTCGCTTAGTTGGACAGTCGTTGATAGTTTGTACTGACAGTGGAACATGGTCATCAGAAGTCCCAACATGCCAAGGAGCTGCAGTTACGCCGGTTCCCGTTACGCCAACCACAGCGACTAAAGGTATGGTAAAAGAGGACAGTATGGAATCGATATGGAAGTCGTTTCCTAAATTATAGGTTACTAAATTTTAAATGATGTTGGTTTCTCTCAGGAGCAACTACAGATTTGACTGCTCATGGAAGCAAATTTTGTCCCAGACCTCAGGAGATTAAATTCGGCAGTTTTAAAATCAAAATAAATGGTGATTTCCAAGATAGAAGGTGAATTTTTAGAGACCGTTATCTGAGTGTAAGTGACTGATACCTATAATGGAACTGTTCACTTTCTGTGCATTTTAAGGCCAGAGAATATGTTTGAAATTGGAGCATCTGTAGAATTTTCATGTCGGCATCCATACATATTGCAAGGGCAATCAGAACAATTTTGTCTTTCATCTGGCCATTGGAGTGGTGAAATACCAAAATGCAAACCAGGTTTGATTGGCAGAGTGATTTTAGTTGTTATTTGGTAAGACAGTTTCTCCAATGAATTCTACCAATAAATTTTCAGCTTGTGGAAAAGGAGTAGAACCTAAAACACCTCTTGTTGTTGGTGGAACAGCCGCCATTCAAAACGGCTACCCATGGCAAGTGGCAATGACGTCTTACACTCTAAAAGCAGAAGTTCGGTTCATCCATTGTGGCGGATCTGTCCTAAGTGACAGATGGGTGATAACAGCTGCCCATTGTTTAACAGTAACTCAGACTTCAAATATGAGAAATGCCTCCAACTATCTGTTGTTCTTTGGAAAACATTTTACTGATCGCAACAGGGATGATAATAGTGTCATCTCTAGAAAGGTTTGTAAAGAATAAGCACCTCAAGGCTGTAATCTTGATTCAGCACGATTTCAAATTATTTGAACCAATAATGTCTCATTTCAGGCAGCCCAATTTATTATACACCCAGATTACAACCCCTGGACTTATGATAATGACGTTGGATTGGTGATGTTGGACGTTGCACTAGTATTCAACGCTGTGGTACTTCCAATTTGTCTTCCGCCTTCAAATTCGTTAACTACATTTCGGATAGGGGACAAGGGTGTGGTAAGAAGTTTATCACCATGATTTTTTTTTTGTAAGAGATGTTAGTTTAGTGACAAGGATTTTGGATCTCACCAAATTTTGAGGTTACTGGCTGGGGATACACTGACACCAAAAGCACTCAAGTAGCCGATGTATTGATGATGATCGAACTTCCAATAGTGAACAGCACCCAATGCGAAGAGAGTTACAAGAGACATAATTTTAAGATTACCGTCACTGATAACATGTTCTGTGCTGGTGCTGATGAAGGTGGGTGAATGTCGTTTGAGTAAATCACAAGGTTAAATCTAGTTAGTAATCTCTAGTAGATGATATTATTAATTTACTGAGGAATGGTTATCTCTGTAAACTCTGTTTGCGGGAATGTTTAGGTGGAAAAAATACTTGCCACGGTGATTCTGGAGGACCAATGGCATTTTATGACAAAGATCGTCGCCAGTATTATTTGGAAGGATTAGTTAGCTGGGGCAACGAAGAGGACTGTGCTGGACCTGGTTTCTTCGCAGGATTTGTTCGTGTGCGCAATTTCATTCCTTGGATTACATCCTATGTTGGCCAATTATAACAAACTACAAAACCCGACGTGTTCTGACAAGAACTTCGACCAGGCTGAGTTATCAACCCTAAAATTTATTACTTACAGAGTTTTTTTGCATTAAACTTTGAAATGTGATAACCAGGACTGGTGATAACCAAAAATCTTTATTCAGAATATCCGAAAATGTTGTAGGACCGTAGATGGAGGTATCACATGCATTCAAGTTGCCCGATAAGTGTTTGCCCTACCAATTTCTACTATTACCCGATATAATTTTATTGCATATGCAGTTGTTGTACTCTCTGCTAACTTGCTATCTGGCCGACCAACCTCGGTGACGCAGAAGTTCGATACTGAATCGAGGTGGGGGTGAATTCTTTCAGGCGAGAGAGGCCTCCAGTGCGCCCATTAGCGTCTCTAGGTGGTAGCACCGGACCGCACCGGGTGACACCAAAAATGTCTGCTCTATTATCTCTTTATTTTGTTCAGAAATAGAGACATTTGGTCACTTTAAGGTTGCGTTGGACACACCAGTTCTCGTGAAATCACTGAAGTTAAGCACCGCACGCCCACGTTAGTATCAACATGGGTGGTTGGTAAAGAACGTTTGGTGCTGCTAATTTTCCTCTCCTACATCCTATACACCTGTCTCATCTCCCGCGAGCAGCCTCCTAAGGGTTCGGCCTGTTATGGCTACTTGGCTTACTCCCCAACCCATTATCATCATCGTGATACCCTTATCCCGCCTGTGGCAGGGTCGGGTCTGCGAGTTCTAGCCCTCCACTTCCGTCTATTTTCCACCAGATCCCTGTTCACCCCACACATTGCCATGTTCTTACGGACAACCTGTTCCCACGTCTGCTTCGGTCTCCCCTACCCCGGGTGCTACCGACCACCTGCATTCCTGAGATACACCTAATGAGCTCCTAATACACCTAATACCCTCTTCTCATGACGTGTCCATACCACCCCAGCCTATTGTCCCTCATGTTTTCGGCGATGTCCAACACCCCCAGACTATCTCTAATATACGCATTCCTAATTCTATCAGGTCTCGACAGGCCACTCGTATACGCAGCGTAGGCATCTCAGCTACTTGCATTCTATTTACGTGGCTCTCCCTCACTGCCCAGCACTCTGATCCATAGAGCATAGCTGGCCTAACCACTGTCCTGTAGAACTTCCCTTTCAACTTGATTGGGACCCTCCTATCGCACAGGACTCCGCTTGCCTGTCTCCATGTCAGCCACCCCCCCCATTGATTTTATGGGTCACATCCGAGTCTGTCTCCCCATTGCATTGGAATGTTGATCCTAAGTACTTTACCTCTTGCACCTTTTTCACCAGTTCGCCCTTTCAACGGACGTCACCATTATTTCCCTGTCCGTCGCAATTGAAAACTAAATACCGTAATTATTCTAATAAAAGGCGCCCTCCAATAACCGGCGCACCTTTCAGCTGAAAAAAAAATAATAAACTGTCTGGAAGTGATCGTGCAAGTTAACTTCATTTTTTTTTATGATTAACCCTTTAATGCTGCACAGGAGTACTGCTATCATCATCACACCGTTATCCAGCCTGTAGCAGGGTTGGGTCCGTGGGTCCATTGAACATGCTATGACTGGGAACACCCCAGCCAGGCGTCTGGAACCCGTAGGAATATTGGCTGGTTGTCTGTGTGGGGATGCCGGCCTACCAAACTGTTCCAACACATTTTGCAACCAAAATATAAATTTTGGCAGGTAAATTAATGCTTTGTCAGTTTTAATATTGGATGGTGTCTGACCTATTGCACAACAACTATACTGCAATAAGGAATCAGACTCATGCCTGAACAGAGGTACTGGTGTACCCCAGGGTTTTTCTTCCTCCTCTCTGTTCTGTGGGTGACCCTGGTGCAATGCGATTCACAGTATTTTTACATGATAGGTTGAACTTCGTAACAAGTCACAGTCGTGTAGAGCGGCGAATTGCGTTGGACACACCAGTTCCCATCTGATCACCGAAGTTAAGCAGCGCAACCCCAGCTAGTACTGACGTGGGAAAACTCGGTACTGCTAATACCCAAAAATCGGCGCATTAGTGTAGTGTCGGTGCAGTTTCTGCATAAGAACTATGCTTGGGACGGGGCTCTAATGACCTTTGTAGTTGAGGGGCCCTAAAACACCAACAAACAACACAGTCGTGTAAACTAAGTTTTAGTATAGATATTGTTGAAAGAAAAGTTTCAAAGAGAAAGTATTCTTTAGCATTTAAATTGTTGGCAATTTTGGCAGTTGAGAATGATAATAATCGTCCTGTGGCTAAACCTCTAAAGTTATCTGAATCTAGGGTCAGGCTTTAAATTTTAAATGAACTCAGATCAACTTGTCCGGCTAAAAAGTTTCCATTTATAAACTGAAAAAATAATAAACGGCGCCCTCCAATAAACGGCGCGACAAAAAAGGCCTCTGTCTTCTTCATGTTAATCTTTAGCCCTCCCCAACCCATTAGTGTAACATTTAATAATATTTAATTAATTTAATAGTAATAATAATTTAATATAATGCAGGATTTGATTGATATTCAGGGGCAGTTGGCAGCCGTAATCCGCTGCACTACAGGGATTTACGAACAAATACGCGACGAAAACGCGAAAAACCAGATTGCTTTAGCGACACAGGCAGGCACGTATTTTGAGAACACTTCTTTCAGTCAATTAGGGAATTTTCCCCCCTACGTGTTCTAAAGCTGTGTTTACACTGCGCGCAAAATGCTCGCCGCAACTTTTTCGGCAGGCTTGCCCGTCTCGCCCTCCCTGTTTACATTGAGCGAAGCAAGCATGCAAAACGTATCTGTACACTACACGAGGTGGGAGTGGCGAAACCCTTTGATGCACGTCCAAAAACCGACAGTGCGGTGGCTCACTACGAGGCTGCTTCGCGCAGCAAATTTCGGGGAAAGTCCCCGTTTACACTGCGCGACTCGTTTCTCATGAAACCGTTGCGCGCAGTGTAAACCCAGCTTAAACCTCACCAAAGGTCAGAGATGTCAACCACTACTTATTTGTCAGACGATAGCGTGGGTGAGTAACTGTTGATAGATTACTGTATCAGTATATGTTGGAGTTTTAAATATCGTAACAACAATAATAGCTTCCATGTTGTGAACTCTTCGAGTTTTCGACGTACTAAGGAGCAAAGAAGTTGATATTTTGGCACTTACACACTTGAGGAGGTATACCAATTTTTTTCAACATGTATTGAAAAACCATATTCTGTTATCAGTATTGATACGCTGATCTGTAGCCGAAATATTCGACTTTCACTGATGGAAATTATCGATTGTTGTGTGCTAAATTCCTTAACGTATTTACATGTGTATTTTCGCCTTTTCCTGTATATAAACATCGATAAGTTCGATCAGTAAAAGTCTAATACTTCGTTCAATTTTGACTTTTACGCAAAATGGTTTGCAGATTTGTGATCTGTGTATCAAATTTTTGTACCTCTTAAATCAGTGGTCTTCAAACTGTTTTCCACAGGGTTCCGCAGTACACCTCTGGGGCGTTCCGCAAGTCGAAATAAAAATTCGTAGCCGATTCGTTAGCAGCGGCGAGATATACTTTTCTAAAGGTGGGTGGGGTTCCCCCAAAACATCTTATAGTTGTAAGGGTTCCGTGAGTAGACAAAGTTTGAAGACCACTGTCCTAAATTGTATACAGTAGAGTCCTACTTATCCGACTTCATTGGGACAGGTGGTATGTCGGATAAGCAAAAAAGTCGGGTAATCCAAAATGCATAAAATAATAGTTATTACATAAATTGACATTTTAAAAATGATAGCAGAGCAAGTATTTGTTGGGTAAAAGTGTATTTCAATGTCCCAAATGGTTTCGTCATTCCTTGCAGATGACTTGCGGCGCTTCGGTCGGTTAAAGATGTTAGAAATTTTTCAGACATTTTTCTGTGCCTAGAAAATCGAGATTCGTACAAACGGGATATTCCTGGCTACACGAGATCATTGACAGAATCGATATGTATCTTGTTCGCGGGGAGAAGGCCGGAGGACCGAAAGACCGAAAGTAGAGATCATTGTAAAGGTACTTTACCAGAGATAATTCATTGCATGTATCTTTCACCTCAGAAAAACATCTTATTTGTACCCACCATTTGAAAAACAATGACTGGAACAACTGTACCCATTCGCAGTTTATCAGTTATTCAGTTAATACTTCAAAACTTTAACATGTGCAACAGGCCCCGGCAGGGCCGGCTCGTGAGTTTCAGGCGCCCTAGGCAAGTGAGTCCATCGCCGACGCCCCCATTGAATCTAATACCGTTCTAAATTGTCCAAGCGTCCCTCACGTGCTTGGCATTTGTCTCAATACCAATATTTAGAAAAGGCCCAACCAATCAGAGAAATTTGGGGACCCCAGGACTATGGACATTTTAAATGAATGATAGACTGCATGGCAAGGAAGTACCTCTGAAATCAGCCGTCCCTATGAAATTTGCCGCCCTAGGCAGCCGCCTAGGTTTGCCTGCCCCACGAGCCGCCTCTGGGCCCCGGAACGTGTATTTTTAACGTCTGTAACCTACCGAAGCGCCGCGAGTCGTCTGCAAGGAATGACGAAACCATTTGGGACATTGAAATACACTTTTACCATTTGTTGTTCATAACATTTAATTATACATGCATACATGTTTAAATAAATTTATCACATATTGTTTTCCACATTGGTGTCTCTCTGGCAGCAATATCGTGCCAACGGCGCAAAAGTAGACCGCGCCCAGAGGGTGTCGGTTAATACGGAACGTCAGATAAGCGGGACTCTACTGTACTTACATTTTTAACGTCCTACTAAAAGTTATTACAATCACTTGTCATAATACGACTTGTCATTGCACTTTTTTTATATAACAAATATTACAATACGTGAAGGTACGAAAAGGTAACCGCATCTTCATTTTGTCAATTATCACTTGCTTCAGAGTCCTACCCTTTGCATTCTGTACCGCCTGTCATTATTTATTTAGAAGGAAACGAATGGTACTTCCGCGAGCCTGACAGTGAGCAAAGGGACTTGTACCGGGGGTGGGGTAACCTGTTGCTCAAGGCAATATTGATTCAGAAATGTAGAATGCAGCATAGGAAGGTGAATGAGTCCTGATCCATAGGTTTGTTATTTAACTGTAACTTACTGTATTGTTCTGAATGCCATTCATCCAAGGTTACCAGCATCAGGAGCAGAGCTACTACGGCACTTGTGTACTTTAGCGGGCACACGGTACTACCATTGTCTTTCATTGCTACCGTCTTTCGGTCCCCCGGCCTTCGACGCAAGTTAGAACACTAAAGTAGGTGTGGGGCATTGTCGCTATGTAATAGGGTTACAGTCCAGGACGAAGAGGGGGAGAGAGCAATGGAGATATTGAATTTAGACTGAACCAAATTCTAGGTAGTAAATTGATGAAATGGGGTAACCCGGGAGTGTTTTAAAATTTCTTGTGCTTTATTCTCGGTGCCAATGGCATAGCATGTTACTAATGAATATATTATGAGATTGTTTTTCTTTTTCTTGCAGTGACTACAACCAAGGTCTGAAACTTCTACTAATATCACTGCTTTATTATTGTTTTAAGCAATTTACATGTAGAAGGCAAGACAATGGAAAGGAAAAGCAGGGTGCCGTGCCGTTATGGTAATCGCTGTACAAATGATGACTGTACCTATGATCATGGGGTTCGTGCTCCATGCCGTTATGGCAACGCGTGCAGGCGACCTGGTTGCACATTCGACCATCCTAATAATAAGCAGGGGATGCCAGTAGTTAGTTCCACATTGTGTCGATATGGAACATCTTGTACAAATCAGTCTTGTTGTTATCAACATCCTGGTAGAGCCGAATCTATCCCGAATGTAAATATGATAAAATCTAATACGACGAGAAGCCAGTATTGTCGTCATGGTAGCATGTGTACCAATGCCCATTGCCCATATCGTCATCGAGATATAAGCTACGATGATTCCCGTAATGTTAGTAGTGACGATGAAGAAAATCATAACCCCATTGAACGGTTAAAAAGTCCAATCGCAAATATGTGCAAGTGGGGCGTTAATTGTAGAAATGAAAGATGCACATTCAGACATCCGGAGACACCTAAGGTATGCACTTCTAAACTTTAAAAGACATTATAAATATCACTATGGAAATTAATAGACAATTTGTTTCGCATTTTGAAGTTGTCATTTGAGTTGAATTCTTAAAATTTTCAGCAACCAAACGTAATCGCAATCGATAAATTGATGAATATAAAAATTACCGAATTGCCTTTCCAATTACCTTTCCAAGTTGGGCACGGACATGAAAGTGACTCGAAGAATAAGCATAAACGGAGCAACCAATCACAGGTTAACCAAAAGAAAGGTAATTTTCATTTTTAATAAATATTTCTGCTATTGAGTTAGTATCAATTTAGTCTGCAAAGGCGCATTTGTGCTAGGTCCATCTGGAAAGAAAATAACGTTGATCTAGTTTATGGAGATCTTTTTTCCCCAAAAATTTGCATATTTGAAGCAAATACTAAAAACTATTGTATGTGGCAAGTTCACTATCATCTTAATCACATTTGCAATGTCTCATGTTTATTTCGAAGTAACTCTTTAGAAATCATAAAATTTTAGTAGCTCGGATATGCTTCTTTTTGTTACCGATTACTAAAATGTTGGAGAACATCAAGCCTATGTAGTATTATGGATACCTCGTATAGTTGACCTTAACATGGGGAGGGACAAGTTATGCTACCCATAAAATGTGACCAGGAAGGAAACAGAACAAAGTTTGCAGAAACTGTAGCAGTGTTAGTTATAAGGAGCATATTGAAATTAAAATTAATTTTCTGTTGTTTTTTGCTTTAGATGACCAACTTAAACCTACATTTCGCAATTCAATAGAAATGAGTTGTCAGAAGATCATGAATAGTATAAATCAACAACAAATAATACTTCTTACTGGCGCTAACGAGTTTGGTAATGCAGTTTTGTTGCCACAGTACGCCGCCAATGCGATACAGGGTTTAGTCGTTTGCACATATCCTCGCACATTTTATGTGAAACAGCTAGCTGAAAAAGTTGCGTTGCAATTTGACAAAAGACCAGTTGGTCTCAACGTTGGTTGCATAGTAAATGGACAAACAGTTAAAGGCAGAAGAATAATGCTAATGACTGATGCCGAGTTGATTCTTATGGCACAGGAGGACAAACAACTGAATTCTGTTTCTTTACTAATTATCAACGATGCTCATGAGCGTTCATTGTACACTGATATAGTCCTGGCGGTTGCAAAAAGACTTTGTAAAGAAAGAGCTACGACATTCAAAGTGGTCGTTAGTTGTTCTTCGATGGATATGATTCACTTTTGTGATTTCTTTAAAGGTCCTGGTGTACAATGTGATGTTCTTACTGTTGAAAACCAAACGCTTCCAGTATCAGTTATCTCAAGGCCTGCCGAAGAATCCTCCAAAATCAATGCAATTGTAGTTGACGAAATTGTGACCGCTATGAAAAAGTATACAACTGGCAACTGTCTTGTCTTCATGCCAAGTTCTCGAGATGTTAACAAAGTGATTGCCTCTCTTCGAATTGCTGCTAAACCAGACTGGGTGGCTTTGCCATTAACTGAAGACCTAAGTGTTAAAGGTCTCAATGACATTTTAATGTTTAATCATCAGAATAAGAATAGTAGATTAATCGCTGTTGCGACTGATGTAGCAGAAACCTACATTACGGTTCCAAATGTGCAGATAGTAATTGATACTGGCTTAGTCAAGAAAACCCAATATGATGTTAAGTGGCATTTTACTGTTGAAAATGAGAGCTACATTTCTCAAACCAATGCTGAATGGCGGAAGAATCTGGCTGGTAGAACTTCATCTGGATATTATTTGAGGTTATATAAATTGGAGAATCTCCCACGAAGGGTTGTCTCTCCAGAGATACTACATTCTTGTCTTAATTTACCATTGCTGCATCTCTTCAGGCTTGGATACAACCCATTTGAATTGGAATTTGTTGATCGCCCTAACGAAAATTTAATGCGTAGTACAGCCAATTTATTGATGAATCTTCAATGCATTGACTCTAATTTAACGATAACCAGACGTGGTGTTTTGTTCAGCAAGGTAAATCTAGATCCTTGCATTAGTAACTTTGTGATGATGGCACAAGAATCTTATGGCCAAGGTGAGGTAGCTTCAGAAATTGCTGCAATTATTAATGCAAGACCACAATCAATATTCGTGTATGATCTGACGGCCACAGGCAGGCAAAAAGAAGTATCACAGATGGTGAAATATAAGAGTGACTTACTCTACCTACATTCGATCTATAAGAACTGGATGGAGTCTGGTAGGTGTCAAACAAATTCTAGCTTTAAGTGCAATCTACATCCTAATACGTCAGCTACCGAAGCAATAGTAAATAATGATGGTTGCCAAGAATGCCGAGCACAGTATGCCAAACAGACATCCTTAAATAATAAAGTGTTGAATCTTATTCGAGTTAAAGTACATCAAATTCGGAATATTCTGTTCTGTAATGTAGAAAACTCTACGTTGGGAAAGCTGCCTTTGGATGAACTAGAGGACGTTGTTGGCAGATGTCTTGCTCGGTCCTTCCCTGAACTAGTTGGTGAGTTCTTGATACCTTCTAATCCCACTCATGGCATTCATCTACATACTGCGGATTTGAGAGGGAAATTGGCACCTTCTTCTGTTGTAATGATACCTCGTCCGAAGAGCCGATTTGTAATCCCTCTATTGGTTACAAAGTTATGGACCGGTCAGTTTTTATTGGACATGGCTAGCCACGTGGAATTAGATTGGTTAGCACCGGATATTCAGGAGAACATTAAGCATCTCACTCTTAACTTGGTCGAGTGCTACCAGAAGAAGAACGTCAGTCAAAGATATATGGTCAAATGTTTTAAGTATTTTGAGAGCAAACTGAAAGAGGGAGATCCAAATAGTCAGTTTGTAGTGTGTGCGTATGATAGTCCAGTTACTACTTTGACTGTCCATGCGCCAGATGACTGTGCTGATGCAATAGGACAGATCTGTGAAAGGCAGATGACTACTTGGTTGCAGGAAGATCTGGAATGTGAGGACATTAAAGATTGCTTTGATGGCTTGGTTCAACTGACAATCAGTGCCGGTATGACTATCAAAGATGTGAATCTTGTCGGAGAATCTGTGGAAATAAGATTTCTTACTCCACCAGTTGAAAATGACAAAGAACTTATGAAGTGGGTGTGTGGCATGGCCGATCTGAGATCTTCAGATATTAAGTATTGCAAATATAATACCACTTCAAAAAATGGTGAAAGACTGATAACCCCATATGGAACGGTAGTCTTTAGGAACAAGGAATCTGCTTCCGTTATCAGAAAGATTAAAAGCAGTTCGGAGGCTGTAGAACAGACATCACCAGGGGTGTGTAGGATTTTAGCGGAGTCCTTGACCGAATCATCTATTGAGGACGTACTTGCACTCCACGAAGTGTTCCCTTTGAAAGTGATAACTAAGACTGCTCTTACAATTCAAAGTCAGATATTGTTGGAAAATATGCCAATTACATTTACCGAGTCGGCGTTAAAAGAAATAATTAAAAAAAGAAATATCCCAATCCCAACTTCAATACAGAGGACCACAAAGTTCAATAAGTACAGTTTCACTTTGGACTTCAGAGACGAAGATGATTGCAACGAAGCTTTGGAAAAATTACAGAGAGCGATTAGTTCTTATACCGAAAAGCCGACTAAATCCCGACTTGCTCTTAACTTACCGTATACAGTTGGTATTAATAATCAGGAGTCCAACTGTGTAAAAAAGACCATTAGGACGCCAGCCGAGTACATAATTGTATTTCGGAAGTCATGTGATGGGGACAAATGTTACCAGATTAAGAACAGTCAAAGTCTGAAAGTGATCGATGGTAGTGCCTGCCTGTTAGTTGAAAACCATGAAGCATACCTACTCCAGTCTCACTCGCGTGCAGTTGCAACAAACTATGGTGTCAAGGTGAAAATTGGGAAAGAGAGTCGCACTATAAAAGAAGTAATCTTCCATGGTGGTTTGCCATCAAAATGTGTGAAAGCTGTACAGACATTGAGAAACATTATTGCCCCAATTAAACATAAATTTGGCGATTGTGAGAAACTGGCTATGGGGCGAGAACTACATAAACTTGGTAAGTTTCAGACTTGGGCCAAAGAGTTGGGCATTGTCGTTGAAGAGTATACCATTCAGGACAGACTTTTTGGCATCAGCATCTTTGGAGAAAAGAAAGAGCAAGGAGAATTCATGAGAAAGATGGCAGACTACTACACTTCATTTTCTGAAAGATATGCCCTTGTGAAATTACAACCTTCTGCAAATATCTTTTTTAATCAAGGAACTCTTGGGGAAGCCTTACTTTCACAAATTAAGAAAGTTGGAGAAGCCAGAAATGCAACAGTTACATTTAATTCTAACCTCAATGTGGTTGAAATACAAGTTAATGCTGAAATTCATCAGAAACCTGCAACTATCATCAAATACTGTAAAGACGCCATCGAAGAACTGCTGAACCCATTTCTGCTGGAAACTGACAAATTGTTGCAAAGCTGCGTTTATTGCCATGAGAGCCATGGATCACCTTTTTTTATTTGTGGTCATAATTACTGCAAGGATTGTTTAGAGTCCTCAATTCAAAGTAATATCTGTGCCATGTCGGTGCCTGCTTTGCGCCGTGATGACATCAACGACCTGGAAAAGAAGTTTGCACTTGCCACTTGTTGTCCAGTGTGCAACACCAAGATCTCTCTCAGAGATATTGCCGGTAGTCTTAAGAAGGTCACCTTGAACGAATGTCTAAATGCATTTGCACACTTGGCAATGCGTAAATTGGATGTCCCTTTTGTTTTATGTCCAAATCTTGGTTGCGATCGACTGTGGCCATCTACGACTTATGGATACGCAATTTGTTCCTCCTGCGCCAAGTGTGTCTGTGCCGCATGTGGTATTGTTGACGACGACCGACATACTGGAAGAACTTGTAAGGAATATCAGACACTTCGGACAGGCGAGACTAGTATTGCGGAACTTGTGAAGAAGGCTGAAGATTTTGCTCGGGATCATTGGAACACTCATTGTAGCAACCAACCAGCGATTGTGAAAATTGATCCCAATCCAGGACTTACGAATGGATGTAATGCTCTCCAGTTGTACTGTAAAGCATTCAAGTCTCTGGAATTGAAAGACTTGGATTCTAATACAATATTTGGATGGCATGGCACAACAAATGATGCCATCACTAGAATTTGCAACGAAGGATTCAGTCCAACTTTTCGACGGTAAAGTGAAATTGCTAATTTTTAAACCAGGGGTGGCCAACACGAGGCCCGCGGAGCTAGGTCAGGCGAATATAAACTAATTGTACATATCACCAAAACAACATTACATCATGAGTCGGCATCAACCAGGCAAGTGTTTGACCACGATCTCACTTACTGGGAAGTGACGATGTGGTCACAGCTGCAGCACACTTGCTTGTCTACGTTAATTCAACAACAAAAAAAATTAGGTGCGTGGCCCGGCAGGAAATATTATTTCTTAAATTTGGCCCGCCTGCTGAAGAGGTTAGCCACCCCTGTTTTAAACAGAAAGTGGTTGTGTGCCAATTTTTTTTGTTGTTGTTATTGAAACGTTGATTTCTTCCTTTTTTTTACCATGTTGTGTCTCAAGGGGGCAAGCTTACGGACCCGGTGAATACTTTGGTACCTTGGCTCAAATTTCAATGGGTTATGCAAAGAAGACCCAACGTTTAATTGTAGTTCAGATTATCAAAGCACCAGGATATTTTACTGAAAAAACTGGTTTCTGTTATGTTGTGAATAATCCTAAAGACCTGAGCTTCACCTTGTGCCTACCGGTGGTTGTTGTGTCTTATGGGTCAACTGTGCAACCTGAGATACCGTGGATTCCAACTGAGAAACGTGTTATACCATATCCATTCGGAGAAATGGCTACCACATCTGAAAATAAGTCGCAGCAAGGGACTGCGCATGTCACTTCATGGACATCACCATTCCGGTGGCACTGGATGACTGACAAGCACAAACTGGAACCTTATACTGATTCTGTGAACACTGCGTTGGAGAGGTTTTATGAGTCATTTAAACGCAACAATGGCCCAAGTGTGGTCGTGACAGAACCCATAGTTCGTTATGTGGATGACACGCCACAAGTTTACAAGATCGATTTTCAGAAGAGTACGCAGGAGAATGCTCGTACAAGGTATGTAAGGAAGATTGAGCGCAGAACAGTGGCCATTCCAAGAAGTCGGGCAGTGTGGAAATTCCTGGATGAAAAAGGTATACAGGTGCCCTACGATAGTCTCGTTCAAGGAAACATTGAATCAGCATATCAGGATTATATTTCTGGACGAGGATCCTCCACTATTAAGGTTCAATTTCCAGGTCGTCCAGAAGATTACAACGTCGATTTTGTTGTTGGGAAACAGACAAATTTAACAACCTTAACGACGCACAACGTCATTAGAGTTACCAGTTTACTGTGATAGACTTGAGAAGCTAGTATTTAGGTTAAACTTTTTTCTTCCCCTTCTCGCTAGTGAATTTTATAAAAAGCCAAAGAACATTTGTTATTTCTGCACCTCTTCTTTTTAACGATTTTGAGAGGAATTCTTACAAAAGTCGTAGTTGTGATTAGTGTCCACTCTACTTTTAAAATTATAGTGGACATTGTTGAGATTTTAAACCCCCTTTTAAAGATTTAAAATTGTTATAAATTGCTAGTCGTTTTATATCTTTTTTTGGAATCTGGTAATGAAGAAAATCCTTTGATTTGTTGTTTTTGTTCTTATCCCTCCTCGCGTATGTAAGCCTGCATTTCCTTTGAATTTGTGTAACTTTATCCCAGCCACCGAAATGCTGAGCTACGTAACAGTTCATCTACTTTGAATGTAGGCAAAATGTTTTCCAGAAGCACTCTTGGTAGTTGATAAGTTGATCATGGAACAGAAACTTGCCTTGTTCCGACAAGATGGCTGGGACCGAAATGAAGCCACCCCCCCCCGCCTCAGTATAAGGTTTGTAACATCTTTGTGTTACGCCAACAAGTTGTATAAAAACACAGGCGTTTAGTTAGTTGCTGCATAAACACGTGATCTGTGTTTGAAACTGTTTTACACATATGGCAATCTGACGCCAACAAATTATTTGACAGCGATTATGTTGACAGGCATTATTGCACCCTTATCCTACCTGTGACTGGGTCCGGTCTGCGGGTTCTTATCCTCCACCCTGCACGCCTCCATGTCCCTTTGCACCACCTGCTCCCAGGTCCGTTTTGGTCTTGCTCTACTCCTTGAGCCCCAAATCACCTGCAGTCCCGTAATGGACCTAATAAATTCGGCCTCATATGGGAGCGGCGAATTGCGTTGGACACACCAGTTCTCGTCTGATCACTGAAGTTAAGCAGCGCAACCCCAGCTAGTACTGACATGGGTGGCCGCTTGGGAAAACTGGGTACTGCTAATACCCAAAAATCGTCGCATTAGTGTAGTGTCTGTGCAGTTTCTGCATAAGAACTATGCTGTGGACGGGGCTCTAATGACCTTTGTAGTTGAAGGGCCCTAAAACACCAACAAATCCTCATCATATGCCCATACCACGTTTTCTCTCATCTTTTCTGGCTTGTTTCCCACCCCAAAGCTACCTCTTAATACCCCACTCATGTAGCGCAGCTTTCACATCTCAGCCACTTGCATTCTCCTGTCATGGTTCTTCCTAGCTGCCCAAGACTGAGCCATACAGCATTGCGGGCCTAACGACAGTTCTGTAAACTTTGCAAACTGTTTAGTGATTCTCAGTCTGTGATAATTTTCTGTTACTTCTTTCTTTTTGCCCGAGGACCAATAGATCGGCATTAAAATGATAAAATACTAAAAACAAATTGTAGAAATAATCCCTTATCCGTCTTATAAAACTTTTAAATATCTGTAGGCTTTTTTTTTTTTGTAGTTTTTCCGCGGGCAAAAATTTTTGTCCAGTCCTGCCCAGTAAATGGATACGTTTAGTTGGTGAGAACGAAAAAATTGTGCCACCTGCTGACAAAGTAAGCTGTCATTTTGTCAGGGCATTGTCAATGTCGCATGAAAAATGGATGTTTACACCAAGCACTGTTGATTTGCAGCAGGATAACGCTATATTATAGTTATTTTCGTGCTGGACAGAGAATAAAATCAATTATTAGAAACCTGAGGTACGTTTCGCGTGACAATTTTCATGGCGTGCCTCCTGAATTTTTCTCTCTGTTGATCGATAAATAGCATACCTATAATTAGGTCCAAAATAGTCGTAAATTGCATGTTACCATTTTTCTAAATTGGGGGTTTGAATTTCTCCATCCACACTCTTGTGTTTTTATAACGGTGTGTCATCTTGCTGTTACAAGTGAATCCAGTGATGACTGAACAGGAATGTGTCCGCTGCACCTCTGAGCTATATGTTTAATTAATCTCTATAAAAAAATTCATCAATGAGGAGCCATATGGATATCAGACGTGTGGTGTCATGCTTATCTGAGACGGCAACCTGTTTATCTGGTGTCTGGGAAGCTGGAGACCTTTTTCCAGCAATGGTGACACGTGGTGGTGGCACTATCCTTTATCGCCTTTCTAGTTGAGGGCAATAACTTTTTTTTTTACCAGAATTTTATTGCTCAAATAAGTGATACTTATGTTTATTTAGCTGTGATGTCTATTTGCAGAATATTCAAATTTGACTTTGCAGGGTAGCCTGGCCCTTACTTGCCCTAAAAGCTCTGATGCCAGTAGAATGAAGCTATGTTGAATGGACTCTAAGCAGTGGCGAATCGTGGCAGAGGCGCAAGAAGCGCGCTCTTGGGGTAGCTTCATATCTATAACGTGTTGATTGATCAGTATTTTCTTTAATAGCATACTTAGTATTTAGAATAAGGGGGCCTCAAAACTAGCTTTGGGTCCTTCAAGTGCTTGATCCGCCACTGACTATAAGACTTTGCATCATAATCAGTCATGATGATTAATTTCTTTCTGGTATACTTTATCCTATGAGACATATCGGGTCTGATTCCAGTGTGCGGCCTGCCTCGTACATTAAAAAGCGATTTGAAAGCTGGAATCAGACGTGTTTCAAGTACAGCAGTTAAGTTGGAGTCTTTCTCCACTGCTTGAACGCAGCGGCAGCTAAGTTGACCATTAGTTCCACTACTTCAGCTAAAGAAATGGCACACAGACCAATCCAAATTCCGATGTTGCCTCCAACAATGCCTGCAAAGTCACTTGTCTGATTATACAAGAGAAAACACAACAAGAATTGTAAGTTTACAATCATTTCAAAATATATGCATCTATTTCTCTTAAAGTGTACCGTATACTTGTAATCTTCAGTAACTTCTTCAGTCATTGACGATCCTAACCCTACTTTTAGTTCAGCATAGTTGGTGTCGAATTTCAAGGCTCTTTAAGCGCATAAAAAGAAAAGAAAAATAAGTATGATGCGTGCGTTTTCAGCAAACAACTACCATAATATTAAACACTTACTCCGAAAACCCACTCCTACTGTCTTTCAGAGTTTTGTCCACCAGAGCCTGCCAGATTAACCGTTGAATTGAGCAAGCGACAGTAAATAACGTTTTAAACATTTAATTTTTTTTACCTCTGACCATGCCGAAGTGCTGGTAATTGTGTAGTCTACGATCCATTCCCTGTGAAGAAAATTGGAAACAAAATTAGAGCGATTGGCACCGATCGATCTTGGTGCCAGGTCAGGAGTTTCATCTTGTTAATAATCGCTGTGTGACTTTAGTCGGACGGGCGTAGGTCATGTCGATAATATGTAAATTTAAGGATTTATCTAAGGTGCCGAGATACCTTTGGTGCAAAATCCGGACTGTTGTTAAAAAGAAAACGTACCACTTGTCAATATAACGTATATTACTCCAATAAAACATCATATTCACACGTATTTCCTACTAGACGATGTGTTATTTAGGAAATTTTCATCACACAAGGTCTTTTTATGCATCACGGTTTTAACATCCAATCGATTTCGGTCATTTGTCCACTGCTTCTAGGGAGCGGCTGATTGCCTTGGACACACCAGTTCTTGTCTGATCACTGGAGTTAAGGAACGTAGCCCCAGTTAGTAATGACATGGGTGGCCGCTTGGGAAAACTGAGTACCGCTAATACCCAAAAATCGTCGCATTAGTGTAGTGTCTGTGCACTCTCTGCATGAGAACTACGCAGTGGACGGGGCTGTAATGACCTTGTAGTCAGAGGCGTCGTTAGGGTTGGTGGCACCAGGTGCGGTGTCACCCTCCTCTCCCAAAAAAAAGCCACTCTGTTCCTTCTTCTGTTTTGGTGTCACCCCATTTGTCATAGCGCGAGTGGTGTCACCCGGTGCAGCCTGCACCCCCCCCTAGTGACGCCACTGCTTGTAGTTGAAGGGCCCTAAAACACCAGCAAACAACAACCACTGCTTCTAGCACATGGAATACTCTTTCCACAGCCATGTTTGACTTAGCAATCGAAAAATTATACTAACTAGAATTTTAAGATCAACGAATTTTTTTGGTTTGAAACAAAATGGGCCATTGTTTTTATCAATCGGCAAATTTTAAATTCACCTAATACTAACATGGGTGGCCGCTTAGGAAAGCTGGGTACCGCTAATAACCAAAAGTCGTCGCATAAGTGTAGTGACTGTGCAGTTTCTGCATTAGAACTACACAGTGGACAGGGCTGAAATGACCTTGTAGTTGAAGGGCCCAAAAACACTAACGAAACAAAAAAACGAAAAGGCTTCTAGTAATGCGTTTAACTCGTTAGTTTCATCAAACAACCAGTCTTTCGTGGCAATAAATATTCAGCTGAATTTTGAACTTAGTCATATTCAATACTGTATTAGCTCTTAACATTAACTACGTAGTGCTAACATACTTTCATTTAACGTTTATCTTGGTCATCTCAAAATTTTACAAAAAGTTCAGGACAAATCAGGACGGGAACTCGAATTTCATTTTTAGAATCAGGACAAGCTTCTAAAAATTAGGATAATCCTGATAAAATCAGGACATCTGGGCACCCTAGTTTTTTCCCCTCCAAAGTCAGACGCTATTTGTCACAGGTCCCAGCTACATTCGCAGTTCGCAATATGGTTCTGATGAAATTGCTCGCAAAGGGTTGCGAACAACTGTATTGATTAATGCTTATAGAAACAAATAGTACACTTACGAGCAAGGAAAGGTACAGTTTGAATCGACATCAAAACCAAAATTCGTATCATTGGCATCCTCCTGCTCGTTGTCATTCGACACAGTGTTTGTACCTAGAAGTATTTATAAAGGCTATATCGACAAGCTGATTTAATTTGCGAATCAATATTTTTGAAATTAAGCCCTATCTACCCGGAAGACATAAGCTATATTTTCCTGTTTGCCATTCTGCTTTCCATTTTTCGTTTCGTGGCACAGCTGGATCCAGACAGTTTTGTCTTTTCTTCTTAATGTCATAAATAAGGGAATAAATGCAAGCCTGAAATGAAACTAAGGCGGTTATCACTTTTAAGTTCCTTTTGGTTTTTGAGGAATTTTGATATAACTTACTTTAACGGTATATAAATACGGTGTTTGGTCAGTGTAGAAAACACTGGCGAATCTAAGGCGATCATTTTCGGCATTGATGCATTCACTTCCGGATTTTGGAAGGCGGGTTATTTTTTTCTATAATTTGCACAAAGTCAGGACCTCATTAAGATTTCTATAACTTCTAAGCCGTAGATACTAACAATCGTAAAGTTCTAGGTAAAGTGCCTAATGGATAAGGTGGCCCTGACGAAATTTGATGTAAAACGATTTTCATATCTTGGAACTACAAGAATTTATAAATCTTTGGTTCCTCAACTCTGAAGGATATAAATAGATTCCAGGTAAGGAACCTTACCGATCTGCACATTTATTTGTCGCTTAAAAAACCGTTGATTATTTGCACCACACCAAGTGGCATCCTTTGTTTTTCTTTACGCAGGCTGTGCATCAAGAAGACTCAAAAACACTGTCTACCAAGAATTTGTGCAGGAAAGGGACTATAAGGTCAGGACATCTTATCTTGTAATTTGAATACGACGAGTGTGCTTTTTGTTATGCATTCAATTATATTTATTTAACGCACTCACCACTTGGAGTTTGATATCAACAGAGTCTCCAGGATAAATATGATAACCTTCATGACGGTACAGAACAGGTGCTGATGCAGGTGGGTGAATCCAGACAGACACGTAGTTGTCATTCCACTCCAGTCTTCTGCTTAGTCGATCAGTTAAAATTCTCACGGACAAATCTGAACCAAGGTTAAATTAATAAATTCTAATTATATAATAGTTGATTTCCGTTACTTGACAGATCCTAACAATATTATGGACAATAACTTTGGCAGACACCCTTAAAGTTTCCATTGCATGCAGAGATTGGCGCCCAGTGGAACTTTAGCTCACTATTCCAGCGTTTCCCAAACTCTGTAACTGTGTTTCACGACCCAGTACCGGTTTCCCAGGAAAAAATACTGATCTTAACACTCAGAAATGTCATGGTTCGTAATAAAATCAATGCGTGTTTTGACCTGCGTACCATTTGGCACACAGCCTTCCATAAATTATACCCTTTAGAGTTGAACCCAATGCAGTACTTGCGCTGTGCCTCCTTTATTCAGGTAAGCGTCTCCCAAGTTGGGAGCCGCCGGCTTAAAGGATAATTTTTAACATGAATTAGTGTGGGTCGCAAAAAGTGGAACAAAACAGTTTGAGAAACGCGGCACTGCACTGCCCAACTCGGCAAGCACTGGAAAACTAAGATATACTTACAGTAATTCGGTTTGCTTAACTTTGGTTTCTGGGTGCCAATGTTGTATGTCAAGCAGTTGCCATACAAAGCCGTATCAAAATGAAATATATCATTTTCATCACTAAAATTAAATATTTATTATTAAATTATTATTATTATTAAAAATAATTCGCTGTTACCATTAAGTGAGCGAAATTTAATTCATTCAAATATCACTTTGATTTTAAAGATACTCACTATTTATTGCAAGGCTTCTTGTTGAATTCGCATTGTCTTAGTCTCAACGATGCACCAAATAGAGATTGTCCTGTTTCGTTTTCCTTTTGTAAAATTTCGCCCAAATACGATACAAGGTGTTGGAGATTGTCTCTTGATAGACCCTGGTTCAAAATTACGTTTACTATAACAGCGACGATTTATTTAGCTTTGATTTGTGGGTTGGGGTGTAAGCCAGGCAGCCATAACAGGTCAACCCCTTAGGAGGCTGCCCGCGGGAGATGAGGAGGTAGGTGAAAGGTCGAGGAAGAGGGTTAATTTGCAGCACCCAACGTTCTTTACCAACCACCCAAGTTGGTATTGACGTGGGTGTGCGTTGCTTAACTTCAGGGATCTAACGGGAACTGGTGTGTCCAACGCATTTCATGTGGAAGTGTGACGGACGAAAGCTTTCATTACGTTCACCTACGAGGGTCGAACTAAACAGAAAACTAAACCCCGGGGAAAGTTAAATTGGCAACACGGTATTATTTCTATAAAAATAACATAGATTTTCAAAAATAGTACTATTTTAAATTGTGGTAATGTTTTTAATGACGACGGACCACCAAGGGAAACCTATTACCCCGTTTAGAGACCAGCACAAGTTGTAGTACTTAGAATTAGACCCATAGTTGCTTCTGTTCCTGAAACTTGACGCGCATCGGAGCCCCACTCAAAATTGTGCACCTACTTGGACGAGTTTTAACATGCATCATTGTTAAGTTATATGTTACATTAAATATTGTAGTGTTGATGTCATTCGATCGTCCTGCTTCTAGATGAATGTTGGAGCACAAAGTTATCGACGGGAATTCATAAAATGTTGAGTATGATGTGGACTGAACAGTCTTTCCCCTAATATGAATTAAATGTTGGAATATTATATCATATAAAACATGTATGGGTAGTATTGTAAATCGTCATCATGCCCTTATCCCACCTATGGCAGGGTCGTATCTGCGGGGTCCAGTCCTCCACTCCCGCCTATCTCCCACCAGGTCCCCGTCCACCCCACACACTACCATATCCTTAAGGACAACTTGCTCCCACGTCTGTTTCGGTCTCCCCCTGCCTCGGGTGCTGCTTCCAACCACCTGCATTCCCGATATGGACCTAATGAGCGCCTCCTCCCCTCTTCTCATTACGTGTCCATACCACTTCAACCTACTCTCCCTCACTTTTTCCGTCATGTCCACCACCCCCAGGATACATCTAATATTCTCATTCCGAAATATCAGCTCTGCCATCTGGGCTACCTGCATTCTATTGACGTGGCTCTTCCTCACTGCCCAACACTCTGATCCATATAGCATAGCTGGCCCTAAACACTGCCCTGTAAACTTCCCTTTCAACTTGATTGGGACCGTCCTATCACCCAGGACTCCGCCATCCCCATTGATTCTATGGGTAACGTCAGAATATCTCCCAGTTGCTTTGGAACGTTGATCCGAAGTACTTTATCTCTTGCACCTTCTTCACCTGTTCGCTCCTAAAGAGTACGTCACCGTTATTTTCCTGCCCTTCCCAATTGAAAGCTAATTACTCTGTCTTCTTCATGATTATCTTTAGCCCTGCCTTTTCTATCGCTCCTCTAATATCTTTGGTAGTATTGTAAATCACGTAAGTAAAAATAACTTACTCTACAAAATCTTGTAAAATTCTCCAAGATTGAACAATAGCCATGGTAGCACACGATAAAGACACCACCACCCAAAATAATTTCCATAACAGCTTCCTTGTCGCAATTTGCATAACACCCATGATGGAGGTTCGAGATCCAAATTCCTGTAAAGTCCTCTGAGCTGTGGATATTTGCTGTACATCTAAAATGACAAACGACATCTCTGATTGTTATAATCTTTGCAACAAAAGACTGTGGCCATTTGACCCATTGGAATCAGCCGGCCAAGCAGGCGTGCACCTACTTTGCAACAGTGTTATCTACAAACACAACATATAAGGGCACTGATTTTCAGGTCAGAGCGACTTTGCTAGTAACCTGTTTTCCTGCTACGGTCCCAGCCGAACACCAAGGTTCCTTCTTGGTAAGACGAAGACGTCAAAAATGTCTTCATTAGGGCATCAAACAATAAGAGCGGCTGTATTGCGTTGGACACACCAACCAGCTCTCGTCTGATCACTGAAGTTAAGCAACGTAACCCCAGCCAGTACTAGCATGAGTAACCACTTGGGAACACAGGGTACTGTTAATGGCCAAAGTCGTCGTAACAGCGTAGTGTGTGTGTGTGTGTGCAGACTACATCGCAACTACGCAGTGGACGGGGCTCATGACCATTGTAGTTGATGGGCCCTAAAACAACAACGAAACAAAAGACAAACAATCAAGGGCATCTCTTTGATGTGTACTGTGATACCCATACATAGGGGCACTGTGAAGGGAGACTGGGCCCGTGACTTTGTAACTGGAAGCCTAATCCCCAACGTTAGTTGTTGGTGCCTCTGATTTGCATATATTGATGATTGCTCCATTAATATTCATCTTCTGACATTATCAGACGGGTTTCAATTGCTGTTTGTGAATTGATATAAATTACAGAAATCTACCTTTCACTTCCGGAATGTTGTCCTCGACTTTCACACTTTTGATGAATGTTGGCTTTCTTTTGGTAAAAGTAAATTGTGAAATGGTGGCATCATTATCAGTTACTTTCCAGTAATAACTATTCATTTTTGAGTTTCAATTTTATACAATGATGAAGTAGATCTGGAATAAGGAATTCAACTGCCTTGTAAATTCTTCTGTACAATTCTCTCGAATGATGGTGTTATTTAGACGAATTTAAGGAACAAACTAAATTTATTATCGTTAAAAAATTTCCATTATGATTTATACGTATGTATGTGTCATATTAGAAGAATAAATATTTAAACCAGGTCATAAAGCCACCTGCCTTTTTGATAGAATCATTTCCGACATAATAATCGCAACAAACGGATCCCCTTGATATGCGTTGTATGCTATGGACTTACTAATTCCTGTTTAATGGAAATGATAAATATTTATTAGAAAAGTGACCATCCAAAACATTCTTAAGTTATTCAAAATGTTTGATATATCAATATTGAAGGATTCTCCAATACTGTACAACGTAGAGAAAAACTGCTAACATTTTCATGTCATTCCTGAATTGGGATGGGGGCACATGTAGATAGACAGATCAGTCAGCTTATGCAGCCCCTATATACAGCAAAACGCCTCCTTTAGAAATACTGTAGTTTTCAATCAAACAGACATTTGATGGAGTTCGTTAGGTCCATTTCAGGAATGCAGGTGGTTAGAAGCACTTGGGGCAAGGGAGACCGAAGCAGACGTAGGAGCAGGTTGTCATAAGGATATGGTAGTGTGTGGGGTGGACGGGGACCTAGTGGGAGATAGACGAGATTGGAGGACTAGAACCTGCAGACCCGACCCTGCCACAAGCGGGATAAGGGTATGATGATGATGTATGAAGATACTAAAAGTTTCATGAACATCCTAAGCTTGAAAATTGGAGAACTGCGGTTTTCGTAAGACGTGGGTAGTCTAAAAAGACTATCCATTAGGCCGCTCGCACACACAACCACTTCCAGTCGCTGTACACGGCCACCAGTGGCTGTCACAGGCGGTAGAAACGTGGTCTCATGCTTGCAGTAATAGGAAAAATGCCACAAGCAGCAAGATTCAGCCACTGCTGCAGCTTGTGGCTCAGTAGCGCTGCTGCAAACGCTGCGCCTATTGAGTTTTAAAGGCTCCCTCACACCAACGCGAAACATCGCAGTCGCAGCGGATCTTTCGTGGCGAATTATTCGCATCAAAACGCTACCCATGACGAGCAATGGTCATGTGTACACCGCAGCGAATGTGTGAGGGAGCCTCACACCAACGCGAGTCAATCGCAGTCGTAGCGGAATTTTTGCCACAGGAACACGCGCCGAACAGGAGCACGCGCTGCGACGCGGTGGATTCGCCTTGGTATTCACACCAACGCGTCAGATTAGTTGGATACATTCTTATTAATTCTATTAGTTTTTCTGTGAACGCCATCTTGTTATATCAAAATTCGAACAACAATGACGACTGATGCTGTGCCATGCAGCGATTGTAAATAATTTAAATAATTCGCTGCACTTTCGCAACCGCGGGCGCGACACATTCGCTGCGGTGTACACATGACCATTGCTCGTCATGGGTAGCGTTTTGATGCGAATAATTCGCCACGAAAGATCCGCTGCGACTGCGATGTTTCGCGTTGGTGTGAGGGAGCCTTTAATTGGAATCAGTCCCAGCGTGTGGTGGCCGCTGAAAGTGGCTGTGTGCGCGAGCGGCCTTAGTAATCGTAATCTTTTAGATCACCCACTTCAAATGAAAGTTTGGCCGAAAATTTCGGGATCAAGACGAGAACTGGTGTGTCCACACAATCTCGAGAGTCTGCATTTCCATCAATACGATACTGTATGAATGCAATCGTTAGACCCATTCAATGTGGCGATTGTTCTATTACCAAAAAAGAACTTTTAAGAATTAAGATTGTAGTTAATTATCACTTTGTCAAAATTAGTAACAAAAGTTAAGAAATCGGACTTATCTACAAAACCACTGCAGAGTTATTCAATCAATCATGACCGACAATGAACCTATGATAATAAAATACTGCAAGGCGTAGTTTTGGCCCCAAAAATTCGATTTATTGACGTTCGACTTAAAAGACTTGTTTACCTTGCAAATTGAATAGAACGAATTGAGCGCCGAAGTCACCGTATATTTAACCACCTTAAGCTCCTGAGCGCTCTAAGCTGCTCAGTATTTTACGCTATGTGTTCTGTATATGTTAATTTTTCTTTACATTTCTCCCTCCCTCGCTATTGTCTATGTTTGTGTTAATGTCGTGCAGCTGTAGTCTGCTTTATTAACTTGCAGTGATTTACAGTAAAATGTCATTCATAAATTAAAGGTAAGGTACTGACTTTTAAGTATATCTATTTTTGAAAGAAGCCCATAGAAGACTATAGATATGTTTCCGAACTTCACATTCCATCTTGTTAGGGGCAACCACCTACTACACATTATGTCCAATGTAGTCATGCATTCTTCATAACCTGAATTTAAATAACTTTATATCGATTTTAATGTTACCGATCTTCTCGTCAATATAGCTGTTATCATTGAAACCCCGTTCATCTCGAACCGAGTTACGCAGCAGGTTTGTCATACTCTTGGAAGTTGACCCGTTCTAACTCGGCTATTGCCCTTTGACCAGCTCAAAATTTAGAATTGAGGAAGTCCTCGGCTGCAACTTCCTAAATAAAAAGTTAATTGCAGATTTCACTGATTAACTTGGACCAGGACTGACTTACTCACAAGGAAATACAGGCACACACAGGTCCTTTGTAACGTGGGGCCCTAAACTAAAACATGCGGAAATCCGAGGTTGAATTTGTGCGTAATTGTTTGTGGACTGTATTGTTTACTTTTTCTACTTTTAGGACTAGCAGAATAGTAACTAAGAGATTTACAACCTGAAACCAAAAATTTCAGCCAACACAAATGTTTAAATTTGACACTGACGAGGGTGTCTTTAGGAGCCAGATGTCTGTACAAAGGGATACCGTTTACGTTAGTAATTTCTCTGGCATGACGATTACTCTTATTTGAAACATGAGTGAATGATATTTCAGGTCGTTGACTGTCTATTTATTTTGAAGACTACCGATATTAGTGGTCATTTATCGCGAAAGAGGGGACGGCACCGACTTCAGAGCAGGTAAAAAGCCACCTGCCATTCTTGAAGAATGAGTAGTGAATTCATGTATTGATTGACATGAGGTTTATAATACTGTTATTTTTTTTAGCGAATAATAGAATTCACTCGTATTTGGACTTCGGGTGAGTCTTGCCACTCATGTATTCATCAACTCCAACACCATCGTCGGTAGTGGAAAAGACACGATCTTGCAAAACTCTGTCAATAATTCAGAAATATAAATTGATTAAAGAAGTTGAAGGAGGATTTCGAAAGAAAAAAGATATAGCAGCCGAATTTGGCATTCCTCCTAATACGTTATCAACAATTTTGAAAAATAAGGAATTGGTATTGAGGGCCGTGAGAGAAAGCTCCTTTTGGCCCAGTAGAAAAAGGTTAAAAAAATCCAACTTTCCAGATGTAGAAGAAGGAATGGTACAATGGTTTAAAAACACTCAGGACAGAAAACTACCAGTATCAGGACCTCTTTTAAAGCAAACTGCTGAACGTTTGGCAGATCAGTTAGGACATCACAATTTTAAAGCAAGTACGGGTTGGCTAGATAGCTTCAAACACCGTAATGGTATTACGCATAAAGTCAAACGTCGTCGAAGTACTGCAATACCAGAGGGAGATTGTGAACAGTGGAGGAAAGAAATCTTACCTGAATTAATGAGAGATTATGAACCAAGTGACATTTTCAATGCGGATGAAACCTCATTATTTTTTAAATGCCTTCCAGAAAAGACGTTGAAATTTAAAAATGAAACATGTCACAACGGTGAAAAAAGTCAACATCGTGTAACAGTTATGGTGGCAGCCAATATGTCGGGCACTGAGAAATTAAAATTACTCGTAATTGGTAAGGCCAAAAAATCTGCGCTATTTAAAGGAATAAAATCACTACCAGTCATGTATGAACATAACAACAAGTCTTGGATGACAACGTCGATCTTTGAATCGTGGTTAAAGAGAGTGGATAGAAAATTTCAACATGATAAACGCAAAGTACTTTTATTCGTCGACAATTGTCCATCGCATCCTGTAGTTCGAGCTCATGAACTCAAAGCTGTTCAAGTAGTTTTCTTGCCGCCCTCGAAGCAGCAACCCATGGATAAAGGAATTATCAAGACGTTGAAGTATCACTACAGGCGAAGGCTTGTTTGTTGGTTCCTTGAAGAGGATGCTCAAGAGAAAGTAATGGACATGAATCTTTTGGATTGTATCAGAGAATTAGACAAATCATGGGAAGATGTGAAACCAAAGACTATCTCAAAATGCTTTCGAGAGTCAGGGATTTTTAAAAACGGATTCAATGATTGTGAGTATGATGAAGATGAAGAAGAGTTATCACTTTCAAAGTGGATAGAATTTCAAAAATGCGTTGGTTGTGAAGACACTTTCCAGGAATATGTTGAAGTGGACTGCAATGCACTTGTAGCTGGTTATCCCTCTGATAGTGACATTGTCAGAGCTGTCAAAAGCACGGAGTGCAAGGATTCTGAAGACGAAGAAGTACTAGGCTGGCCTGCTTCTGTAAATGATGCTATAATTGCCATGTCTACTGTGCGATCTTACGTTCAGTCACAATTGGATGTAAATGACGACATCTTTAAGGCCATCATATTAATTGAAAAGTTTTGTGAAGCACATAAAAGGAATTCTGAACTACAGTTGAAAATGTCACAGTTTCTCGCCAGCTAGAATTGTTGCACTAAAATCTTTGAGATTCTTAATCCTTGAGATTATACCGGAAAGTATTTGACATTAGTCATGTGTATAGATAATATATGTGTTGTGAATCGTCTTTTGTCTACTTCAGATTTTTTTGGCTCATTAAATAATAGCGAGTTTCATACAATTGTATTTGTATGAGTTCAGTGGAGCCTTACATCCAGCTTCAGGATTGGAAGAGAAGTGGGATTGCAATAGGTGATATGACAGCCATAAATTAACGGTGCAATGAAATCGACCAAGGGAAGGTGAGTATTTGATTCCAATTTATTGAAATACCTGTCAGATAAAAGTAGCGAAAACTATTTCGTAGCCTATGGTAGTGAGTTTGGGGTTCCAAGTGAAATAAAGGAGGAAGATAACCGTTGATGCCAATAGAAAGAGGGGTGGAACTCCCAAGTGATTTTAACTAACACATTTGGGTAAGGTGAACAGACTTCTCTTTGTAAAAGTCGGGACACACAAATAGCTTTAAAATTCAAAAACTTATGTATACTTTCTCTCTCTCATTTGTCAACCTTAATAATAATTACTGTATCATATTTTGTTCCAAAATTATAGAACCCTCAACGATGCATCTCTTTCTTGGTCCACTGGACGTTTACTTAAGAAAACGGCCTGGCAAAGGCAGTAAAATGTCGATTTCTGTTTGTATTTCAGTCACTCGTTGATAAATTTTGACACCACATGACGTCTTTCACGTATCTGATTGTCCTAGTTAGGATCATTTTAATGCTAGACCTATTATTAACCCTGGCTTTGGTTATCGCCCTCAGCCTACCCGAATTGAAATCTGATTCTCCAATTGTTCCATTCAAACGAATTTCCTCTTCCCTGCAAGTAATTTTATTGGTCATTCACAGATATTTGCATTGTGCAATTTACCGATTGACTTGTTGGTTGGATGTTAAGTTGACGGTGACTTCCTTTCGACTTACAGTTAGGAAGTTTGGAATTCGAGTCCTGATTTGGGCTTCGATTTTGCCAGAGCCTTGTGTGCCTATATGCACACTATGACACTAATGAATACTCGACCACTTCGATTATATAACATTTTATTGACGAGTAAAAATTGAATTTATTATATAAATGAAACTTAAGAATGCAGTTGGTAGGTCATTACAAAATTATTGGTCAGCACTTTCTTGGGGTTGTTCCAGCTCGTGAATTTTGCAGTCACAGTTTCCTGGGTAATCACAATATTGCATTTCGTTATTCCAACATAGGCCTCGTTGACATGTCATGCCAACCGGAATACCATGGTCACACTTGTAAAATATCGTGCAGTTCACAGAATCCGGTAAGAGGTCACCAGTCTTCTTGCAAATACCTGAAAACATATTTCTTAATCTAAGAAGCATCGAAAATCCGTTTTTTAATTGTTGTTACACTCGTCTTCCTTCTCCATTTTTTAAAATTTATCATTTACAGTCTGAGAAATGTGATTACTGCTGTTAAAAAAAAAGGAAAGTCACTTACCTTCAGGGATACCCATCACTTGACATGCAACTGAAAAAGAAAATCAAACTTTGTAGTCATGCTTATTCAAAGCAAAAGCAATTATGTAGCTAAGTTACTGACGCCAGGAATTGAGCGCCTACACCTGAGAATTATGCCAATCCAAACAGATTTGTTTGTAGAAAGGGTTTTTTAAGGTACAAGTGACATCGTACGCACCACACGGGAATACGGCTTTACTTCCTATCCGACGGAAGGGGCAATGGGAGCCTGTCTTTCACCCTAAAAACCCACCCGCCTCAGTCAGGATTGGGCCTGCACGATTGGACTGTACCCCAGTTTGGGGTAAGGAGTACGGTTGCATACTCATTAGATAGGCGAAAAGAGGCAGAAACGGATGACATAAATATAAGAAGTCCGAGCTGTTGGGTTTGTGGGTTTACATTTTTGACTGTCGACCAAATGCCACAGCTCTTTTAGTCACCTAGTCTGATTTGCGCGGATCCAGTGGGCCTTATCCTGTATATTCAACGTCGGAGCTCACATGGGGGTTTGTGAAATCCTTTCCGCTTAATAACTGTAACAAGAGTGCAGCCTAAGGAAACAGTTCAAAACAGCTTATTTTCAATTGCGAAGTAGGTGAACATGTTGGCTACTTCCTAGGTGTGAAAGGCTACAGTTCAATTGCCTGAGGTGTGGAGCGGCGAACTGCGTTGGACACCAGTTCTCGTCTGAGCACTGAAGTTAAGCACCGCAATCCCAGCTAGTATTGACATGGGTGGCCGCTTGAGAAAACTGGGTACTGCTAACACCCAAAAAATCGTCGCATTAGTGTAGTGTCTGTGCAGTCTCTGCTTAAGAACTATGTTGTGGACGGGGCTCTAATGACCTTGTAGTCGAAGGGCCCTAAAATACCAACAAACAGACAACAACAATCAATTACCTGGGAGCAGCTATCTAAAATAATAATGGTGAGATAGACTTGACCCATAAGCTCAGTGTAGGATGAATGAGAAGTAGACAGGCAAGTGGATGTATTATGCGATCGGAGGATCCTAATGAGGCAGGGAGTGTTGTTCAGTGCGCAAAATCAATGAGAAAATAGTGCGAAAGTAATGTGCAAGGGCAGAAACAGAGACACCTTTCAGAGAAGATGAAATGACTAAAATAGTATTGGCATGTCATCACAGAAATGCAGCTTGTAGAAAGTAGAAATAGGCGAGAACAAACATGGGAGGAAGTTATAAGGTAGACAAAAACAAAGGATGTTATGAATTGCAGCTGTACCTAGCATCTTATCGACTAGATTTTTAAAGTTTTGATATTTGATAAACTTGCCTGCAAAGAGAAGTAAAGCAACTCCTAACCCTTTTCCCGCCTATAGCAGGGTGGGGTACCCATCTTGTCCCTCTGAATGGACGCAAGGATGATATTTTGGACATTTTTTCCGCAGCTGGTTGCCTACCAAAGCTACAACCCCTACGCTTATTCATTGTCGGCCTACTGTTGGTTTCGGACATTCCACCGACGCCAGGCAGCGAGCTCCTACACCTGGAAATTTTTTCCTCCTCTGCCCGTTGCGTAGTAGAGAGGGTTCTTTTACGTGCAAATGCCATCGTACACCACACGGGACCTCGGTTTCACTTCTCATCCGAAAAGAAGACTCACTGGGGGCCTCTTTCTCGCTCGAAAGAAACCAGCTCAGGAAGAGTCCAGTATCGAGCCTAGAACTACTGACGCAGTCACCGAGCGTGCTACCCACTACGCTACCGAGGCGGGTACTTACCTGTAAAGAGAAGAACAGCAAAAATCATTGGAACAAACTTGCTTGCCATTTCGTGAAATGTTAAGGCCGGACGAGAGTGAGATGAAGCTTCTGAGGTTTCAGGTGAGTTTGTGCTTACAAAGGTGGTATTTAAACCCTTTTATAGATCATCGTGTAATTCAGGCCAAAATCTGAATAGATATAGCTGAGTCAATAAACGATACTTCGGAAAATTTAACTGTAGCTATCGTAATATTGAATTATGAAAGATCTAATTTTCAACATACTTGTTTGTACTGAGATAGTCTGATTGACAAGTAAATGTAATCCAAGTAACTTCAAAACATGTTTACTAACTTTCAGTATGTCGGCTTTGACACAAGCATTATTTTACTAGAAAACATCATTTCGAAGGGGAGCATTCCAGACATAAAGCGTTTAATTCAAAGGCAGGGGCGTGCCAGCACAGTGTGCAATGTGCGCAATACACACAGGCGCCCAGGGTTCTCTACTTGCTTCGTAGATCCGGCCTCCTGATCTGCCATAGCCAGTGATAGGAGCGGAGTCACCTTTTTTCATTCAGGAGGGGGAGATAGGGGCGCCAACTAAATTCTTGCACACAGGCGCCGAACACTACTGGTCCTCCACTGTTCAAAGGTGTAATTGTTGTGGTTATGCTGGGACGTGTAGTTGTTACTGTTCCATTTTATTTTGTACTCTGTTCTTGTTCGTTGTCTTTTATTTGATTCATCGATTGGCAGTATGCTGATTGACCCAAGGCAATTTCTCCCCCCCCCCTCAATGCCTCAATGGGGCACAACTGATGAGGCATTTTTGTATTGCTATCCCCATTTCTATACTGCCAGTCCAACAGTTGCAGTCCAATCTGTAGTTGGCTAAACTACAAGATAGGACATTTTCTAAGGGGCAGGAGAGAGCCTATTTTAGTAGCTAGCTAGATTTATATAAAACGATTCTGAATATTTAAAAATATTTGGGGCGCACTTTTTTTTCGATGTGCTCCCCACTGACCCGCTCCTGGATCCGTCACTGGCTTGACCTCTTGATTGGTAATAGGCCTATGCTGATTGAAGACCGAGTTTCAGTTGGACGTGCTTTTGACAGCTGTCTGCCTGAATGATCGTGCAACCCTTTCAGCCATCACTTGCAACATTGTGGGCGGAAACACCCATGGTGTAATTCCTTGCCAAAATACGTACTGTAGTTAAATAAAAAGTAAAACCGAGTACTCAGCCTACTGTACATGTTGTAGTCAGTCCTCTTTTGAATGACCCTTAAAAGCTAAGCCCGTACTAGAATGCAGTGCGCAAAGCACGCATGTGCGTCAACAGATTTACCCCGCGACTTTTATTCTGCCAAAACACCTTCTTCATCTTGATCATGTTTTGAATTCAAAGTTGGCCAATTCAATCATTTAAAACTCTGTAAGAAAAAAAGACACAAAAGTAAGCCTGGATATTAGTAAGGTAAGATAGCCGTAAGATATTTCTCTTCATTACTCTAGGAGAAAAAGAAGGTGCGTTGAGTAATATACAGTATATGTTAATTAATGGAAATGGAGAGAATTCGAGCCCTCGAATTACTTAACAGGGTTATTGTAGGATTTCAACATCTTGAGATTAGGCTACCATCTGGTATCTCACCATATTACACTACATCGTGCAGGTAAAATACTCTGGAGGTACTGTATAAGACGAACATTTTGAGTTTCGAATCCGCAATCACAAACTCGATGTTGAAATCAAAATATTTGAAAAGACTTGGTGGTGGCCAAAGTTTGCAAAGCGTGGTGGCGACATTGAAGCAATCAGTTCTGGTATCATGTTAATTGATAAACATAATTGTCATTACCATATTATGTCATTCACAGATATGAACTCACTTCGAATCTAAGCACCTACTGAATCTATTGTATATAAGGTGTAACTGTGGTTCATAGTCAAACGACTGCTGTCTTGGTTAATAACGGACTAGACGAAAGTGAGCATTTCGTTATTGAAGTCTTTGTTTTCTGTTTGCAATTAAACATTTTTATCAAAGCTACTTTGGCACTAAGAGCCTGACTCCTGTTGCATTCTACTTATTGTGAAAAAGGTCAGGCACCCCGCAATATTATAACCAACAAAACATTAATTTACCTGCCAAAAATTTCAATTTTGGTTGTGTAATGCGGTGTTGGAACAGTCGGGTAGGCCGGCATCCCCCTACAGACAATTCAGCCAATATTTCCTGGGGCTCCAGACGCCCGGCTGGTGCTCCCAGTCAGAGCATGTTCATTGGACCCTCAGACCCCCACCCTGCCACAGGCGGGATAAGGGTATGATGATGATGGTGACTTAGGCACTAAGACTTCTGAAATGCGACAATAAAGCAGCATAACAAGCAAATAAGTTATTTAAGAAACAAGGTAAGCCGTTATCGGAATCTTTTAAATGTTTTAGGACACCATAAGAATAAAAGGGATGTTTGTCAAATGTCTTCATTGTATCAAATAATCAATTCTACCGCGTAATGACACAATTCCGCGATGACAAGTGTTGTCTTAGATAATACATACGAATGACAAAGGTTTTTGAACTACCAGTCTGTAAGTAATTATTGTGATTTGCATCTAAGTTAAGTAAATAATATGGTTCCTGACATGATATTTTATCTCAAGTTTAGGCTAAAAATCAGTGTTTGGTGGTGCTAACTGATTAACAAGTTGAAACGTGTAACCCATAAACTCTGTAGAATGGATAAAGTGTAGACGGACAGGTAAGTGAGATGTTATGCGATTGGGGGCTCACAATGTAACTCGAGAGTAAGTTCTGTAAGCCAGTGAGTGGACCAGCTAAGAGTGTTGTTCAGTACATAAAAGCAATAAGAAGTTAATGTGAAGAGCAAAATTACTTGAAATCGTTGAGTAATATTAGTGCTAGTAATGACAAACATTGCTTGAACAAGCATGTGTGAACTTATGCATGTTTCTTGCGTCAGAATTAGTTCCTCCAAAAATTTGAAAAAAAATCTTAAAATTTTTGTTTGGGAATTTCCTTGGACCGTCCTAATCTCAAGACCTGTGCTTGAAATGAGTAATCATTTGATAAGTACGAATGAACTTCAGACACCACTTGATTCGCTGTGACGTTGGCAGCCTGTTCGAGTCCGCTAAATCAGCACCTCCTATATATGAAGGCCTACACATTGCATAGTGACGTCAGCAGAGGTAGTCCATTCGTCTTACCATTGCTTTACAAGAAAATCATTAGTATAGAGACTATACTAATGCCTTTTAGTGTTTAATTTGGTGGGTGTATACTATAGACCAGCGGTCTGCAAACTGTATTCTGTGGAACCCCAGTACATCTCTGGGGGTTCCGCGAGTCAAAATAAAAGTTTGAAAAAAAATTATGAAGCACTCACTAGATACCTAGTGTTTATTACCAAAAAATATAAAGAAACATGTATTTGGAAATTAATCAGAAGCTTCATGTGTGGGCTTCCAATTCGTTAACAGTGCCAAGATATAGTGTATGTTTCTAAAGGTGGGATGGGAGTCCCCCAAAACATGGACCCTAATGACCTTTGTAGTCGGTAGGCCCTAAAACACAAACAAACCCCAAAACATCTTATAGATCTAAGGGTTCCATGAATCGACAGTTTGAAGGCCACTGCTATAGCCTCATCATTTTTATCATCACACCCTTATCCCGCCTGTGGCAGGGTCGGGTCTATGGGTTATAGCTCCCGAATACCTCCCACCAGGTCCCCATCCACCTCACACACTACCATATCCTTAAGGACAACCTGCCCTCAACTTCAGATTTCATAAAGTAGCAAATAGTCTTCATCATTATATTACCCTTATCCCACCTGTGTCAGAGTCGGGTCTGTGGGTTCTAGCCCTCCACTACCGCCTGTCCCCCACCAGGTCTCCATTCACCTCACAAACTACCATATCCTTATGGACAACCTGCACCCACAACTACTTTGGTCCCCCCTGCCCCGGGTACTTCCAACCACCTGCATTCCTGAAATTAACTTAATGAGCTCCTGCTCCGCTCTTCTAATTATGTGTCCATACCACCTCAACCTATTGTCCCTCATGTTTTCAGCGATGTCCACCACCCCAGATTACATCTAATATACTCATTCTTAATTCTATCAGCTCTCCACATCCCACTCAGGTACCAAAGCATTTGCATCTCGGCTACTTTCATTCTATTGACTGTTATGGCTTGGGGTATATCTTTTGCTTCCCTATTTCTAGCCTTCACCAGTTTAGAAATTCTCTCCCTTGGTCGTTAACTGATCAGAGAAGGCCTTGTACTTCTGGTATTTGGCCAGGGCAATAATCGTTTTAGCTGCAGTTTTGGCCTGCATACATTGTATTTTTGATTCCTGGTTCCCTTTCTTCATCCCCCTATGGAAAGCAGCCGTTTTTGCTTGATGGCTGTTTCTACCTCATCATTCCACTACCATATCTGCCTACCCTGGAATGCCTAATTTTTCTTGCGCCCCTGTCCCACATGGCATCAGCTGTCCCTTCTCAATCCCACTCTGCCTGCCTGTGACAATCTTGTTCCTGTGATATTGCTGACCCCTAATAATGACGGTCCAGGGCCCACAATGCACCCTTGAGGGCCACTTAAAAAAATAACATTCAAATATACTGTATATAAATACATACCCTGGAGTTTGCTGTTACAGTTGGAAACTTAAAAAATCTTACTGTGGGTCCTTCATCATAATTACCCCGACATTTTGGAGCACACAACGATAAGGCATAGGACACAACTATAACTGAAGACTGCTTATAAATCCAAAATCCAAATTTCATGCTAGCACAAAATATAATCCTTCACCACATAATAATGTACAATTACATTTCATTAATTATTAAATCTACTGTGATTAATAATTATTTGAATTTCACTAAAAACACGTGGGCTACAATGAATAATGAAGTACAAATTTAATGAAGGTAAGGATCTACGGGGACTCTATGTTGCAGTGGACTACTTGTAGTGACGTCATAGGATTGTTACGATCTTATGTGTAGGCCTTCATATATAGGAGGTGCTGGCTAAATCCGGTAAATTAGGATGAGCTGGGTAGATTATACTCTGCATGGATGTAGACATTGACAGCGGTGCCTTTGTACCGATGTTGTTTATAAAAAATTCGACCTGACGGCCACTTTGAGCTCATTTGGAGTATATACTCAGATTAAATGTATGACGTGTTGGTTAATAATTGTTTAATCCTTTGGGGAAGCAAGTAGTTGTTGCGTACAAGATCTGGACCCAAGATCTTCCATGACCGCCTGGACCGAACTTGCACCAAGTTGCTGTCAGAACGAATATTGTAGTATTAATGCGACTCTGTGGCGGTATACTGTAGGTGATGGTGCCATCTAGTAGGTCGTTGACAAAGTCCTACTGTAGATCATTTGAGATTAGAAAAGTATGCCGCGGCAGAAATGTAATTAATGAATATGTCAACCCCCTAGTGTAAAGCTAATAACATAATAAATGGGTTTTATAGTCAGCCGAAAATCGGAGATTTTATTCTGTTTATGTTTTAATTATTTTCTCTTTTGTATCTTGTTCACTTTCCAATGTAATGTTAACGAATTGCGATTATCTCTTCTAAACAACTACACATTTTGAATTCGTGTTTGTGCTCATTTATCTCGTTTTCCCATTGTTAAATCATTTAGAGCTTGATAGAAATCAAAAATTACGAAATAATTGTTTGTGTTAAAACCTACGTGTGATTTTAAGAATTTGATACCTGAATAGTATTTGGCTGTGATTAAACTTTGTGTTAACACCATCACAAGCTACCACTTCTTGGAAGTTTCCTCGTAATATTACATATATTTTATGGTTTAATAAAGTGTTTTGAGTTCACGAAAAATGTAGATAATAACTGGATATAGCACAAGTTTAAGAGAACTTTTCATTAAAGTTTCTGGCTTGTCATGGTACAGGGCAACATAAAGGTTATCGTAGGCCCTAAGCACTAACCGCTATACCAGTGGTTAACCACTATACCTATACAGGTCATGTTTTCAATTTATTTTCACAAAAGGTTTGCTAGTGGGTCACATCACTTCTATTTTAACTACATGTGCATGTAGGGCCTACATGTTTTAAACCTGTACGCGCTGCGTTAATAATAGAATTTCATCACATTTTGCAACACTTCTCAATACAAGCACTCTTTAATTCGTTGGCAAGAATAGCTGCCGATAATTAAGATTGTTTTACTGGGTCACAGGTTGCCGACCACTGCATTATACATTAATAATATTTGTATTTCCAATTCCAGTACAGTGTATTTTTTTCTAATCCTGTTTGCGTAGCCCTTAGTGCTTGATGAATGAGATGGACCTCGCCAGCTGAGTGATTGCTTTCGTAACAGGAGAGTCTATGGTTACACAATCGATGCTAGCGGTTGCTTCTGGACGATAAGAGACTGTGCTCTTTCCATAAGGGGTAAATAGTCATGGTCTCGTGTAAGGGTGTCACCTGCACGTAATATGACCAAATCTATTGGTACAACGTGGTATGTATCATGTCACCTGTAATTACTCAATCATATTTTCTAAAGGAAATTACTTGAAAATGTTAATTTTGAATTGTGCTAGATTCGTAATGTATGAGGCTTTATATGAAAGCTTAGGGACTAAGGAAAGTGAGCAGGAAGTTTTTCGACTAGCCAAGACCCGAGATAGAAGTAGTAAGGACGTCACCAGGGCCATCACGATCAAAGATAGGAATGGTGGGGTCCTATATCAGCCAGAAGAGGTAATTACGAGGTGGAAGGAATATTACGACAATCTCCTAAACACAAATACCAGTGAAATGGTCAGGAACATCATCCCTGCCTCCTCAGACGCTGTGGACCTGGTGAGTGGAGCAGAAATAGTCAGGGCCCTCCACAAGATGAAAGGTCAAAATTTAAGCTTGTTAAGATTCCCATTGACGTTTGGCATAGCTTGGGGATCACAGGAATTACATGGCTGGGGAAGCTTTTCAATAAAATAGCCAGGGGTGACCGAATGCCATCTGCATGGCGGGAGAGTTGGATTCTCCCACTGTTCAAGGGCAAAGGCGATGCCCAGGACTGTGGAAACTATAGAGGCATTAAGCTAATGAGCCATTCTATGAAGCTGTGGGAGAGGGTCATAGAATGTCGCCTCAGGAATTGTACTAGTGTCCGAGGAAACCAGTTTGGGTTTATGCCTGGTAGGTCAACAATGGAACCCATCTTTATTCTACGACAGATGGTTGAGAAGCATAGAGCAGTAAAGAAGGACCTGCATGCGATCTTTGTAGACCTAGAGAAGGCCTATGATAGTGTCCCACGACAGGTAGTATGGGATGTTCTAAGAAAACATGGAAGTAGATGAAGGGCATATCAGAATAATACAGGATATGTATGATGGTTCCACAACTAGGGTGAGAACAGCATGGGGGAATACCAGTGGCTTCCAGGTGAAGGTAGGGCTTCATCAAGGATCAGCTCTCAGCCCGTATCTATTTGCTTTGGCAATGGATGACCTGCTGACAGGAGTAGGGGAATGGGCCCCCCAGTGCTTGGTATTTGCTGATGATGTAGGAAGGTTAGAGGAGTCCCTAGAGGAGGTTCAACAGGGCTTACAGGACATTACAACAGCAATGGCAAAGGGGGGCCTGAAGGTGAACATGAGGAAAACAGAGTACTTAGCTTTCAATTGGAGTGGCCAGGACCAAGGGGATGTAGTTCGTTGTGGAAATGAGGTGCTACCACCAGTGAAAGAGTTTAGGTACCTAGGATCGGTGGTTCAGAGTAATGGGGAAATCGACTCCGATGTTACCAACAGAATCAATGCAGGATGGCTAAAGTGGAGACAGGCAAGCGGTGTCCTGTGTGACCACAGTGTCCCAATAAAGTTGAAAGGTAAGGTTTACAAAACTGTAGTTAGGCCCGCCATGCTGTATGGATCTGAGTGCTGGGCAGTGAGGAAGAACCACGAGAGGAGAATGCAAGTGGCCGAGATACGAATGCTGCGTTACATGGGTGGGGTGTCGCGTGCTGACCGAGTCCGCAACGAGTATGTTAGAGGCAGCTTGGGGGTGGGAGACATTGCGGAGAAGATGAGAGAATATAGGTTGAGGTGGTATGGGCATGTGATGCGAAGGGGGGAGGAGGAGCTAATGCGGTATATTATGGGGCAACAGGAGTAGGGGGAGACCCAAGCGGACGTGGGAGCATGTGGTACAGAGGGACATGGTTGCGTGTGGGGTGGATGAGACCCTGGTTGGGGATAGACGGGAGTGGAGGATCAGAACCCGCAGACCCGTCCCCGCCATAGGCGGGACAAGGGTGTGATGATGATGATGATGTGCTAGATTCGTAATGATAACCTCATAAGTCACTTAAAAGTTTTAACAGCCACGTGAGCATTCTAGGGATTACTAACAGTTTTCCTGGACTGTCTGATCGACTCTTGTGAGGATTCTGCTTTTACTTTTCATGGTAAAGTCTGTATTTGTAAAGGCTACTTGCAATAAATTGCTGGTTGCTTGCCATTTTACATATTACTGAGGGAGCTACTGTAGCACGGAAGCACCAAGGAGTCCATAGACTCCTGTATTACACTCCTTGGAAGCACTGTAGATGGGCGGAAGTTACTGACGTTTGAGAAACTTTCACAACAGATAACAGACGAAGAAATCACATTATTCGTAGTTGTTTTTTCTATCTTCCGCTGGTTAATTAAGCTGATAATCGTAAATCTCTTGACGTGCATCTTGATATCCCATTGTTTGTGAGGCCGACGCCAATACCTATTCATGTTCGTCTGTTTGAGGAAAAAACACATTGGGTAATGTTTGTATGCTGACTGGGCGATTGGTTTCTTGAAATTGATTCTTTTGATTCCATCCTCCACCACACTCTGAGGCACGTGTTGATCACTCCTTTATTCTGGTAGACATCGCCTCGACATTTGAAGTGTCGTTGTGGGCGGGTGAATGTGATCAACGTGACTTGTGATATCTCTTGGATTCGATCCTGCCATGTCCATTCCTGGTTGAGGTCTCATGGTTGGGAAGTGCTCTTAAAACCCTTTCTACGCTAAATCGAAATGTATGGATAGGTAGCATTCTTAGGTGCTAATCTAATTGTTATCTAATGATCGTCTGAATTCCCACCCACTTCATATTGAAATTATAGGTCCCCCACATTTTGTAATGAAGGCCAACCAAGTTGCTTTGTGTTTGGTTAATACCAATTACTATTAATTCGTTGTGATTTGGGTATGCGTGTGTAGAAAATAACGCCGGATATCACAGGTGAAATGTCAGATTGATGAAACTCTTATACTGTATAATCAAATTCACTGAGGTTTTAATTAAATTCTAAATGATAGGTGAAGTATGACATGGTTGAGTGTAGTGTTGAAATGTTTGCTCATTAGTAAGTGTTGTTAAATATCAATGGTGTATTGTGAAAAATGTTTATTTAAAGATTTGTCTGTGATAAAAATGTTGAATTTTTTTATTACAGTAGTTTGCCATCCGAGTTTCGACCATAACGTCGGTAAATAAATCTTATAGAATTGATTTCACTCTCGATTTTGAATGGTGATGCAAACCTGGTTATTTTCTGACGTGGCTTATGTGTCACCTTTCAATTTTTGAATTATTAACGGATTTGTAATAACGTCTGCGAAGTCGTCATCCACCAAGGGCCTACTGCATTATCTCTACAGGTGATTTTCTGTTTTCAATGTTTCGAAAAAAAAAACCACTGCAAAAAAAAGTTTAAAAGGGCATAAAATGAAATTCCAATTAGTCTTTGCCCTTTCGTAGCGGGAATACCGATTAAAGAGATCATTTGTTATAAGCAGGGCCGGTGTTACTCCTCAAAGTGTCCGGGTCCTTTGCCATGTACTTAATTGCAGGTTAGGGATTTATGGCACAAGAATAACATCCTAAACAATTTCAGTGTTTGCTTAGGTGATCTTGGCAGTTGAACTTTGTACCTTGTTTCGTTGCACCTTTATCCCACCATAATTTTATGTAAGATGACGCCTAGAAACATTGTTGAGCACTGAGGGGTGGCACAGGCTCAGAAGTCTGTTTTCGGTTAGAAGTGTCTGGTACTTTAAAATTCTAAGAAA
This sequence comes from Trigoniulus corallinus, assembly GCA_013389805.1. NCBI lineage: Eukaryota > Metazoa > Arthropoda > Diplopoda > Spirobolida > Trigoniulidae > Trigoniulus > Trigoniulus corallinus. The sequence continues at coordinate 17,495,574 of JAAFCE010009109.1, forward strand.
GTTTTATAATAGAATTTCTTTGTGTAAATATTTTGGAACCCCCCACTAATAATATTTTCTCCAAGGTGCCGCAAAGCCCCACTCGGTCTTAGTCTCGTAAACATTTGCATGGCTGGATCACTACCTTAAATGGGCCATGCCTGTTCGTCCACTTCATCTCATTATACTGTTTGACGTTAGCCCCCACAGGGAATCAAGAACGGACGCCTGCTTCAAGGGTAAAGAGACGGAAAACGAATTCTTGATAATGAAAAGGCGTCATCGATCTCCATGTATAGAGTGGGAGCGGTGAGTTGCGTTGGACACACCAGTTCTTGTCTGATCGCTGAAGTTAAGCAACGCAAGCCCAGTTAGTACTGACATGGGTGGTCGCTCAGGAAAGCTGGGTACTGGTAATACCCAATAATCGTCGCATTAGTGTAGTGTCTGTGCAGTATATGCATTAGAACTATGCAGTGGACGGGTCTCTAATGACCTTGTAGTTGACGGGACCTTAAACACCAACAAACAAACAATCCATGTATAGTTCGCAGAGAGGTAATGTCAATTACGTCGTATCAGAATCATACGAAAGCACTAAAAGGGTTGTGACCTTAGGGGTAGGTAGCAAGCCAAGTAAAATGTCGTCTTCAAGGCCACTACCTTCATTATCTCTTCCTCTATCGATTTAGCCGTATCTTTTCGTTTTTTTTTTACTTCTTTCTGATTACCTACCTGGAACTAATGAATGCTCAACTTTTCTGCAAACGGAAATTAAGTTAGATAAAAGACAACTCCAAATATTGTTGTTTCCCAACTTGCCTCAAAGTAGATGCGACCCAGTTATACCTTTCAAGTTGTTACTTTCTCCCTTAACAAAATGACACGTTGTTAGTTATTAGATTTTTTTATTAATTTTCTTGATTAACAATATTAATCCAAAAAAGTAAACGTTTATAAAGTCGGAAATTTCAACCGAATTCATTTCCAAAGTATGCTTTCTTGTACTATAGTATGGATATGTGTGGTCAGTTTCTTTTTTTTTTGGCTCTAGCACTCGCAGTCGCAGGTAAAATCACAAAGTCCTTCTCCTTTATTCCAGCAAGTGTTTACCGGACATGCAAGAGGGTATGGAATTGGTCCCTCGCATTCGTAAAATACAGAGCAGTTGAGACTATCTGGTAAAAATTCGCCATCCACTTGGCATGTACCTAAGAGAAAAAAAGGGGGTTGGATGTGATTGTATAAGAAAATGAAATGGACACCAACCTAGTACTGGACCATTGTAGGATTATGAAATAGCACGTTGAGGGAGGCTGATGTTCGTCATTCACATGTTAGCATTTGTTGTTACTTACCACATGGATCACTCTGTATATTCCTTACGACGAAAACTGCAAATGTACAACAAGATTTTTATAACATTAGTTTGAAAACGTGTAAGATCGTAAGGAAATTGATAAGGAATTCGTGATCTTTGTCAGAATCAGAATTGGATCTTTTTTTGCCTAAAATATATGTGAAATTGATACATACCTAAAGTGAAGGCACTTAAAAATAAGGCGAGATGCAACTTTGATGCCATTTTATTGACTTTGAATCTGATTTTAATGGTTTTGTGTTTAGTTTCTCCCTTCAGATATGCTTTGATTTACTACGTTTCATAATTGTAGTCGTTATTTTATATATATATTGTTTGGTTGATATCTCTCACTATCTTGTTATCCTGATAAGACATTACGAATGACTTTGATGCAGATGGACTGATAATGAAGTGCAAGCTATTTCAGACATTATCTTGTTAATAGGAAAGGATTTGTTGAGTTCTCTGGTGATATCACTTTTTTTCTCTCTCTCTGATATTAATTGCTAATCAGTTGGTTCTTAGAAAAACATCTATCTGCATTGAACTCTGTTCAATATTTTATAAACACACATTTTCTCTCATAACAAGGCCCATTATCTTAAGCTTGTAGAAAATCCCGAAATACAAGCCACTGACTAGCGTCAATTTCACGGTACCCCTTGCACATAGCCCTTTTAGATTTACCTTCACTCCGATTGTGCAGTGTTGGTGATATTACGCTAATAACTGCAGTGCAGACCGACGTTTTCCAGTTTAGGCAGGTGCGTGGATCACTGATGACATCAGGCACTTCAAATAATTGGTTGTTTTATGGATCTATTATCAGAATGTACATGGAATGATATCTATACTCTCCGTAATGACTGATAAGTTACTGGGGTCATCTTCCAGCGACTGCTGATGAGTTGGACGTTTTTAATTAAGTTTGACCATTTATGACGGAAAACTTACGCATTCTTATTATTTTATATATTGCAAAACTGTCCAAGATTAAGTTTTTTTTATTGTAAAATGTCCATGTTCTTGTGTCGGTTTTGACATTGCCTTTTAGTTGACCCCGTGGTATTTTCACGGAGAGGTTTTGATGGCGTTGGAATGTCAAGTTCAGTCGTAGACTCGCGGTTGTTATAAGTAATTATCAGTGACATCTTATTACTGCCTGGAGATTTCAAGACCTTTTGTATTGATCCATGTCAAAAAGTGTCCTTCCATTCGGCACTGCCTTCTTGATTCTTCGTAGCATGTGACAAAGGGTTGTGACATGATGTCAGCAACAAAGCAACTCTTAACTTTTTTGCTGCCTCTGGCGGCAGGGTCGGACATCTGACCGGTACCCAGCTGGTTGCCGACCCAAGCTGCAACCCCTATGCTTATTTATCGTCGGCCTACTGTTCGTTGAGGAATTCCACCGACTTCAGGGTGCGAGCTCTTACACCTGGAAATTTTTCTTCATCTACCCGTTGCATAGTAGAGAGGGTTCTTTTACGTGCAAATGCCGTCGTGCACCACACGGGACAACGGTTTTACTTCTTATCCGAAGGAAGGCGCACTGGGGGCATCTCTCGGATACTAGACCCGAGCACGCTAACCACTGCTTCACCGAGGCGGGATTGGCAGGATGTCGGCAACCTGTTTTCTGAAAACCATTGTCCAATTTGTCGCTCCGGACACCCCATTGTCCAACTTTTTGTCTTCTCATGGAGTTTGCAGCCTTACCATAGGCGGGAAATGGGGTTGAAGGAAGGAGGCTGCTTGCATATCCCATTGTAACGCCCAAATACGAATGATACGTGAACAATGTGGAAGTTATATAGCCAGAGATTGTCATACTTTGCGCGTTTTCTAGAAGTTCAAAGACATTTATCAAATCCATTCCAAGGTGCATTGATGCTATAAAACAGTGTTTCTCAATGTGAGCGATTATCTGACTATCCACTTTTGGGGAGCAATGGTCAAATTGCATGAGCGAATGCACATTGAAACCCGCCTGTGGCTATGGGTCACGCAACCCATATAGAAATGATGCACATGATTTTCTGGGTTGTAGCCCATAATGTATACACGTGTTAAATTCTCTTTGTGGGGATTATCATGCAAATTTAAACTCTTAAAAGCTAATGTGGGCGAATTAGGAAGTGAACCTAACAAAGTGGGCGTTTGGTCCAAAAAGGGTTGAGAAATATTGCTATAAAGTATCTTATAATGTCCAGAACATAATGAGCATTTAAACAACCACAGCTCTTTAATTGCAGTTTCGTCAAAGTCCCTTTATTATGCAGCTAATTGAAGTTAGGAAATCCACTGAAATCCTGGAAGAAGTTTGGAAATCTCTGTCCTAAATTTCAAAATTTAGATGCTGTCGCGTTAGCCATTACACTTTATCTACATGCACTCGGATGCTGCAGATACTGAGTTGAGCATCGTAAATTGTTACTCATTATCATCTACACTACACCTTAACACCATAGCAATGATATTGACCCTAGGCTTTCGGAATTGGCAGCAGCGTGAGTAGATAATGAAAATTCAATCCTTATCATACATAATCTGTTTGCAGATTTTATGCTAGAAGCTGTTGAGTAACAAAGTGGGAGACAGACACCAAAAGCTTTGAAAAGCACTGGAAAATCGTGGGTGAACTGTTGGGTGACAGCTTTACCGGGATGGCAGTTGCGCTAGTGCCTCATTAATCGAGACACCGCTTAGAAGTTGAACAGGCAAAATATCTATTCGTAGTTTTATTTTATTCCTTGTACTGTAGAAATCCGATAATCCAAACTTGTTAATTTGTAATGTACGCCTATTTAATCATCTTCTTTGTCAAACCCTTTTATTGTCTATGGTAGCTGTTGTTTGTTGGTGTTTTAGAGCCCTTCAACTACAAGGTCATTAGAGCCCCGTCCACTGTGTAGTTCTAATGCAGAGACTGCACAGACACTACACTAATGTGACGATTTTTGAATACTAGCGGTACCCATCTGTGGTAGCATTGGGTACTTTAAAAACAAGAATGGAAGATGAGACATAAATGGACAGGGTAGATGAAGTTGGGAACAGAAATGGACAGGACAGAGACAAAGAGGGAGAACAGGAGATAGGACGGAGAAGAACTATGAACCATGGTAGTATTATATGGGTGCCACAGATATGCAGGGATAGTGTTTATTCGTATCTAATTAAATGTGGCTATCAATTGGTTTGCAACTGTTGCAGGTGGAACTGGTTAACCTCAGCTTTTGAGAGATTGTTGATGACGCTAAAAAATGACTGTTTGATTAGTGCTTTTTTATTGTTTTTCTCAAGCACTTTCTGTGAAGTCCGTTTTTAATCTAAGAAGCGTTTCTCCTAAATCACTTCAGTTGAATATTTATGTCATCAACAAACATTCAGAAACATTTATCTTCGATCCTTCCTGCATCCTGCTCATGCTCTGGTGTCTCCATGAAACAGGCTCTCAGTAACCTCACAGCAAATATTTCTTGATGGTCCCACAACGATTCAGCCACTGGCAAGCATCTTGAAACACTATTCATGTTTGAAGTTGCGAACATTGTTTAGCATTCATAAACATTGTTCACTGTTGAACTCCAATTTTAGTCTTTATCTTTGGTAATTTAATTACTGATGTTAAAAAATAATTTTTTTTTACGGGGTGATAGTTGAAATTTTATTATGTGTTAGTATGGAGAGGAATGAATTGCAAGCACATTTCCTTATTGATTTTAGAGGATATTGAAATAGGTGTTATTGATGAACTAAGTATCTTCTTTCTGCTTGTAAGTGATGAGTTTCGTGTGCAATATCATTGACTTGTTTACAATTTCTATAGTTGAATGAGTCATTAATAATGATAACCTTAAAAATGATAAAGAATTTCAGTATATCCATTGAGGTACACTGTATAGATGAGGTGATCCAACGTGTACTCTCTAAGGCACTCTTTAGTGGTGATGCTAGATGAGTGTTGGTTTTTTTAAAGGAAAAATTTACAGCAAACAGTTCGAACTTTGTTATCTTTTAAGTACTATTTATCATCTTGTCCACTTCTGGTAGCAAGACGTAGTTCGGGTAACTGTTTAGTCACATTGAATAACCTCGCTGAAGAATGAAGTACTCGTTAGTGATTATGAAAGCATGTTTTAATTTCTCAAGCAACTTTTTTTATTATGAAACTCTGAGTGTGGCTTGTTTTTTCCTCCTCAGATGATTATTAGACTATCTACTTATCTGGCGGGTGGAGGATAAACCTGAAAAAAATGTTGAGGTCGTTAGGTTAGTCCATTACACGTATTTAGTGGTGAAAAAGGCATGACTTACAGAATGTCACTCTCTTGTAACTGTAAATCGCAGTTGGGATTGATAATAACGTAGGACGTCTTATTAGTTTGGTGGTTAAAATAATCTGTTAACAAACCAAAAAACATTGTTAATAACTTTGATGAACGATACTAGATAAGCTCCACTAAGTTATACAAAGGGAACTTTGTTCGAGGTGCTCAGATAATATACCTCTGCATATGGTACTTAGATTTTGCACATTATGAATTTTTTATGTAATTAAATTTGTACTTTCAGCTCCACGAGATTTTTTAACCCAGTAAGCCATAAAAATACCTAGGTAGAACAAGGGTATCAAACTGGCGGCCCTTGAAGCCTAGAGTTGCGGCCCTCACAATCGCTATCATACAGTTTGCTACACACGAGAGGGGGACAGTTAACCCTGGGCGTAGTTGGAATGGGGTGCCATGTGTCATAGTTTGATTAAAACTATTAATCAAATACCATTTCGGCAACTGTCAGGTCAAATAAACTCCACACTGCATAGACCTCATGATAACGTCTATGTTACCAATGTGGCCCTCGGGGTACCTCCAGTTTGACATGCCTGAGGTAGAACTTCCTTATTTCTCATGCTTCAATGCATTATTTTGCAGGTAAAGATTCTGCATATTAAAATTCCACCTGAGATCAGTAGATTCTTGCAGGTAAAGGGGTATGACGTAAATGGATGACAACAGTTTAAATTGCGAGTCTTGCCTACTGCTAGTCTCAGCCTGTTATTTGTCATAGAGCAAGTTGGTTGACAACATGTCGAAGGCTGTCATTTCCCACTTGATGTGTGTGGATAGCTTTTTCTGTAATACAGAATTGATAAACAGAGTGCTCAGGAAAGGAGATTGTATTCTTTGAAGTCCAGGCACTCACAACTGGAGTGGCCTACTGTATAAGCTATTTGATTGAAATGTTTGTGGAACAGTGTCTAACCCCTAATTTCAGTTTAAAAACCGTGCGGATTACTTAAGAACCGTACTGGAAAAGCCTCTGTACGGAACTGTAAAGATATAAAATCATTGTGAGTGGAATCGTTCGGCTTAAACAACTGTGCGAAACGTCCATTGCCCGTCTGGAATTATCATTCCAGGTGCAATGGTAAATGCTAGTTAAGGATATGTATAATGATACTATAGCTTTGGGGAATATACTGGAGGTTCGAAGTAAAGGTTGGGGTACACCTGCTGATTAGAGCTTGGAATTGGTGGACGACATTGAAAACCTTGGTAGCTTCCAGTGCCGTTGCTAGGGTTGTCCCCCCCCTCTCCCGAAAAAAAAAGCTTCTTCTGCTTTGATGTCACCCCATTTGTCATGGTGCAAGTGGTGTCACCCGGTGCGGCCCGCACCCCCTAGTTGCCATTGGTAGCTTCAAAGAGGAAGCAGAGAATGTGTTAAATGATATTAGAATAGCGATAGAAAAGTGTGGGGTGAGGTAAGCATGTAGAAAACAGTGCATCACTCAATTGGGACGGTTCCAGAGATATGGGAAAGTGGATTGAAATCCCCAACAAAGCTAAAAGGGAAGTTCTACAGGGCAGTGGCTAGTCCTGCTATGCTATATGCATCGGTGTATATTGGACAGTGCGGAGGAGCCATGAAAATAGAATGAGGGAGCAGGAATGCGAAAGTTGCTGCACATGGGTGAGGTATCAATGAGATATTAAATTAGCAGTGAGTAAATTAAGGTTAGTGTGGTAGTGGGGGGGACATTGAGGTGGTATGGGCTTGCTATGAGCACAGGGCGAGAGGGACAGTTAAGTCCATAAGGGGATGTAGATTATTGGGAGTTTATTGAGGGCAGATTACTGGGGCAGAGGAAGGGCCTGGTGGGAGATAGGCTAAAGTGAATGGCCAGAACTCGTAGTCCCGACTCTGCCACAGGCGGGACGGTGCAGCCAGTTGTCCAACCTGATGGTATGCATGCATTACTTATCCACTCATGATCCAGATGTGAAGTTCAGTATTGACGTCAGATGCTTAACACTTAAGAAGCTATATTTAATATAGCTCAATATGTTAAAACTGATGATTATTGTCCTACATCGCTTACCACTCACAGTTACTTGTTTTTTGAGTTTCCCACGTGGTAGCCTTCTTATATAAATCCGATCTACCCGATTAAGATAGCATCCGAGTAAAGTTCATGGGAAAGGATTAGTAAAGTTCATGGTAAAAGATTGCTCATGGTTGTGAGGACACTAGTAGTTATCAGAATGTCTAGCGATACGAGTTACTATAGCTTAAGGAATGGAAAGGGTGGATCAAACAACCTGTTAACTGGTATTAAGCTTGTCTACCGAGGTAGAAGACAGCGAATATTCACACCTGAAAGTTGACATATCGTGCGTTACACAGGCGTCCTAGGACGGCATCGCATCAATGCAGCAGTAGCTTTTTATTAGTAAGAGTAATCATGGTTTTCTAGAGCAGTGCTTCTTAAAGTAGAGGGTGCAAACTTTCAAATTTTGTATCATTGAAATAACAGTTGGGTGTATTAGCCCTTGCAGCTGCTGGGTTATTGCAGACGATAGCCGTTAAATTCTGAAATTTGCGGGAGCGGCAGGTTGCGTTGGACACACCAGTTCTCGTCTGATCACTGGAGTTAAGCAACGCAAGCCCAGTTAGTACTGACATGGGTGGTCGCTCGGGAAAGCTGAGTACTGCTAATAGCCAATAATCGTCGCATTGGTGTAGCGTCTGTGCAGTCTATGCACTAGAACTATGCAGTGGACGGGTCTCTAATGACCTTGTAGTTGACGGGACCTTAAACACCAACAAACAAACAAACAATCTGAAAGTTGCTGATGCTAAAAAGTTTGCCAATGTGTAGTTTCTTTTCTGTGAAGAAAGGGTTCGTTTGTTCCGAGGAACATCGCAAGTTCCATGTGAAGCCACGACCTTGTTTTCTAGCGGCGTAGCCTAAGGAGGCCTCAGGTGTGAGAATCGCCATTTTCGTCCTTCGGAAATAAACCTCCAGCTTTATCCGGGGTTGAACCTATACACCGCGATTCAAGGGCTATTTGTATTACACTCGGGTACGAAGTCTGCTTGAGAGTGTGAACCGTTTTGGCAATCACACTCTGAAACGCACCAAAAATGATTTATTCGGACCTCAGATACTTCCGTTACTTGTGAGAATTGTTTGTGGGGAAATTTGAGGTTTTTTCCTAGGCGGTGGTGGGCTACAAAAATCTGTTAACCCATCTGAAGAGAATTCTTTAACTGTCATTCCGAAAATGGAAACTGGCAACTTACCGATTGTTAGAGATGGAAGTTTAAGGTTTTCCAGTCTTGATTTCACTAAATTATTAATTTGATTTCTTTCTGATGTTACTTCTTTAGTGATTCCATTGCCGTTGTACTAATAAAGTATGGAGAAGGCATTAGAAATGTCAACAAATTTATCAACCCATGTAAAAGGTCAAATTTCTCCTCTTGTCCTTCAATAAATCCTGATTTATTAAATATTAAGAAACAAAAATGTGTTTTTCCGAAGGAAAAACTTGAGAATAAAACAGAGGTGTCACTAGAGTTGGCGTCACCTGGTGCGGTGACGCCATGGTGTCACGGGGAACGGCAAATTGCGTTGGACACACCAGTTCCCGTCTGATCAATGAAGTTAAGCAACGCAATCCCAGCTAGTACTGACATGGGTGGCCGCTTGGGAAAACTGGGTACCGCTAGTATCCAAAAAAATCGTCGCATTAGTGTAATGTCTGTGCAGTCTCTGCATCAGAATTACACAGTGGACGGGGCTCTAATGACCTTGTAGTTTAAGGGCCCTAAAACACCAACAAACAAGCCATGGTGTCACCCCTCCCCCTATCCCGAAAAAAAACCCGCTCTGTTCCATCTTCTGTTTTGGTGTCAGAGCTATTTGTCGTGGTGTGAGTGGTGTCACCCGGTGCGGTCCGCACCCCTCTAGTTGTTTGTTGGTGTTTAAGGTCCCGTCAACTACGAGGTCATTAGAGACCCGTCCACTGCATAGTTCTAATGCATATACTGCACAGACACTACACTAATGCGACGATTATTGGGTATTAGCAGTACCCAGCTTTCCCGAGCGACCACCCATGTCAGTACTAACTGGGCTTGCGTTGCTTAACTTCAGTGATCAGACGAGAACTGGTGTGTCCAACGCAACTCGCCGCTCCCACCCCTCTAGTGACGCCACTGGATTCAAATGATATTTCATGACTTGACTAGGGTTAATTATAAAACAACTTTGGGCGAAAGTAATCTGTTACCTCGGATGTGTTTCCATTGACGCCATATTGAGTTCGGAATAATGCAATGGGCACTCCTCCATTAGATGAAGATAAATGTTTAAATAGCGATCCATACGTCGACATCCATGACTCTGTTCTGTCAACGAAAAACTGAAGAAAAATGAGGTGCATAGTTTTATCTGTTTATTGCAAAAGTGTTATTTACAGTGCAGAATGAAGAAGTGCTGAGATGTTACTTACGGATGCCAAATATCCAGATCCAGGTGCTTGGTCAATTCCTAAAAGCAGCCTTACTATTGGTATTAAGTAATCTTTCACAAAGGCCTGATAATGTAAGACATCACAAGAATTATGAAATATTAGTGAACATTAGTGTACCATTGGATAAACATTTTGCACTCTGATGTTCCATAGGCGGCACATCTTACTCCTCCTCCTCGGCGTGGTCGGGTCTGCGGGTTCATATCCTCCACTCTCGCCTATCCCCCACCAAGTCCCTCTCCACCCCGCACGATTTAGTAGCAAATGCTTGTGTTTTAAATTTATTGCTTGCTTACTAATGGATCAAGCTTTTGGCCCAGGGCTCCGAAGGAACCTGGTGTTATTTAAGTTTGTGATTTCAACCATAATTTTGGGCATATCCATAGTTAGGTTGTTATTCATTAATAATTTTTACTGACAGTGTTTTGTAAGGCAAACAGGCAGGATTTCTATTCTGTCGGTCAATTACCTGGTACAGCAATGTGTCCACCATACTTGCGCTAAAGACAATTCCTGATGCAAACTGGAGCCGAAACATGAATGAAATGTTGGAACCTTTCTCTTTTTCATGCTAAGAAATGCATATTCATGTGTAAAAAGCACTTTATTGTAAGCATTTTAATAATCCCCGTCTCTGGGGCAACTGATTATATCGCCACAAGTACCTTTTCAATTTCTGACATGTATAATGCAAAGGCGTTGTTGGCTTGGAAGTGCATGAACCTCATGTTGGAAGATTGAGACAATTCTGTGGTGATTTTGATATTTGGAAAATATCTGAAATATGATAAGTGAATTACAGGGTTATTATCACGACTTTGGACACAGCGCATCCTATTTGGAATGAATCGGCACCAGTGCCTAAATTGCTGGAAATTGGTCTAGGTTCACAGGCACACTGGGCGGATCTACTAACTAGGGCCTAATGGGAAACCCAGTGGTTACTAACTTTTTAAAAAATCAGCGTTGTAATATCTTCGATTCTGATTGGCCCCAGGTGCTTCTTTTTGGAAGAGAAAGAAACCCCCTAGTGACCTTCTGTTTTTTTTTTTGGACCGTATCTCCGTGTTTCTCGTCTAATCACTGAAGTTAAGCAGCGCAACTCCAGCTAGTACTGACATGGGTGGCCGCTTGGGAAAACCGGGTACTGCTAATACCCAAAAATCGTCGCATTAGTGTAGTGTCTGTGCAGTCTCTGCATAAGAACTATGCTGTGGACGGGGCTCTAATGACCTTTGTAGTTGAAGGGCCCTAAAACACCAACAAACAACAACAAATCCATGTTACTGAATATCTGTAAAGTTGGAAAAATTCCCAAGAGTTGGAGCTCGCTCCTTAGATTTTGTGAATAGGTTGATATTAAATAAGGGTTGGCAAGGATTAGCACATTCTGAATTAAAGGGCTTTCGCGACCTCTTGTATTCCTTAGTTATAATCAAGGATCTGTATCAAAGACCGTTTGACTGATACAATCATCCTTTAGTGAGCTCATTACTATTTTTTAATGGGCTGGGGAAGTTTTCAGGGTAGGTCACTGAAGGAATAAAATGTAATGAGGCAGAAAGAGTCTTCTTACTTATGAACAGTTTGAACTCCAACAATAGTATTGCAGTCAGAGAGATCTTCATCCTCTTTAATGGCGTTTGAAGCTTCTCTATTGAGCACCACAACGTTGTCGGCTAGATGAATACCGGCCTGTAGAAGATCATCTAGACTGGACAATGCACCCAAGTAAATCTTGTCGATACCATTAAAGCGTTTAGAGTAAATGGTGCAGTAAATGATTTGAAATCTTACTTATCAATTGAACCTAGCATCCAGTAGATATATGGAAACCAAGCTATACAATCGAGGAACGCTTGTTGTGGTCTTAATAAAAATAAAATAAAAATTGAACAAGACATGAAATCATGGCATGATTTAGGACATTAGTGAAGTGCTTCTTCCTTCCACTCAAAGAATTTACTGTTTTTGTGGTCATTTAAAAAAGTAATCAAACTTACTTTTTTTCTAGTAGTAAGATGATGGGTTTTAGGGAATTCCGGTTGTGAAAATAGGCTCTTAAAGGGACAACGAAATTATATATTCCCAGACTAGCGTAATCAGCAACCAGAATTATTGCACGATTTACCCATTGGTAATCATTGGCGCTGATATTTGCACAATGCATGCACTCCTGGAAAGAAATAGGTATTATTTTTGTCAAGTCTAAAATTGAGGGGCTGGTCAGCACAGTGTATAAAAGTATACGCCCACACAGGCGCCAAAAAATTCAGGCGAGCAGGAAATATTTGAAAAAATTCTTGCAATATGTTTCATATTTCATTTGTACTCACTGATACATTTTTTGTAAAGTGATTTTTTTTTATTGTTGGGGTAGGGTATAGGGGCGCCCACTAAAATTCTGCACACAGGCGCGCCCCTGCTTAAAATTATTATAAATAATTCAGAATTGCTGCAAATATGATTTGTAACGAATCTAAAGAGTGTTGTCATTTCTTACTTGATTCAGTTGTAAGCAACATAAGGGACTTTTGACCCTTAACAGGTGACATGCGCTTGGACTTGTGCCTACATAAGGGGTCACTGGAGGGCATCCAATAACGATGCTGAAAATGGTATAGAAAAACAAGAGAATGCTTTAATAATTAGCAAGTTAATTAGGCTATAGTTTACCAAAAGTCTGTCACTTTGGAACTTACTCATCTGTCAGGTCGATGCTCTTCTCAAGGATTTCCTTCCTGATTCTCTCGTCGGTATGTCTTTTACCTGCATTGCCATCAATTAAAAATTAAGCCATTTTTCTAGCCAAAATCTCTGAAAACTCCAGATCATAGATTCACACGTCTGACTGTTCTCTTATGCTAATGATTAGTAATGTCAATCAGCAGTCGGTCGCAGTCTGGGCTGGCAGACAAACGAGAAATTTAATGACTGTCATTGACATTGCGTCAGTCTCTTGATAGTCCCACAGGTATTATTAGGGATACAAAGCCACTGAATTCCTTCGTGTGATCGGTGACTGGTATCGTCAAACTGACAGACGCATAAACCCTACTGACACACTGTCTCTATGTCTGCATGTCTCTACTTATCTTTTCTAGCAGGATATAAATAATTCATGGTTATTCTTAGCTACACGACAGTACTAGAGGTGAGGTGCTCATTGAAGAACAAGGTTGTGACCTTTATGGTGGCATTTCAACGATTTTAGGTCAAAGAAGGTTTAATTAGAACTAGTAAATTTATACCTATGTTCATGGTTATTTCTTGATTCCAGCATCCTAAAGGCGCAGTGATCGATGGTGATACCCTTGAATGTCCTTTCCTCAAGTTTGACCCTTGTGGCGCGGTCTTCTCATTACCTAATTCAAATATTAGTAAAGTATTTGAATATATTGAAATCTAAATAGGAAGGACAGAGAAGGGAAGTTCGACAGTTTTCCGTAAGATACCAGTAGAAAGTAAGATGCCACTTGCTTGGAATATGTCTTTCTACACGGAAAGGGAGCGGCGAGTTGCGTTGGACACACCAGTTCTCGTCTGATCACTGAAGTTAAGCAACGCAAGCCCAGTTAGTACTGACATGGGTGGTCACTCGGGAAAGCTGGGTACTGCTAATACCCAATAATCGTCGCATTAGTGTAGTGTCTGTGCAGTATATGCATTAGAACTATACAGTGGACGGGTCTCTAATGACCTCGTAGTTGACGGGACCTTAAACTCCAACAAACAACAACAGTCTACACGGAAAACATATTTATCGACTTGAATATCTCCCATTAAGAGGGACTCTCCACAGAAACGAGAGCGGCGAATTGCGCTGGACACACCAGTTCTCGTCTGATCACTGAAGTTACACAGCGCAACCCCAGCTAGTACTGACGTGGGTTGCCGCTTGGGAAAACTGAGTACTGCTAAGACCCAAAAATCGTCGCATTAGTGTAGTGTCTGTGCAGTCTCTGCATAAGAACTATGCTGTGGACGAGGCTCTAATGACCTTGTAGTTGAAGGGCCCTAAAACACCAGCAAACAAACAATCCACAGAAATGGATGACCACATAAATAGCAGTATGAGTTCCTGGAAACCATATGTTAAACGTTTCTGGTTAACGCTTAATTAAATATTAATGAATAATAATTGTGGCGAGTATTTGAGGGAATGTTTTGATAGATTACAATATGAAATGAAGCTATGCAATGTGTAAAATCGAAAAATGGATTATATTCTGCAATTGCGATGTTGGTGAGCGAGATATCAAGAGTTTTAGCAGCTGCTGCTATTGGGTTTGTTTTTAAAGACGAAAGCTTAAATGTCAGAAATAGAAATTTCCCAATGAGAAATGAGTTCCCCGAGTTATTGAATTACAAAATACTATAATGGAATGTAATTAGTTCGTATTGATATCGATTTTATGCTATATGTACTAAGTGCCACCTCCCTATGTGCTATCATTTTTTTCTTTCATCTAGAAATTTCTTTAGTTGGGCCATGGCCTAACTGGCACAAATAACTCACTACTTATTGATCATGTGATTGGGCACTGGAAGCCTGCAACAGCGGAAGTAGAACAGTACTATTCAGAATTGATTGACCTCTCGGATAGAGTAGGGTCACTGATACTAGATCAAGTCACTGGAGGATTCTTAGGTCCACTTGCTGTTTTTGGTCAACTTAACTGACGTTGGACACACCAGTTCTCGTGAGATCACTGAAGTTAAGCAACGCAAGCCAACGTTATTACCAACATGGGTGGTTGGTAGGAAACGCTGGGTGCTGCAAATTTCCCCTCTCCTAAATCCCCGACGCCTACCTCCTCCTCACCCGCAAGCAGCCTTCTAGGGGTTCGGCCTTTTATAGCTGTTTGGCTTACTCCCCAACCCGTTAGTGTAACATAACATATCAGGGTTTACCCTATGGCTCTCGCCCAATGGTTTACCCATTGGTCTTGAATCTTACTGAAGGCATATTTCCTTCGTTACCAATTTCTATTTTACTCTGACATAGTGCCACTCCTGTCACTTCTACCATCCACGAATTTTTTGGGGCTTCTGTCTTGAAATTGCCTGAATATCATGAATGTTATAGAGATGGTAATTACGAGTATTGGTTACCATGTTGTTGAACAGGACTTTGCTTCTCTTGAACAAAATGCATATCTTCTTCCCGAGTAACACTTAAATAAAAGCAAATATCTGAAGACTTGAGGGAATAGTGAGGTCCGGGGTTCAGCATAATGGCCAACTTCTGATCCTCTCGACACCCATTTTGAATTCCTATTAATGCGACTCCAAATCTATAGTACATGAACATACATAATTATAGTGTGTAAGAATAGAAATATAACGATATATCCGCTTTTTTTTTTGGTTTGTAAATTTCAAGCAGTATCTTGGATGAATGCTTTTTAAAGAATTTCTGGGTCAGTTCGGCCCTATCACTCTTAATATTTGTAGGCCACACTTAGACGTTCAAAAATTCTTCGAGTTATGGTAAAACATTCTAAGTTTTTGATCCTCACAAAGGTAGGGGAGGGCAGGTCTACAACAGCTTTCACTGAATCAAAGGCTGTACTCGTTGCAAAGCCTAGTCAGTACCGTAACGAGGGCGTGGCGAAAAAAGGCGCTCGCCACGGGCTCAACTGGGTTTGGGGCGCAAACAAAGGATACGGACCCGGTTGAGAGTTGCACGTGGTTTTTATTTTACTTAACCATTCTAATCTACATGAATCAACACCGACTGTCACTTTGCCAGATCTGCACTTTGCATTTAGGTTGCGTGGAGGTGCAAGTTAGACACTTGCCACAGGCGTTTCATACCCTCGTTACGGAACTGAGCCTAGTATTTTCTCAAAGATTATAGGCTAATAATTTGTTGGTTTGAGGTAAGAGGTTTGACCGTTTACAATCAGGGTGTTAATGACGAAAATGAGGCGCAAAGTGAGTGAAAAGTATGCAATCTCTTAAATTTCGTCTGACTCCTATTCCAAAGGGCCCTTCCTAGCTTTTCTGCATATGGTCTTAATATCGTTGCAGACAAGGGAATCCATTTCTGTTAAGAAATAGCCTTTTGTTGCCACTCGAAGCAGTATGTCGTGTAAAATCGAGTTTAGCTTCGTAACAGGAAATAACACAACATACATCCTTCGAAGAGCGACATTTAATTGTGAAGCGTAATTGTTAAATGCAATTTCCACCCTCCAATTACGCCCTTTGCTATGTTAAAAATTTAATTTCACTCACAATCGATGAGCTTGTAGAGCTGCGTATGAGAAACTTTTTGCCGTAAAGCGACTAAATATTTTGCTCTCGCTTACGTTGATGTGATAGACTTCATTTCCAGAGCCTTTTCCGTATAATTGGAGCCATGGTTCTTTACAGTCTTGACCTTCTCTGAAAATGGCAGATCAATCAGGATCAGTATAATAAAATATTGATTTCCAATAAGATTGAATATTTGGAAGAGGGGAGGAGGAGCTCGTTAGGTCCATTTCAGGTATACAGGTGGTTGGAAGCACCCGGGGCAGGTGGAGCCTGAAGAAGCAGACGTGGGAGCAGATTGTCCGTAAGGATAGGGTAGTATGTGAGGTGGACGGGGACCTGGTGGGAGATAGACGAGAGTAGAGGGTTAAAACCCGCAGACCCGACCCTGCCACAGGCGAGATAAGGGGATGATGATTTTGAAATAAGACAGTGACTTCAAAAGCTGTACAATTCCTTTATCAATAGTGGAATTGGCCCACCAGTTTCAGGATTACGAACTTTTCTGACAGAATTAGAAACGATTACGTTAGAGGTAGCTTGGGGGTGGGAGACAATGCGGAAGAGATGAGGGGGAACCGGTTGAGGTGGTATGGGCATGTGATGAGGAGGGGAGAAGAGGAGCTTATTAGGTCCATTGTGGGACTGCAGGTAATTGGGGGCACCAGAGGTAGAGGAAGACCAAAAAGGACGTGGGAGCAGATGGTGCAAAGGGACATGGAGGCGGAGGGGTGGGGGATAGGCCGGAGTGGAGGATTAGAACCCCCAGACCCGACCCTGCTTCATGCGGGAGAAGGGTGAGATGATGATAATTTCAGGGTTATGAACTACGCACTTCTGTTTCAGAGGGTGCAAACAGAAAACTGCAGTGTTCGAGCAAAGTTCGGGACTGTAGATGACTGAGGTAGGCCTACGACACTCATCAGATGTTATTTGAGTGCATTTTATGGATTCTATCGGAATTTGTCATTAACGCTGTTGAGAAATAAAATATGAACTTACTGTCCTTTTGAAGTATGAAGTAGCAAGGTGATAAGAGTTGATGTTCCCGGTATCATGCAGTTATAAGCAAGCATGGCATATTTGAATTCATCTTCGCAAACAGTGTGCTCTGAAAGTTGAAAGAAATTGTTAGTGCAATTCTGTGTTGGCTAGTAACGTGCTCGATAGACAGGAAAACAGAAGATGACCGAGTTCGCTGAAATCGGTAACTTTTTTTCTCGAGGGGAAACTAAGATATGTTTTTACCTGCGAATTTGATATGCATGATGCTTTGAGGTCTAAACAACTGAACATACTGTGGAACGCTGGGAGCAAAATCTTTCACTGCCCATGATCTCAGAATGGTATGTTGGTCCTTTAATTAAAAATGAACGTTTCATAATGACTACAGGATATTTTTTGTAAAACAGTTAGGAAATATGGACATCACTCCTCTGCCCTTTTATTTACTTTTAGTGCCAGTGAATGGGTATTTTACTTCTTGCCTATAGCAGAGTGTAATGCACCTGACCTCAGTATATCATATAAAGTCAGTAGGACTAAGAATGTACTGGAGAGCTAGTGAGTTTGTTTTATGGCAAGACCCATAAGTTAAGGAATCTGCCTAATGGTCAGGACGACTGAGTTCATTTCCCAGTTGTACGGATACATGATGCTCTTACTTACAGCTTTCTTCATTTGTACTGTACCCAATGTAAAATCATTCAATTGTTATTTAGGACAGGGGTTGCAGCTTAAGTCGGCAGCCGGCTGCGTAAAAATACCGTTCAGCAGATCGCTCGTGTTCCAAAGGCACAGAATGGGCCCCCGATCTTACCATAGCGGGAAGGAGAAAGGGTTAGCAGTTGTTTTATTATCTAGGACGGCCTAGTGTCGATACAGTAAGGTCGCCGATGCTTCGCATAACTGCCCCTATGGGTCCGTTCTGGTTTGGGACCCATTAAATACAAACTCTTTAGCGGGGTGTATTAACGAAGAGCTCTGGAAACAGCCTCTGAGACTTAACAACATGTGTTTATTTTATGTTGCATTTCACTTGCAAATTATAATTCATGTCGCTATATTTTTGAGCTGTATTTCTTGCTTGCGTGGTATTTTGTACTTAAGAATCCATTAATTTCTATTTGGGTGTAATCTCCACACCTCACCCTTTTTCTTGCAATAGGCACACTAACAAGAAACTCCTAAAATTGAATCATTTAAATCAAAATGGTCGCATTGTAATATTTGATTACAGGAGAATTTGTGAAAGTCGATCGCTCAGGGTATGATAACATCCATGATAATTTCTAAGCTTAAGGTTGGAATTTGATCTTGAATTAAACTAGTGATTATCTACGGGAGGTACTTCTATGTCCCCTCATCTTATCATAAATTAAATTTTGACCAACTGTGTATTTATGTATGAGTTACAGTAGACACAGGGTTACAAGGTAGTTACAAGGTTATTAGAGCCCCGTCCACTGCATATTTCTAATACAGAGACGGCACAGACACTTCGCTATTGCAACGATTTTTGGGCATTAGCGGTACCCAGTTTTCCCAAGCGGCCACTCATGTTAGTACTAGCTGGGGTTGCGTTGCTTAACTTCAGTGATCAGACGAGAACTGGTGTGTCCAACGCAATAAGCTGCTCCCTATCCTGTGCCAGAGTCAGGCCCTTGAGAGAACCCATAAAGTTGATACAAGTGAGGCAACTGATTAGGCTTCATTTTTGTTACCAAGGGTACCTGGTTTATTCTTCTGCACTGATATGAACGCTCCAAGTTTCATGCCGCTATTGTAATTAGCACTCACGGCACACAAAACCATTTAAACACGGCTCTATCAGAAGTTACATTGGTTGCCCAACGACTGTGACCATTGAAAATAAGGATGCCTTACCGGTTTATCAATTCAGATATGAGTAATGAATAGCGGGACAAGAAGTATTTTCCTTCGTGAACAACGTACCGGAAGTATGTAAACGAATGTTGAATACCAATACTCACCGCGGCCGCTTTATCAACGCTGTTGTCTGCACCTAGAATAAAACAGGCTGCAGCTTCATTTACCCTGAAACAATTGAGAATCATGAAATAATCATAAAAACATATCTATCATAATTCGGACTTCTGTAAAGCTCTCAACTAGGGATTCGCAGTAAAAAAAGTATTGATACCTATCGATTATATAAGCCTAGTACTGTATTTAGTTTACTGGGAATAATTCCATAACGGCACATTTGTAGTCGCAATGACTAGAACATTGTGGTCCGTCCCAATTCGTCCTTCTTCTTCGCACAACCTTCAGAATAGGTCGCCACACGATATATATTGATAGTATTACTCATTCTGACTTTCAAATTTCAAAATTAAGAGAATAATGCATTTATTAAAATTTCTCAAAAATACTGAACTCAAAACTAGAAATGATGTCTTCAAATAATAATGTAGAAGTGCAGTTATCGAACGTGTAATCGTACTCCGAGTTTTAGGTGGCACTGTGGCAGTGGTAAGCTCAAAACGTGGCTGTTTCTTCTGCTATTACCTTATTTGTACAGATCAGGAATACTCAAAGTGCTTTGTAAAATTTTGTCATATTGCACCAGTGCCTCTGAAATTCCCCTGATCGCGGCCCACATGAAAAAGCATTTAAAACGCAGTGGCCCATTAACCCCTAATCTAACCCAGTGCTTACATGAAGAGAGCTGACCGGCAGTGCCGGGTTTACCATTAAGCTAAGTAGGCTGAAGCTTAGGGCCTCAACATTTAACGGGCTTCAAACCTTAAGAAAAGCACCTCAAAAGGGCCTCACAATATATAAATCCTGTACTGCTCACCGAATACTTATGTAGCAATAAAATTTGTGGCCCACCAGAAAATTCTCGCAGCCTTTTTATGGATAACAATGCTCGTCCACATAGGGCCCAAATGGTGGATGGATATCTTTAAAGTGAGGATATTCAGCGGATTGATTGGCCAGCCAGATCTCCAAACCTGACTCGTATTGAACTTTTCTGGGATGCACTTGGGAGGGCAATTGCAATTCGCCAACCACCTCCCAGAAGCTAAGAACTGCTTGGATACAACTGCCTCAGGGACTCCAATTATCTCAGTGTTGGTGTTTTAGGGCCCTGCAACTACAAGGTCATTAGAACCCCGTCCACTGCATAGTTCTGATGCAGAGACTGTACAGGCACTACACTATTGCGACGATTTTTGGATCAGTACTAGCTGGGTTTGAGTTGGTTAACTTCAGTGATCAGACGAGAACTGGTGTGTCCAACGCAATAAGCCGCTCCCCAATTATCTCAAACAGTACGATGAATCCTGGGTCTGTTAGAGGTGTTGTCGGCATCAATTTGTAATGTTAGTTTGTAATGTATATTACTCTGTCTTCATACGAAATATTACTAAATTCTGCCCAGTAGTTTTTGAGAAATTTCATTAAATGTGTTTATTCTCTTAATTTTCAACATGACTGTATTAGTGCTAACAAATCATTAGATGTTCTGGACCTGACACATGACTCTAGTCATAAACTGTTTACAGGTGGGGAATTCCTCCTCATAAATGGCATTGTCCTTTGTACTTGTTCTCTGTCTGGTTAATACGGGGATCACTAAGTTTATTTCTTGTTTACTGTTGCAATTCATAAATTAAATGAGCAGTGATCAAATATTTAATCTGCTGTTGCGTTCTCAGATTCATGTTGTTCATTGCATTTGAACAAACAAATCAACCTTTTTCATATGACCACCAACGAAAATCTTTGACATGTGACATGCAGAAAAAAGTTTTAAAGCGGTGATCTCTTTTTCTGTGCTTCTTTTCAGTAATATCTGGAGGATGGGTAAACAATCGATGGAACAAAGTGTTTAACGAGTTACAGAGGCCATGTTTGGTCAGCTTCACATTAGCGGAAATGGAACAGTTAATAGCCACATTATATTAGACCAGGAAGACGTTTCAGAAGAATAATCTTCCAGGTCAACGGTCTGGATGGAAAGTATGTGGACAGTTAGCTTATCTCGGACATAACTTTGGGATTCATAAGTTCATTCACCCTAATAAGGTCCATTAGATAAAAAGCTTTTGTATCCTTCCCCGTTTATTTTTTTTTTATCTACCATTAATTTCGGATCAAATAAGAGTTTGAAATATACCGTGATCTGTACAGATCTTCATCTCGAAGGCATGACCCTTTGATGAATTTATTCCTGTGGGCCCATTTAGGAAGTCTGATGATTTGACGAACGTCTGAGTCCAAATCCGCAGATGCCAAAAACACCACATAGAAGTTCTAATTAATGATAACAATTTAAACAAAACGTGATTTGGTTGTGAAACTGCAGGCTTTCAGTTTTTTTAGCTAGTGTCGGTGTCCCTATCTCGTCTGCATATGTCTGAAGGATGAACGTGTAAAATAAAAAGGTTGATATTTGCAATGCATGTGATGTCGCCTTTTGAGTAATAGAACCCTTTTAACGCAAACCCTCTCTCCCCGGCTTCGATCCCCTGCTATTAGTAAACTTGGATTGATTTGATAGGTTTGTTGTCCTTTGTTGCGGGCTCTACTGCTTTTCTTAGATCACATGGAGTCACAACTTTATTTGCCTACTGATGGAAGGCAGGCACACTTGGGGCTTTCCTCTCGCCCTGAAACGAACCATCTACCCCTTCCAAGATAAAAGTTGCATCCATGGACTGAAAGTCCACTGAGCCACTGTAACGGGGAGTTCTATTCATTATATCATGCATGCATAGATACTTAAAGGTGCGCTCACTCTTTACTGGGGCCTGGTTTAGGGTTACAGGAGTTGGCGTTGTCTATCCACCCTCAGCCACCACTGACGGGGAAGGTAGGGGTGATGATCTGATAAGCTGCCTGACGAATGTTAAACAAGAGGCATGTGGTAGGATCTAGTCTGCGAGTTCTGGCCCTCCAATCCCTCCTATCTTCTGTCTTCATCCACCCCACACAATATCATATCCCCTCATAACCTGTATCCATCGCCTCTTATAACATGCCCATGCTCAGTGGTGTCGCTAGGGTTGGCGTCACTCGGTTCTCTCGTCTTTTCTACGATGTACCCTACCCCCAAACTATTTTTAACATGCTCATTCCTGATTCTATCTTCTTTCGGCACCCCACCAAAAGGCTTTCTGTTTTCTTGGCTCTTTCTTACTGCCGAGACCCTCCGATCACACAGGACTCCACTTTATTCACTCTACATGGATCCCATGGATCTTATCTGAATGTTAAACAAGAGGAGTGTAAGAAAATAGGAGATATAAATAAGGTGTCACTTTTCACCTGTAAATGTTTATGAGAGAAAAATTCGCTAAGAAAATCCATGGCGAGATCATCAGTTAATGCCGTACTACACACAACAACGTGTTTATTTCGACTACCGCAACTGGTGGTGTAGGATCCTCCTAATCTTTCCATCTCCATCCAGGTAAATGCTAGGCTTTCGAACTTCAAAATCAATATAAAAATGGCAAACGTTAACTTGCAATTAATTGAGGGTGTAAATAATGGTGTATTGGGATAGAGGTGATTGTATGATCATTTCTTGAAATACGGGGACCTTTAGGCCGCTAACTATTTCGTGGATTATCCAATATCTGTCACAAGGACAAGTATGGTGACAAGCGTCTGACAACTGACTAACTTTGATATTTATTGAGCTCTTTAAACTTTTCTTAATTGTTTTTTTTTAACCTGCAGCATGACTTTGTTTTATGAGTATCAGTGACTTTCACAATCATAAATTGTTATTACACGCGAAAAAAAATGTTGTAATTGAAAGCTGATTGACGTCATAAAATGATAAAAAAACATGCTTAGTGTCAGATGTACTGTTACCAACAGTATATAAAATCGCTGATGACCTAATTACATAGATTGGGCAGACCAGGATCCAATGCGATCCATCAGGTCTATTTTGTGGCTCACAGACCCACATTTTTCACGGCTCCTCGTTAAACATTTAAAAAATACTAAAACGGTCTTATGGATGTTCATGTGGCCTGCATAGCGAACACTCTGCCCACCCCTGATATAGAGATCATGTGCTATATTACAGTAAGTTATATGAGCCATTTTATTAGAATGTTAATCAGAAAGATATCAGCAATGGTCAAGCAGTAGGTCGTGGACAAGGAATTGAGTCCTTGGTTTAAGCGAAGTCACCATTTCCCGTTGTTTGTCAGGACAGTACTGAAGCTGTTACAACCCTAGGATAGTGTCGAACTGGCTGGTGAATTAAACTTTCATCTTTTCAATTACCTGTTTAGGTAGCACCAAGAGGGCTATACACATCATTGTAATCATACAAAGTTGAGAAGGCCAAATGTCCGGGAAATAATCGCCGTATCCAACGGTGGACAAGGTGACCAAAATAAAATATAAAGATTGGAATAGATCGTATTGATACGTGCTGCTCCCACGTTGTAAGTGCTCAAAACTGCAGACACTGAATAAGGACAAAATAATAATCGATCACGAGTTTGTTCCTGTGGTAGAAGGAACAATGCACACTGCAGTATTTTGGGGTTGATCAATGAATTGTTATTATTAATGCATTTCTCACAGGACACGACACACTGGCAGGTGTCAGTGGTCATCTCTACAAGTAGAAACCAACTCCCCCACATCTCTCCATGCGACATCATTTTTGCAGGCATCCTTGTGGATAGACCTAAAAGTGTGGGGTCCTAGGTAATGGGAGTGTAAGCCCCATATATCGTTAACAAGGAAGGTTGTTAAGTCTTTGTCTTGTTAAGTAGGTCACGAGATGACCAAACTTTACCGGTTTGACCTGGAGTCATCGGAGCGAAATATTTACTGTATATTTCTGCTTTTATCTTTTCCAGAAAAATAATATGTTAGTATGTTACACCAACGGGTTGGGGAGTCGGCCAAGCAGCCGTAACAGGGAGTACCTTGAGGAGGCTGCTCGCGGGCGAGAGGAAGGGAGGAGCGGCACAACTATTGGTACTGTATTAATTTATCGAGTGTTCGAGGCAACTACTTAAAGGTTTATGGCATGTGGTCAGCAACCAGCTAAGTGAAACCACTCCCTTCTTCTGCCTTTTTCGTTGTTTTATCCTGCCAATTCTCCATTTCCGTGTCCACCTGGCAACTTTTCTTCAAATGTGTTCTCCCTCCTTCTTTGTTTGAAATGTATCGATCACTTTAATGCTGGTAACCTTAACAGCAGTTCACTGCTCTTCAAATTTTTACACCCTTCATAGAAAATTGATGGATAGTGAGTGCAGCGCTAGATTTGATGTTGTGTATCATCATCTCTATAGCAGTAGTGATCTCGTGGTGGGACAACAAGGCCGAAAGCTACGGTGCAAAAATTATTACTAAGTTTCTACCTGCCCTACACAGTGAAGTAGCTATTGATTTGAGGAATTTAATACTTTTGCCAATTCAACTATCTACTGAGTGCTCTGAGCGAAATATTTATCACGCCCTCGTGCACTGCACTGCACTGTCAGCACCAAAGTAGTATGACATCCTTGGGTAGTGAAGCAGACGAAGCGCATGTGCAGTTCGTGCTAGGGGCTGTATGAATGCAGCAAAAAAATGAAAGGCAGCCTCCTGATAGACTGGAATGGGGACATCAAAATGCTAGTCATAGGCTCCTCCTTCCTGGATCCAACTAGTCCCAAGCATTCACTGAAATTTTAGGAAATTACTGCTATGGTTGCATGCTCTCTACTTATGGATATTCCGCCCTTTAAAAAATATCTAAATGCAAACTTTCATGCCAAGGGGATTTAGGTAGACTCAGAACTAAGTGGAATTTTGAATTAACCGATATCGAATTGAATTAGTATGATATTATTAAAATGAATTTTGAAATTCAACACGCGAGAAATGGTTTTTAATGAAATTAGTTGAGGTTAGATGAAGGAGAATTTACCTTACCTTGTAAATACTAAACAAAAAATAGTTGCCATTACATCTACCAGCTGCCTACTGAAATTGGATTGAGTTCCCATCGATCGGTGACTCTTTATGAAATATTTTGTACACAAAAATTATTTATAATTATTCAGTATAAACGTTTCAATTCAGTGTTAAGATATTAAATGTCCTAACTTACGAATAAATCCTTTAAAGCCGACCTGGCTATCCAACAATTCAGAAATATAGGAATGAAAAGTGACCTTAAATCTGGATTTGGCCATAGCTGAAATTGTATAACTTATCTTAAAAATGTTCACCTCTGGATGCGAGTCCACATACATTTCGCTACTTACAGTTATTAAAACGGGTACTGAAATGAGCACCTCTAGAATAATATCAAATTTTGGCAATTGAGTTGAATTTCCCTAATTTTAAATAAAATGGAAAAATTATTAATTTTTTATAACAGCAACTCGGACTATTGGACTGATATTTATGGGTGGTCCCTAGTTCATGTTGTTGTTTTTTTTTGATAAGTTTTAATATTAATATTAGAAATGGCATTTGCCTTTCTCGATATGTAGTGCTTCAAAATAACGCAAGTAAATATTTTGCTGAAATATGTTTGGCGAGAACCTTGTTGAGTTTCTAAACTTAGCGTTAAAAATATTAATATGACCTCCGTATTATCGATATTATTATCATTCTACAGAGTTTACACAAAGTAGTTTTCATTAAATTAATGAAATTGCACTTACCCTAAGTTGAAATGTGAAAGCAGTGACGGTTAGGGTCAAAGTGATTGCTGAGGTCGTCACCTGAATTGCAAGAAGCAAAATTACTGTATTAAGTATTATGAAAGAGAGATTTTTAATCAATTATTTTTTTTTAATACTGAAATGTAGACTGACCCAAATGTGCGAAAAGTGCTTGAATATTATCTGAATTATCTGATGCTTAGAAGGAAGGAAAAAAATTAAAAGATTCACCTGTGTTAACCAGACTGGTGTAGGATGATGTATCCAGATAATATTTTTCCTAAAGAAATATATATATATAAATAGAAACCTTGTTTTAGTATCTATTAAAATGTAATGTAGACTCCACTGCTTGTGTAACATTTGAGCAGGGAGACACGGAGAGCACATCAAATCCGTAAGATCTCCGGTGGGGATCACATTTGATAAAAAAAGAGCCAAAATTGCTCAATAATAAAAGTTATTTTCTCATAAGGGATGTTAGTTGCAATCTTACTGGTTCCTTGCTCCACATTTGAAAAGAAATCATGAAAAATGCCTCATGTACAAATCTTGTCAGTCTTAGTTTACCCACACAGTGCACTAAATGGTTATTTGAATTTTAAAAGGATTCAAATGAGGCTATTCATTTTCAGAGCAAAGCTTCTAAACTGCTACCAGAATTGCGCTCTGGTTTATTTCACTGTATAACGAGTGTCTTCATACTATTCCGAAACTGTCAGCTATTTCGGTAACCACGTTTAAATGAAACATTTTAATGAATGACTACTAAGCCCCCTTTCTCCCGCCTATGCTTATATACCGACGGCCTACTGTTAGTTGGGGCACTCCACCGTTGCCTGGGGATGAGTTCCTACACCTGAGATTTTGCCAATCTACTCGCTGCATTATAGAGAGGGTTCTTGCTCGTGCACTGGTGGCATCATACACACCTCACGGACAATGTTTCCTCTAAGGAAGCAACTCTTTTAAGTGCAAAATTAATTTAAAGTGCGCAGAGTCCTAAGCCCCTCGCGTTGGACATCTGGCCATTCTGCACACGCGTACACCTGCCCCTACATCCTTATTAAAATTTGTTGTGCCGTGACGCAAAATTGCTGTGCGGCGTCTGGGAGATAGCTGTACAGCTGATCACTGTAAAAGGGAATAAAGACTTTCCATATTTGCAGCCTGTTTAATTCTCTGCAGCGTCGATTTTATTCCTTCAGCCTGTCCCGCGTTTCATCCCAGCCCTTGCGACCGACTACACACACAGCATCACCAAAAATGTAAACAATACTGTAGGTCTTTTTTGGGGGGACAGGTGAAATGCGTTTGCGCACTGAGTGCCATCAGTGTCGGACTCCCATTGCTGGATGTCGACTAAAACACCTAACATTGTCTTGTTGTGCCCCTAGGACTTCATTGGTTATTAGCGTGAGCTTGGGACGCTTCTTGGTCCAGCTCACTCTTCTTTCTGCGAAATGTGTTATTGACATATTGGGAAATCATGTTCCAAGCATCCCTACCCAAGGCATGGTGTCAGGGGCCAGATGATCTAGGTCTTTCTCCAACTCTGTACGCCGAATGGTCTTTCTACCACAGGTCAGCTGAACATTTCTGTTGTTTTCACGACCACTTTTACTAAACCTTTATTTTCAAACTAAAAATTGATCGTCATTTGCGTAACATTAAGGTGGACCTGCTGAATAACTCGCATACAACTGATTCGCTGTGTATAGAACATGGTATTGCACATACGAGTGTATAAAGAAAGTTTGCTATTATATTTATTTGTAAAATAACATACTATTGATGGCCATTCCCTTTATAATTTATTAAGTGGGTGATATTCATTTTATTGGCTCTGTTGACACAATTAATTTCACTTGCAGTATATAGTTTCATTGAAAACAACATTCGTGGGATCTATGAGAACCTGTTGACGAAACTAGGAGCTTATTGGCATTTCGTCTGTTCCTGTCTTTGGATTCAAATTGCAAATTTTTTGCAAATACAGTAAAACACGTTTATAACGTTCATGGCTGCAACGTTTTCACGGCTATAGCGTCTGTTTGGGCTGGTCCCGGCAGAGCCTATGGCTTTTTAATGGTAGAGGGTCACGGAGATAGCGTTTGCTTTCACGGCTATAACGTTTGCAAGGCCCTGGTGGACAGCCACGTTTTTCATATCCTATCATGTATATGAAAAACTTCCAACCCGTATGTGCACATGTCCTGATTAGGAATGTTGCATATGTGCAGAATGTACAACATAAGCTGTGCATTACATACAGTACATTGTACATGAACAGACCACTCAATCTTGCTGATGTGTGGATTTAGTAGTAATGACACAAGCAACCTAGAATTGAGGTGATAAGACAATTTACAATGAACTTGTGTAGAGGTCAGCCAAGATACCAAAAGGATATATGTGCCTCAACATCCAGAGAGGGTGTGGCAAATTGCATTGGATACACCAGTTCTCGTCTGATCACTGAAAACGTCTGAGCAACGCAACCCCAGTTAGTACTGACATGGGTGGCCACTTGGGAAAACTGGGTACCGCTATTATCCAAAAAATCGTCGCATTAGTGTAGTATCTGTGCAGTCTCTGCATAAGAACTACACTATGGAAGGGGCACTAATGACCTAGTAGTTGAAGGGCCCTAAAACACCAGCAAACAAACAACATCCAGAGGTGGCAGCAGCCATCCACCATGAAGCTGATTACTGTACACATAGGGAAATCATTTACAGCATGTACTCCAACATGACGTTTTACCACTATGCGGTATTATGGATGGAAAAGCAGAAAAAAAGCATATCATGGCTATAGCGTTTTCATGGTTATAACGTTTGTTTCCTTTGGTCCCCAACAAAACGTTATAACCGTGTTTTACTGTATTCGGAGCGCAGAGTAAGGAAGGCTATACTGATGTCAATACTTGGCGTTGTTCAGGATCCTCAGCAGCGGTTTTCGAACAATTCCTAGCTGTTTGAGTCAAAATATAAGGTATCAAGCAGAGGCGTCGTGTGAGCATCAAATTTGGGGGGGGGGGCGCAGAATATGTTCTTAGACATACCTATAACTACCCCTCAGAAATTCTACTGTCCAATTTTTGAAAATGCACTTATAAAACACTTCTCCTGCATTTGACGGACACCACAGCCGCTGTGTCCTGCCCTAGCTGCTGTCTACCGAAGCAAACTGCTGTACTTAAAAACATTTGGGGGTGGGGGCATTTCCAATCACACGACGCCTGTGTATGTAAGGCTGTTCAGAAGTTTGTATAATTGGCAAACCCTCCTCGGTGGCGTTCAGATAGCTTGCTGGACTACTGCGACAGTGGTTTCATATTCGCTCCTGAACCTGCTACATAATAATGCCATTCAACATATTCCTCATGTTTCCCAATAGGACCAAAATGTGCTCTCGACCCTGTCATTGGAGGAAAAATGGTTAGTGATGGTTAGCGGTGTGTAAATGGCGTCTTGACATTATAAGACTTTGTTGGTTCTTATAGATCTTGTAGATCAAGACAGAATTTAGGGATTTAACGACATTTACTCCTCCAACTTTGTACTTCTAATGGGATCAGTTCTAAATGGCTTTCTTACCAATTTACCGGTTTCTGGTGGCTAATAGAGGTCACTTCAACTGGATTACAATGTCTGCTGAAATGTGAAATGAAGACAAATTATTTTTTGAGCAGTTTCTTAGCAAACTCACAGTTTTATTCCAGTAGAGTCTCATGTTCCTAAAATGTGGTGCACGTGGTAGTTTGCCTGGGAGTATTTATAAGCAGAGGCGTAACGAGGGGGGGCGAAGGGGGACAGATGCCCCTGGACGCAGAAGACAGGGAGTGCAAAAATGCGGTTGGAATTAAGTTTAGAGGGCGCAGATTTCGGTCTTTGTCTCCGGGCGCAGAATACCCTCGGAACGCCACTGTTTATAAGATGCGAGTTGATTGAATTGTCTACTCAGGGTGATCAATTACCAGTAGGACCTACTGTTGGCAATTTAAAGGGTGTTAGTTAGTGCTTGAAGGGACATAATTGTTATAAGGCCTTGTGGCCCAGCAGAAAGCGTTATTGTAACCACGCAGATAGCTGTCAATGGCTGATTGCTTCTATGGCGGCGTTTTCAAAACCGCAACTATTTCACTGAATAACCGTTTATTTTTTTACATTATTTTTACAATAACTAAAAGTTTTTGACAAGAAATAAACGTTTTACAATAATGACAAGAATTACAAATTTGTAATTGTTGTAAGGTTAAAATTGTTGTCAAAAATTAATTGTTAAAATTGTGGCCGTTATTGCAAATTGCTTAATTTTTGTCAAATTTGTAAACATTTTATGCCACACGTATGGTTCCAAAACGCCGCTGTAGCAACCATCGGCCAATCACAGGTTACAACCCCGTCCAGCATTAACGCTGTCAGAGCGGCGAATTGCGTTGGACACACCAGTTCTTGTTTGATCACTGAAGTTAAGCAGCGCAACCCCAGCTAGTACTGACATGGGTGGCCGCTTGGGAAAACTGGGTACTGCAAATACCCAAAAGTCGCCGCACTAGTGTAATGTCTGTGCAGTCTCTGCATAAGAACTATGCTGTGGACGGGGCTCTAATGACCTTTGTAGTTTAAGGGCCTAAAACACTAACAAACAAACGAATTAACGCTGTCTGCTGGGCCACCCTTACAAGTTATGCCGATAATCCGGACTGTCAATAAATCCCTGAAGTCCATTGGTCTAAGTCAGAGTCATAACATTTGGCACTAAAGTGTAACTCTTAAATGCACCTCTGTTTGAGAGGTTTGGGAACCGACGACAGAGCGAGAATCTCTAATGGAAGGGATAGTGACCAATAATTTTGGAAGCCCGATGTGGACTATACTCACCATAATTTGGGATCCTCTAATAGCACTCTAACGACGTACATGGTGCATGCTACGATTTTTAGCATTAATCTTAAAATTACTATTGCGAAAGCTTTAAATATGCAAAAAAAGAAAATGATCAACATTAATTACGGCACTATTTGTTAATTAAATCATAATTAGTCCCTATGATATACTTTGTGAATCTGAGCCCATATTTGCCTCACTCTATCCCTTCTCCTATTTTATTAACGCATACTGATTGATACTTAGGGAGTCCCATCAGTGCTGAGCGGCAAATTGTGTTGGACCCACCAGTTCTCGTCTGATCACTGAAGTTAAGCAGCGCAACCCCAGCTAGTACTGACATGGGTAGCCGCCTGGGAAACCTAGGTACTGCTAGTATCCAAAAACCGTCGCATTAGTGTAGTGTCTGTGCAGTCTCTGCATAAGAACTACACTGTGGACGGGGCTCTAATGACCTTGTAGTTGAAGGGCCCTAAAACACCATCAAACAAACCCATCAGTGCTAAATTTACCAAAGCGTTAGGTTATCCTTAATTTTTGACCCAACAGTCGTATATTCCTATATTTGCATATCCTTATTTGGGTTATCATTCATTCATAATATCCTAAGATTGAGCCCCTTCCTTAGGGGCTCATTGTATCCCATAAAAATTTTATTCTGGCAGTGAATTCCATTGTCGTCTATCTAATATCTGTGCTGCCACGCCCGAAGGCCAACATCTCAGGTAATAAATTTTATTGAAGTACGTATAATATATGCTTTATATAGAAATTTATGAACTTACCTGAGTAGATATCTTGAACTGAGAATAACTTTAGTCGTCGGTACCATGATTTTTCTTTCAAAAAAAATATAGTTGTCTCCCTGCAGTATTGAAACGAATTTCAACGGAATGCTATATTAACTGAAATTTTATTTGGTAACTTTTACGCGGAGATTATTTATCCTGAAATAGCTACAAGAAACTTAATTTATGCAGCTATTTCTGAAATATATGTATAATTGCGAGCTTGACTCATGAGTCCATGGTTGCAGGTTTGATTCTTGAAGAATCTAATGGTTTCTTTCGGGTGAGCGGGGAAATCCCAAGTGCGCCTTCCGTCGGATGGAAAATCAAGCTTCGACCACATTTCTTATGATGTCACTTGCACGTAACAGACCCCCCTCCCCCCTTTTCACGGAAGCAAATGTAACGTTAGAAAAACGTAGAAAAAGGTAGATAGATCCAGAACAGTAGGTCAACCGCCGACTATCGCCAGACTCGAATGGGGCGCAAATTTTATTATTAACTAAATATCTGATCTGGTCTCCTCATTCTAAGTGCTGGATTAAAGTGGTAGTGGGTCACTGAGTTACAGGCATTGTCGGAGAGGGCCGCAGTCAGAGATGGTTGAGAATCCCTGATCCTAGTTGTTCTATCTATTACATCAGTGGTGTTTTATCACATTCGCAATAACAAGTAAGGTCACTGAGTAGATAATCATATCAGATTCAAAACAATAAATCGTAATCTTCTCAAACTCCACAATTTGAGAAATGTGATTAAGTACCAGATCAGTGATCTTGAAACTTTGTTGACTTAGGGAGCCCTTGAGGTAATAAATTGCTCTGCGGAATCCCTACCATTTGTACTCATAAATGCAATCTGACTATACAACAATAGGAATTTATAGAAATCGAAGAAATTATTATTAATTAATTATTTTGAATTCTTGTTTTGTTTTTCACGGCTTTTACTCGCTGAAATTTGGAATAAATTGCCTGAAACCCATTTTGAGGATCACTGCTCATGTGGACAACACAACATTCAGCAGTAATAAATTGAATAATGTATTGTCATAAGTCTCTTGAACTTCGTGGGTAAACTTTTGCGACCCGGCATGAGACAGCGCATTATGATGATAAAAGTAGCCACCATTGTCATTTATCTGAATATCATGATCCGATATGGTAGACAACCATGGTGTCTCTCGACAACATGTCCATTCCGCAGTTTGTGGTTCACTGAGAGGAGGCCAGGCCATTAAGATGGTGAAAAGCGCCAGTAAAGCCCAGCGCAAAATGAGACGCAGTCTCCGCAGGTGACGCAGGGTGACTCACCATAAATTTCTGTGGCTCACATGATAGCATGTAGTTGCGCATGTTAAGTCGCAGGGTGACGTGACTCAGTGCCTGTGCCACGTGACCCTGCGGAGCGCTGTGTCAATGCCGCAGTTTCCTGCGTGAAGTTGGCGTGACAATAACAAAAAGCGGTGCGAAGCAGAGAAGTTCTTTTGTTATTTGTTGCAAGTATGGTGAAAAACTGCGATTCAATGTGCGGTAATTGCCTGCTAGCAGAATTTAGCAGGACTGCTACACCTTGCGTCTCATTTTGCGCCTTACCTAACACTTCAGCACCTTGTTCAAATTAAGAAATTTTATCCACAAATGTTTATTACCTTAAAATGTGTGAACTGTTCGCATAAAACAGCACGAGGTGGACACAGTGCTTACACCGTGACGCAGGGATGCCAAAATAGGGCTCCATTTTATGCCCTTCAGGGCCAGGTTTTAGGAAACCTTTCTGTACCGCAACTAGGTTCGGGTTAACATGGAATAAAGGAACTGTACTGGCCTAAAGATGACTCTAACCTGTTCCCTTTGTAAACAGACTTAAATCCCTGTCCGAAGGAAATTCGAGGTGTGGGTCCAATCCATTTTTTTTTAAAATGAAAAATAGTCGAAAGGGAAATAGGATCGTAATTTTGATGGATGGAGGTTTCAGGCCACTAGGGGCCCTACCTTTAGCGTTGCCCTTTAGTTTTTAGCCAATTTGATGTGTTATGGCAGGGTGGAGCTTTCTCATCCAAGACTATTAGTTATTATTGTTGTAGTTTCCTCACAGCAATAGCCAGTGTCCAGTTTTAATTTTGGTAGCAGGACTCGATCAACGTTTGCTACCACTCCCATGGTTAGAGTGTTTCAAAAGGGGAGTGGACTTTTCTTTTGGGGCTGGCGTAGAAAAATCGTTGATAATATTAATGCAACAGTTTCCCTTTGCGATAGCACCCGCCTCGGTGGCGCGCTCGCTCGGTAACTGCGTCATTGGTTCTAGGTTCCATGCTGGAACGAGGTGGGTTGGCTTCTTTCGGGCGAGAGAGATGTCTCCAGTGCGCCTCCTTGCGGATGAGAAGTAAAACCGAGGTCCCGTGTGGTGTACGATGGCATTTCCTCGTAAAAGACCCCTCTACTATGAAACGGGTAGATGAGGCAAAATTTCTAGGTCTAGGAGCTCGCTCTCTCCTGGCGTCGGTAGAATTCCCCAACGAATAGTAGACCGACGATAAATAAGTATAGAGGTGCAGGGAGCGGCGAATGGCGTTGGACACACCAGTTCTCGTCTGATCACTGAAGTTAAGCAACGCAAGCCCAGTTAGTACTGACATGGGTGGTCGCTTGGGAAAGCTGGGTACTGCTAATACCCAATAATCGTCGCATTGGTGTAGTGTCTGTGCGGTATATGCATTAGAACTATACAGTGGATGGGTCTCTAATGACCTCGTAGTTGACGGGACCTTAAACTCCAACAAATAAATAAATACACTGTGGGCGGGGCTCTAATGATCTCTAGTTGAAGGGCCCTAAAACACCAACAAACAACAACAAATATAGGGGTGCAGCTTTGGCCGGCAACCGGCTGCAGAAAAGACACTGTCCAATATAAACTTATCACCCTTGTGTCCATTCAGAGGGACAAGATGGGTACCCGACCCTGCCATATACGAGAAAAGGGTTAGGAGTTGCTTTCTCTTTACGATAGCTCCGATTAACATTAAGATCAAATACCTCATTAAACATCATGAAGCCATCAGCTTATCGTTATTGCCCTCCCTTCCCCCATTTTCAAGGGAATGTGACGTTTGAGTTAGATTGATCCGATTATAAAGGTTAGCACTGATGTTTGATTGGATACATCACTTTATCATGACATACTACAATAGATAATACAGTGCAGTCGGTTGTTATCTCAAGTGACCAATTACAAGTTACTTTTTTCTTTCTTTTTAAACATTGGATTCATAATTGCTATCGGCTATCATTATTTCCTGATAAAGTTTCATAGTGAATTTCAGCTATTGAATTTGAGTTATTTTAGTCAAAGAGGACAGTGGTTTGTTGACATCCAGGAACCTGCCTGGTGTCTGTTTCTGACTTATCTAGTGTAGCAATTTGGAGATACTTTTCATTATCAATTTCACACGAAGCCATCGTTATTGTCGTTCATTTTTATTTTCGATAGCTCGTCAAACATCCATTAGGAAAATAGGTAATTTCAAGAATCATAAAGCAATCTCTCTACGGAGATTGTACCTTTTTTTTTATTATTCTAGATTTGTTTTTGAAGGACTTGGAAAACGGGGCACTTAAAATAATAGCAGTGTGTGACATTGTTGTGCAGTAAAAAAGTTACACGCAAAATGGTGATCTACAAATCCTAATTAAGGCAGTGGATACCGATGTTTTTTGTCAGGTAAATATCCCTTAAAAGTGAATAGGCTCACACAAAAGCCCTTCAATATGCAGAAGGCACACCACTCTTGAACACAATGTGGGTTTGCTGCTATTTTCAACAAAGAGATCAATATTTTAACTTCTCACGTCAATTCAACAGCTCAACTATGAATGGCCATTTACCAGTAAGACTGTGACAAGGACACAGTTGATAAACAGGCCTATCCATCACATTTTTGATAGTGATGAAGTATTTCAGCTGATTGTTACTTATTTGGTTTGTTTACCATAGGAACGGGCAATAGTGGTAGTAGTATTAACTCTCCCTCCTTTTTTTTGCAATGCACAAAGAAATTGCGGTTATGGAGTTAAGGTCTAAAGTTCAGGATATCGTAATAAATTACCAATACTCCAACGATTTCTAACTTTTTACCACGGATATTTTCGATACAGGACTAAAACATAGGACCAAAAACTGGCAATTACAAATCTATTCAATGGCTGCCAACATTTTGATGTTCAACGTTCCTGTGATGTAAAAAGTCAAAAGTTGATCGCTATGTGCTTCGGTGGGTTGCCTCACGCACGCTTGGAAAGCTACTGTTTTAAGAGGTTCAATCATCTCTCTAGTTGGCATTGTGGCTAGAATTCGGAGTTGACAGCTATATATAAATATCAAACACAGAATTATTTAAACAAATATGTTTGTTAAGTTATTTAAGAAAACGAGACTGTAATTTCAGACTACAGTGTCTCACCACCACACATCCCAAAATCATGATAAATCACTCTCCGTTCCTCAACAGGTCTTTCGGCCTTATCTCTCTAAATGAATATGTAGAATTCATGGATACCTTACTGATCCATCAGCAAGTAGTGAATCACTAGTAGTATGTATATTCGCACCTATGTACAGTGGTTCTAACAGGGTGGATGCCAAGTTCTGAGACAAATGATAGAATAAGACAGAGACAGATGAGACAGATGATAGAAAAGTTTAGGACAGCAAAGGAAGATCTCCATGCCATCTATATAGAATGCAAGTAGCCGAGATGCGAATGCTCCGGTACGTGAGTGGGGTGTGCAGAGATGACAGCGTTAGGAAAGAGTATATTAGAGGTAGTCTGGGGGTGGGAGACAACGCGGAAAAAAATGAGGGAGAGTAGGCTGAGGTGGTATGGACAGCTAATGAGAAGAGGAGAGGAGGAACTCATTAGATCCATTTCAGTAATGCCGGTGGTTGGAAGCACCCTGGGGAGGGGGGACCGAAGCAGACGTGTGAGCAAGTTGTCCTTAAGGATATGGTAGTGTTTGGGGTAAACGGGGACCTGGTGGGAGATAGGCGGGAGTGGAGGACTAGAACCCGAAGATTCGACTCTGCCGCAGGCGGGATAAGGGTATGATGATGAGAAGAAGTCTCAAGTGTACGTTTCGAGGGTAGGTTAAGAAGCTCATCCCGTCCTACCCATCACCTGTCCTGTCAACTGTCAGCAATGGCAGCAATGTGGTCAAACTGTCAGCAATGCGGTCAAGTGGCGAATTTTTGAACCTGTATCCTGATAATTGGTTCATTTTTATCCACCATCTTCACATAGTTGGAATCATACATTATCGTTACGTTATGTCACCTGAGTCTTTGTGGTAGATGTAGTGGTATCGAAAGTTAAAAACATTTGTCAGGAACAGTCATACCTTTAATGAATAATAGCTTGCTAAGAATAAAGGTAAACATTTGTACGTAGGTGCTTATGTACGTATATTTATAGGATTGGTCTGACCGTGAGACTGGACATTCGATGTTCTTGAAACTCCTTCTTGTATTCCTTTATTTTTAGTGGAGGGTTTTGTTTACCATTAAGTGACATTGTAATGGACTAGAGCAGGTGATCGTTTCACGAGACTACAGTTTTTAGATCGTGATGGAGGAGTAGTACTCTAAGTAGACTGAAGAGTTGCAGGCATAGGGAGCTTATTTGTTTCTCACGCCTTTGTCTCCCTTTGAAGATCAAGAGTGCTTATTGTAATTGTGGATTTTAACATTCTGCTGACGCAATGCCAACCTGGAATTTCCGTCATACAAATATTATTTCCTATAAATAGCCCTGACAACACCAGAAATGCTGCTCACTGAACCTAGGAGATGACTGCCCCTCCTATCCATGTGTACACCCAAAAGATCATAAGCTTTACATCCTTTCCAACGGAATGCACATTTGGAATCGAACCATGAACTCGGGTTCATGCAGAATATGATGCCATCAATAATTACGGTTCTTCACTCATCCTTTCAGATGCGTTATCTGACGATTCCGATGGAGGAGTTTCGTATGAAAAATATTTAGTTGTGTAGAAATCTTTTTGAAATGATAACTGACTCTCGCTCTTGAATGGTGATATGTTTGAAGGGGCAATATTGGTGGGTTTGCCTGAAGGATGTGGAGATTGTGGTACTTGATTGATCACCAGATTATCTTCATTGTCACGTGTCCAGTTCAGATGAGATATCATTTCTAGAGAGAATAAAGATAGATGATGTTGCTTGTGCTGACGTTCCAACGGTTGCGTTTGATACTAGACTCTCTTAATTTGAGCACTTCAAAACGTTGTACAGTACTTTCTTTTCGGGTGCAGGGTGTGTGGAAGCAACTAGACTACCCAAAATAGTTGGAAAGATAGCCTCTTTATATAAATTTAGTGTTACAAAAGATAAGGATGATCCGATATTGGACGTTAAAGTATAAACAGGAAAGAGAGGGGAGAAGCAATTCAAGCAGCAGTAGGTGACCCCCCCCCTCTCATGTGTATATACGATGTACATATTCACTCTATGATCGGGCTTATTTATTCTGATAGCAAAGAGGCGCGATGATGGGATTGGTAATACTTTATTTGATCATCAAGAGTTGAATAGTGGGTCTGCTCCATGGACTGATGTCGTTTTTACCTTGACCTTAGCGAAATGTAGCAAAAGTTATGCTTATGTCTATGCTTTCCACACCTTATGCCATTATGTAAGGTTGCATTTTGGGCTACAATAAGTCAGTTATTTGCTACCAAGATATTGGATAACTATTCTGTTCACACCTATTCTCTGCCGTTGGATATGGAGAACTGTTGAACGACTGTTTTTGATATTGTTTACTTCATTACCATTTTATGATGGACAAAAGACATGATTTTTAGCAACATTGTTGTCAATAAAAAGTTGGTGATAACTTGAAATATACAGTCAGGGACAACATTGTAGGTACAATGGTTATTTTTACACTTTTTTCATATTATATAAACCTTTCTAATGATATGGAAATATATAATGATATTAGTGGAAAGGCTGCAGCTCACACACAGAAGTGCATATGAAAAGATTAAATAACACAATAATTCGGTTATTGGCATGAGTGTGGCCAAGTTGCGTTGGACACACCAGTTCTCATGAGATCACTGAAGTTAAGCAACGCAGTGGTGGTGGACGTTGGTTGTTGCAAATTTCCCCTCTCCCACACCTTCTACACCTACCTCCTCCTCACCCGCGAGCAGCCTGCAAAGGGTTCAGCCTGTTATGGCTGCTTGGCTTACTCCCAACATAACATAAAAAGGGGAAATGTCAAAATTATGAGTACGACAGTATTTCTCTTAATTATCATAAAATATCACGTTTCAACTTGTTGTGTGTTCAACGAATTTCAACTTTAACTTGCATTAACATGTTTTAATAAAAAGTTATTGTGTTTTTGTGCCAGTTATCCCACTTGGATATTAGAATTAGGGTAGTTGTTGAACATGATGAAGGACTTAGCTTTGGCTTAATAGCAAAAAATATAAAATATCAAAAAACGCAGTAGTAAGAAATGTGTAAAAAATACCAGGACAGGAAATGTGTTGAAAATGTTAAAGGAAGAGGACGAAAAAAGACAACAACAACAGGGGAAGATCACAGAATCATCCATGAAATTAAAAAAAGTCCACTTTTAAGTGCCAAAGAGATATTAGACAGTCTCAAATAATGTTGTCAAAATGTGAATTAATGTCTTCTGTACCCACAATTTTGTCCCTGACTATATTACTCCAAATAATCTATGAGGATGGTAAATTCCTTTGCCCCGTCCTAGAAGCTAATAAAAGATTTGCTTACCTTTCAGGTAGATTGCTCTTATAGCTGTTATTAATAATTGAAGTGAATCACGTTTTTAATAAAATCCTCATGTCGTGAAATTTTCAGATTATATTTCAGTTCATACTTGAAAAAACAATCTGATGTACTAGTCTGATCACACGCAATTAAAAGAAATGTGATTTCTTCAGGCTTTCAGAAGCAGTACAGCAGTCACTGACTTCAATCAACTTGAATGTGAATATTGAGGGACGTTAAAGTTGCCTCGGACGTTGTCCAGCGCGCAACCTCCGTAATATACCTAATGAATACCAATTCCTTTACAAAGCTGTTTAACTGACATCTCGTACATAATCAGGTGCTGCCTAAGTCGGCACAAAAGGGCGAGGCCGACAAACATATCGAGGGCTGTTGTGGGAATTGCTAAGGTAACCTAGTATTATCAATCAATATTCATGAAGAGTAATACAAAGAGAGAGAAAGATGTGTGGCCAATGACAAATCAACGATAATGTACATGACACAAATAGGAATTGGGACGAAAAAAGGACTTTGGTCTAGTGACCATTATGAGAATTTGATTTTTTTTGTCGTATTATTCATACATTATTTCCTGTATGATATATAGTTGTGCATGAATGAGTGTGGGCTGCTCAAGTACCTCCATTAAGTAAATTTATCCCAAGTTCCTTTCATCATCATGGTCTACAAAAAAAACGAATTGAGTTGATTTGATCATTTTTCATGGAGAAACTATAAATTGAAGCTTATCATAAGGCTGTGATGAAATAGTCTGTTGAAGTCTTGTAAAGGAAAAGTTTTTCATGTTAACTAAAGTTTTATGGAAGGCAGAAAATAATAACGTTTATTAAGCTCCAAAAAGAAGTTGCCAGAGTTTATAGGGTGTTCAGTGCTATCCCTTGTATGGAAACACAGGACCTTTCGGATTTGTTGTTGTTGTTTGTTGGTGTTTTAGGGCCCTTCAACTACAAAGGTCATTAGAGCCCCGTCCACAGCATAGTTCTTATGCAGATACTGTACAGACACTACACTAATGTGACGATTTTTGGGTATTAGCAGTACCCAGTTTTCCCAAACGGCCACCCATGTCAGTACTAGCTGGGGTTGCGCTGCTTAACTTCAGTGATCAGACGAGAACTGGTGTGTCCAATGCAATTCGCCGTTCCGACCTTTCGGAGGAAAGTGTTCAACTCTGCATAGTTTTTGTTACATGTCTGCATCCATATCCCATCATATCTCTTATTCACAGGGCTGAACTGGGAATAAGAAACTGGGACAAGGGAAAATCTAAAAAAACGTACACACCCATTTAAGTAAGAGCAGCACCAAATTTTACAATTATTAGCACTTCTTTTTAGTTTTATTGTGTCATCCTGTATCACGTTTTTAACGATGGCCCACCAAAGGATGTTCGGTGAGCCTGTCTAGTCTATTTTCAACGCTCACCGTTTCCACCATCCCAAATTCAGTTTCACTTCACATTTCTCTAGCTATCATCATCTTGTCGTTATGTCACCTATGGCAAGGTCTGATGTGTGGGTTCTTATCCTTTAGTCCGTCTTAGTACCAGTTAGGTCCACACCCAACTCACCACACTATTGTCTCACTTTCGTCACAATTTATTTTCGTCTACTTCTCCCTCTTCTGTTGCTTATGAATTTTATCCCTGTGATGGACTTAGGCAGAATGATGCTAAATACCACAGAAAACCAGTGGCTGCTTGGGGGGAGGGAGCAATCCCAGACCTATCTAGGAGTGGT
Organism: Trigoniulus corallinus; assembly: GCA_013389805.1. Lineage (NCBI taxonomy): Eukaryota > Metazoa > Arthropoda > Diplopoda > Spirobolida > Trigoniulidae > Trigoniulus > Trigoniulus corallinus. The sequence goes on from JAAFCE010009109.1 coordinate 17,536,952, forward strand.
CAGAATTTGTTGATAAAAATGATTGAGATTATATGTTTTTTGAAGGTTTTCACATTCAAATATGCGTTGTTTGCTTCCATTTAATTAAAAATGAATTATTTTCACAATATATCGTAGTGAACGATGTTTCCAGTTCGCCATTCAGAGGTCGCTTGTGTGACGTCAATTTTTTCTGAGAGCAGTCTATTGGCTGAGACTAACATATCCATAATTTGAAATACACAGAAAATAATGAATGCAAATTTTCAGTACTTCCGGTCTTGAATTTTATCAGGTAACAGGTATCTTGTGAAGCGGTTGCTCACAAACAATACAATTGTTGTAATCCAAATTTATTTAACCTTGAATAGTTGATGCTAGATAACAAGCCGACTGTCATAATGATTTTTGAGATATTTGCAAATTCATTATTTATAATAAACTGAATTTTTATACCCAAGAAGTAGGCAGTAAGCAGAAGATAGAAACGACGAATTTGAAAACTATCAACTGTCTCCTGACATTTATGTTCCAGGGGGTTAATAAAAACTGTTTCACATTCCTGTGGTAAACACGAACATATAAACCCTGTCGGTTATGTGCAATCTAGCGTACTTGAGAAGAGAGTGGTTGTTGTTAGGTAGCGGTATGTGATGGCTTCCTTTGAGAATTTTTACACTCTTATTACTGATATTTAAAAATGAGGAAAGAAATGATCGATTTTTAATGGATATCCAATATTGAATAGCAATCCCTTGGCGTAAATTTCCTATTAGAAGACAGGAAATTGTTATTGACTAGGTGCTGTATATAGATGAAAAAGGACCTGACCATCTAAGGCTGTATGCCTCCCCTGAGATATTATTAATAAAGTAAGAGATTATTTGTTGAAATGTAAGATGGGTCTAGTTTTGTCTACTTGATTGAGTTGTAAGTAATACTTTTTCGTAATAAAATCGTACGAAGACGTCATACGTGATAGTAGGCATGGCAACGTCTACAAATTTACAATTTTAGAGTAGATTTTATCACCTCTAATATATACATGGATATATAAAGATGATTTTTATATTCAGACTGAAAACGATTGAATTGCTGGCGGTATTTTTTTCTTGTGAAATATCTTTATCTCACCGTTAACTTGTGGTACAGGCAGTACTAAAACTGGATATCTTAAGTCTAGTTAACATTTAATGCGATTGAAAATGTTATAACTGCTCCATTAATACATCAACAGATCCTGTTTATGCCAAAAAATTGAGTCCTGTGATACCCCTATACAGCATCCCAATCAATCACAGTGTCAGAAGCGAACCTGGTATTTATGATATTCGAGGTCAAACTCATCTTTGACATTTCTCTGTCATAGAAATCATGTGTTTCTAGATCGACACTGGGCATCATGTGCACTAGTGTCAAATGCTCTCACATATGAACTACCGACATGGACCTCCTCGAGCGGCGAGTTGCGTTGGACACACCAGTTCTCGTCTGATCACTGAAGTTAAGCAACGCAAGCCCAGTTAGTACTGACATGGGTGGTCGCTCGGGAAAGCTGGGTACTGCTAATACCCAATAATCGTCGCATTAGTGTAGTGTCTGTGCAGTATATGCATTAGAACTATACAGTGGACGGCTCTCTAATGACCTTGTAGTTGACGGGACCTTAAACTCCAACAAACAACAAACAAAATGGACCTCCTCTATGAAGAGAGGTGTACCCAGTGGCGTTCCTAGGCTTGGTGTCACCCGGTGCGATAAATCCTGGTATCACCCCCACGCACACACACCCACATCCACACTTGAAATTCCCATGTACCTCACCTAAGCCTCTAAAATTTCGTTTATTTTTGGATTAAGCACGTTTTTGGTACATAGGGGCCTACTTTCTAGCCCTCCACTCCTGTCTATCCCTCACTAATTCCCATCCACCTCGCACTCGACCATGTCCCGTCGGGAAACCTGCACTCAGTCTGTTTGGCCATCCCCTGCCCCGTTCAGGTTCCTAAAATCTACATCCCCGTAATTGTCCTAACTATCTCCTCTTCCCCTCTTCTCATCACATGTCCATATTATGTTAATCTGGATTCTCTTAACACACCCGGACTACTTCTAATGTACACGTTTCTAATTTTGATTCCCATTTCAGCCACTTGCTTTCTCTTTTTTTTTGTGGTTCGCCCCCCCTTGCCCCCGTTGTTCTGCAGCACTTTAACCTCCTGTACCTTAAGAACCACCTCACCCTCGGATACAACCTTGCCACTTTGTCACTGTCGGTCCCAGTTGGAAGCCAAATATTCACTCTTCTTCAAGTTCAGCTTCAGTCCCTCTTTTCCTATCATCACTATAATGCCGTTTAGGCCTTGCTGTGCCTCCTCCTTGGAGCCCCCAAGATTTTCAACGCCGTCGGCAAAAGCCATGTATTGGGGTACGTAATCCCTTACTCCCGTCGACATATCGGCCTAGCTAGTAGAACGACCTTCACGCGGAAGCTTCGTGTTCCCCATTTTGTTCCTTACCCTGATAAAGAAATCGTCGTGCATGTCTTGCACTGTCCTCATATATCCTTCCTCCACCCCTCTGTTCCTCAATACTTCCCGCACTACCTGTCTGGGGACACTATCGCACGCCTTCTCAAAGTCAGTGAATACTGCATAAAGCTCCTTCTTTGCTGCTCGGTGTTTCTCAATGGACAGGTGGAACCTGTTCCTGAGTACCTCCTTCGCTTTTGAAGAGCGGGACTATCCAACTCTCCCTCCATGCAGCTGGCATCCTATCGTCATTACCTAACCTATTAAAGAGATCCCCAACCGCTTTACTTCTGTGCTCCCCAGGTAATGATACACATTGTTGGGATCCTATCTAGACCTACCCCTTTTTGCTTTTTTATCTTCTTGAGTCCCTTGACAATTTCTTTGACTTGTATCACGCCCACCACCCCACACGAGGTAGGACGAATATCCATGACGCCAACAAACCTGTTGCATTCAAGAGATTGTGGTAATATTCCTCCTACTTCAGGATTACCACATCAGGACGGAACAGAACCCACCCCCCCTTTGCCATCCTTGACTATTACTGGTGGTGCTGTATCCTTAGATGCCCTATGTCTAGCATTGGCCAACTTAAAACCTTTCCTCTCCCTTTCTGTTCTCCCTAACTGGTCATAAAGGGCCTCAAACTTCTGATGTTTGGCCAAGGCTCTTTTCTTTGCCACAATGAGTTTAAAAGAATATTTTGTTTTGTAAATACAAAATTAGCATTCATTAACATTCAAATTAAATTATGGTTGTAGGAAAAACCAGGGACTGGGAATTTGCAATAGTGTCCCCCGGTGTGGTCCACCTGCGCTTTCTAGCACCTCTGTAGCACATACATTAAAGTCTAAATTGATTCTCACTCCATGTGGGTTTTTTGATACAATGTCATGTAATGATTAACGAATGCATGTACACCTGCCACTATTATTTTTATTACAAAGGGTACTCCTAATAAACAAAACGTTTTGAAATAGTGAATGGTAGTATGGGTTATAAAGAGTTGAGTGTGGTATAGAATTTAATTACAAATATCGATTTCTGTCGCAATTTCCTCCCAATTTCAAGTTGTACGTTCTGACACCCGTAAAAAGTAATTATAATGTATTTTTCGGAGTAGGACGTCATTGCAGTCGTATTGCTTCGTCGGCACCATTGAACAATATTGCCAACCCCTCTTTCTATCTTGAACTCTTGTGGATAGAAACTTTTAAGGCAGAAAGACTCATTTTAGGATACCACTGAACAGGTTCCTCCCGTTTTCCATTCTTTACAATCAACTAATGATAATGGCCACAGAATTAAGCCGCTGACTTTGAAAACACAAGATCGACACTATTAAAGAGGCTCAGTGGTAGCAGAGCTTATCAGTACGGGTGTAGCTTGTCTCCTGATGCAGTATGTCTCTGGATGACGGCAATACAGCTATGAAGCACGATTTATATCATTTTTTTGTATTAGTCAGCAGTCCCGTCTTAATGCATGGGTCCACTGGGCACTTGCCCGAGGGCCCCACGAATCTAGGGGCTCCGTGCTAATCTGTGTTTGGAAATTAACCATGTTGTTGTCGTAGGGGCCCCAGCAAACTGCTTTTTCCAGGGGCCCGGCACAGTTAGTGTTCGTTGGGGGATACTACCGACGCCAGGGGGCGAGCTCCTACACCTGGAAATTTTGCCTCATCTACCCGTTGCGTAGTAGAGAGGGTTCTTTTACGTGCAAGTGCCATCGTACACCCACACGGAACCTCGGTTTTACTTCTCATCCGAAAGAAGGCACACTCGCGGCTTCTCTCTCGCCCGAAATAAGCCGACCCACCACGGTCCAGGTTCGATACTGGACCGTAGTTGAAGGTCCCTAAAACACCAACAAACTAAATGAATCGGAACATGAATGTACTCACTGCATTTAAATTGCTGTATTTCAAAATGTGGTGCCACCTCTTTCGATGTGAGACATTTACAGAATCGTGAAACTTCAAATTGCATTTCTGATGGGATTTTATTGATTGATGAGTACACCTCATAATGTACGTCTGATAATTAATGAAGGTTTTCATCGTCAGTTACACATGAATAGGTAAATTATACCACAATTTAAGCAACTTTTTAATATAACACTCGAATGCAATAAAATGTTATACTCGGGGCTTGAAAAATTCCTATCATATCTCCTTGAAGGAATGTACGAATTTGAAGCATCAATTTTAATGACAATTTTATATTTCTTTAGATCGATAATGACGGTTTCACTTTTGATATTTATTTCATTTCTTTTTCCATAGCCTCACATGTTTTGAATAGATTAATAGATGAAGCATCATTGCATTCAAACATGTATCATTTCCAGCTTGTTCTACTTATATTAGAAACTAAATTTTTCACGATTTTTTTACAAGTCTACAAAAATATCCTTGGGAAAGACATCTGTTTAGAGTTTCGCATTGCCCAAAGAATACACTAGGACACATTTCAGCACATACCGATAGCTGAGTTGATAGCGGGTTAACCTTTTGAGTATATCATTCGTGTGGTGTAGCCTGTCTACCTTTCAAAAGCAAGATTTCAAGATGCGGAAGCTTATTTCTCTCACCCTGGCATCAGTATGGCAGCCCCGCCTTTAGCAGGGTTGGGTGCTCATTTTTATGTCCCATTGAGATTTGAGCGATCCTTTGGACGGCATTTTATGCAGCCAACTGCAAACCCAATACTTTTAATCATCGGCCTATTTTCCTCTGCCAGGGGGGCGAGCCCCTACACCTGGAAATTTTGCTGAACTACACGTTTATTTTACTCCAAATTCGATCCTAACTAGGCGAGTGGTTTCTTTCTGACAAGAGGAGGGAGCGGCGAGTTGCGTTGGACACACCAGTTCTCGTCTGATCACTGAAGTTAAGCAACGCAAGCTCAGTTAGTACTGGCATGGGTGGTCGCTCGGGAAAGCTGGGTACTGCTAATACCCAATAATCGTCGCATTGGTGTAGTGTCTGTGCAGCCTATGCACTAGAACTATGCAGTGGACGGGTCTCTAATGACCTCGTAGTTGACGGGACCTTAAACACCAACAAACAAACAACAAACAAAGACACACCAGTTATCGTCTGATCATTGACGTTAAGCAGCGCAACCCCAGCTAGTACTGACATGGGTGGCCGCTTGGGAAAATTGGGTACTGCTAATACCCAAAAATCGTCGCATTAGTGTAGTGTCTGTGCAGTCTTTGCATAACAGCTATGCTGTGGACGGGGCTCTAATGGCCTTGTAGTTGAAGGGTCCTAAAACACCAACAAACAAACAACAAAGATAAGAGGGGAAACAAGATGTGCGTCTTTTACCTGATGATAAGTAAAGCAACCCCTTCTGCATGAAAAATAATACATCCAGGCCCCGATCTGGCGGGGGGAGGGGCAAATGTGGTATTGTATTTTGTACATTGGCAACACTCCCCGGGTAGTTGGGCTACCCTTTGATAACATTGAAAAATTACTGCAGACCATTTAAAATCAAATACTGGTATAATAACCGATGATCAATATCCGCGCCTGGCCCAGATCTGGGGGAAGGACAACTTGGCATTTGCCCAGGGACGGCAGATTTGGAGAGCGGCAAAAATAATTTTTGACCGGGCTGGCGAAAAAGCAAGATCGGGGGTCTTAATGCACCTAGATGAGCGAAATCTCCAGGTGTAGGAGCCCGCTGGTATAGATTGATTACCTCAAAAACTACATGGACTGACGCTAAAGAACCACAGAAACCACATTCTATAACCACAGGCTATAAATAGAGATTGAGAGCAGATTTCAGAAAGATTTTCATCATCTCAGTCAATACACGCAGTTTTTTTTTATTTAAATATTTCTTTGACAACTACTTGATAGTTTAAAGCAGATATCTATAACAATGGCAATGAAATATCAGTACAGTTTTGGTTGCCCTTTCTTGGCTCTTTTTGTTGACGTTTATGCCCTTAATGGCATCGTAGAACTCATTCTTTAGTAATCTATGACCGTTAGTAAAGATATGGTTCGCACATAAGGGTTTAACTGGTCATTACTGGTGGCTTATTACAGTTTATTACTGGTCAACGTTGCTGATATGATGCAAGATAAATCAAATAAACAAGAGATCGTCATTAACGTGATCGATCGCACATTGTGGTGGTCTTCTGATGCAGGATTTTACTGCTGAACTTTTGAACTTCCTGACAGGCAAGACACTGACATTTTAATGACCTGTAGTTGTCGAAATTCTGCATGAATTTGAGCAACAAACGCCAGCAGCTGACGGTCAGTTAACTTGTTCTCATACTGTTAATGAACAATATCTTCTTTAAATATGTCTTAAATACTACTTTATGAGCTTGTATAGCCAGTCAGGGCCCGCTCTATGGGGCTGCAACCAGGGCATCAGTCCGGGGCTCCATTTTGGCTGTAAGTGTGAGAAAAATTGCTGCTTGAACTTGCATTATATTCTTAAGGGGCGACAGTTTGTCTTTTTGTCCGCGGCGACGTAAGCGCTAGAGCGGACCCTGAGCCAGTTCTGTATATTTGTCTACTGGGGACACCTTCAAAGAAACTATCAACAGTGTGCCTGCTGTCCTGGGTTATCTACTTCATTCCTAGAACGTATGCCTGAGCGTTTCTCTAACAAGTTACTAAGTTGTCGGCGAACGTTACGTCAATCAGATTCGTTTGTTCGTTAACGATTTTTCATGAAATACGCGATTAAACTTTCAGCTTCAGTGGTTCGGGTTTTTCGGGCAAGAGAGAAGGCCCCAGTGCGCCTTCCGTCGGATGAGAAGCAAACCGTGGTCTCGCATAGTGTATGATATCATAAATGTAGTTGGGCAGAAATTCCAGGTGCAGGAGTTTACTCCTGACATCGGTATAGGACTAGTGCCCCAACGAAGAAAAAGTGGGCCAATCATAAATAAGCAAAAGGGTTGTTGCATTACGTTCGCAGCCAGATGAGTCAAAATACAGTCTAACAGATTGCCATAGGTGGTAATCTTGGATGGTATTAGGATCAGTGAAGGACTGGGTCAAAAGATAGTGGTAACCAGGAGACAAAGGGACCCCATCTACAGCTATTTAAACTAACATTTAATTGTATGTGAGAAATTCCATGATTTAACATTTTGTTTGTTTGTTTGGCGTTTTAGGCCCCTTCAACTACAAGGTCATTAGAGCCCCGCCCACAGCATAGTTCTTATGCACAGACTGCACAGACACTATACTAATGCGACGATTTTTGGGCATTAGCAGTACCCAGTTTTCCCACCCGACCACCCATGTCAGTACAACCTGGGATTGCGCTGCTTAACTTCAGCGATCACACCAGAACTGGTGTGTCCAACGCAATTCGCCGCTCCAAAGGAGTTTGAGCTCACAGGGTTGGCACCCTGGCCAGTCCACCGCTGTTTAGGATGCAACAGAAGAAAGTAGACTATAAGGTAGACAGCCTATAGCAGCTCAGATTGAGGTGTTTTTGGAACACCTGTCTTCTTTGAGACCCATGACTGACTGATAGGTTCGCCTACATAGGCCTACCTACCCCTTATTTGAGAAAAGTTGTTATGGTTGAGTGAATGATTACGTGAGATTAAAGTATTTGTAAATAATTAGTGGTACATTTGGATTTTTCATTAAGGACGTGGAATCCTTGGGAGTTGTCATTTGAGATTTATGGCGCAGCGGGATGAGGCTCCTCCCTACTTTGCGTTCCTCTTGATTGGTATTCAGTGAGGAAGGACAGCATGTTGGTGGTATCTGTGTTTTTCCCTTATGGGAATGGATGTCAGAGGGCGTCTGTCTCTCTCTCTCTCTCTCTCTCTCTCTCTAATATGGAGTTGACTTCCCGCAGTGGCACTCGAGTTGCTCGACGTTTCGCGCAAACCTAAATGTGCCGTGGTTAGAGCATTGCCGAATCTCTCGTTACTAGGATGCCTGAAAGCATCCAGCTGACTGTGATAACACAAGGCTAGTTTTATTAATTGAGAAAGTCTTATTTTCAAGGAAGTAAATTGCTGTTCGCGTTGTTTCGCATTGGCTTTTCATTTTTTGTAACATCATTTCACTTTTTACTTCTAAATCATGGCTTCTGGATAATAATTCGACATCTGGAATACTTTATGGTGAAATTTTTGCTCCCGAATGATTTGTATTTGGTTGAAATACGACTTGCTGAAAGTTGATTGTCAAAAGATGTACTCTGATTAACAATTCAGTTGTTGAAAAACAGCCAACCAGTTCATTTGTGTTTTTAAAGTCATTTGAGTGATTTAAATTTTTGCTACCATATTCATCATGAATGCTAATGGTGCTGTAGTAGTAGATAACAACTTGGGTCCTCCGTTACCCCCAAGATACAGACTAAGAGACTTACTATTAGGAGATTATGCATATGCAGATGATGGAGATCGGTAAGGAATGTCTGAATCATGTTTTTATTTAGATTTATGTTTTATTTCCTTTAAGTAAAATTAACTGCTGTTGAGTTACTTCACTGATGTTTTGTTTATTAAAACTTTTGCAAGTTTTCTATCTCGATCAAAGGGCTTCATACTGTTCGCACTTCTCTGAGGAGTAAAGAGCTGATCTTAAATTGTTTTGGACAACATCCTGGGATGACCTTAACAATTTGAACCGCTGTTGTTATTAAGATTATTGATGACGTTATGATTGAGGCAGTCACTCATAACCTCATCAATAATCTCTGTCGACAGACCCGTAAAGACCTGACCCTCATCATCATCATACCCTCATCCCACCTACGGCAGGGTCGGGTCTGCGGGTTCCAGCCCTCCACTCCCGCCTATCTCCGACCCTGTCCACCTCACACACTGCCATATCCACAACCTGCTCCCATGTCTGCTTCGGTCTCCCCCTGTCCCGTGTGCTACCTACCACCTGCATTCCTAGTATGGCCCTAACGAGTTCCTCGTCCCCTCTCCTCATTACGTGTCCATACCACCTCAGCCTATTTCCCTTTCGCACTGACCCTACGAGTAAGAAATTGTTATTTTGATAGATTTTATTTAAATTTTAATTATTAACTAAGTGGCCCTCAGTAGCGAAAGATAATTTACGGATTCCCCATTTTCTTTCACTTGGATGACCTTCAACGGGCTTTTACCCTTTTCAAGAATGCTCTTATAAGAGGTGCAAAAAGCAGACTGGTGTTCAAACCTACAAACGTATATACAGTAAAACCCCTCTATGGGTACACCTCTCTAAAGGGTACACCCCTCATATCGGTACAAATTCTTCAGGCACCGATTTTTCGTCCATAGGCTATTACTACCCCTCTGATGGGTACACTTTGGCTGGGTCCCCCGGGTGTACCAATTAGAGAGGTTTCACTGTAATACAGTTGGTAATTTGCATGTGGCACATGTGGCACGAAGTCCCTTCCAAGTTAAACAGCCTACTTCTCACCCAGAAGAAAACACTGACCTCAGCCAGCATCGAACCACTGAATCATGTGACCAGGATTCAAGCACTGATGACAGGCGTTGTTGGCACACTGTCGGCTTCAGTGACTCATTTTATGATCTATTTGTATGTTGAGGTTATCGTACGCAAGATGGATCCTGACCCAGAGTGGTGATTTTCTTTGAGGCCAGACGGAGAATGCAGTTGCATCTTCTGTAGCATGGGTCAGTATGGGGCGGTATGTGAGCGATAATAGAGCGGTTTTATGCGAAACGGAAATGCTTGCATCGGCAAAATACCCTTGTTGTCGTTAATAGCCGAACTAACAAAATGTTGAAGTCAGTTATAAAACGGTCTTTGGCTTTGAACCCTTGGTAGTTGGACCATTTCCATCATTTATAGAGTAACCTTTTTAAAGTGCTTCTAACAATGGGCGCGGTCACTGTACTAAACAGTATAATCAATATTATTTTATGCAGGTATTTCCGGTTAAGGGGAAAGCATATTTAGTGTGGTTTTAGGTTTTGAGGCGTGGTTGCTATACCGCAATAAATGTGTCGGGATGGTCGCGAAAATAATATACTGTAGTCTCATTTGTTTCATATTATCAGTCATGAAATTCACCCTGTAGAAATTATTAAAATTACTGACTACCATATGTTGTCTGCAATTTTAAGGTCGAGCTCAATTACCATTTATTTTTAAATAAAGTTATTCTTTTCTCGCCCCTTTATTAACGTCTCCATTAATGACAATTGTAAACTTTCGCCAAATTTTGTCTCACAATTTTTATTACCCGCCAATCTTTTGATTACTGACCTCATAGCTTTACACCAGAAATGTTCTTCTCTTTCTTTCACAAACACAGGGAGCGGCGAGTTGCGTTGGACACACCAGTTCTCGTCTGATCACTGAAGTTAAGCAACGCAAGCCCAGTTAGTACTGACATGGATGGTCGCTCAGGAAAGCTGGCTAGTGCTAATACCCAATAATCGTCGCATTAGTGTAGTGTCTGTGCAGTATATGCATTAGAACTATACAGTGGACGGGTCTCTAATGACCTCGTAGTTGACGGGACCTTAAACTCAAAACAAACAAACAAAAAAAATTCACAAACACACACACACACACACACACACACACACACACACCTGTGAAAGTTGTCATATTGCAGGTGATAATATTGAACAGGATCGAAAAAGCGAATTGAAGATTTTTGTGTTGCTCTCATTCATGAAACCACAGACCGCAACTAGACTCGATCCTACACTCAATGATTTATGAGGAAAGCATAAATGAATGTAACTGTTTACATGTTTGATTTCTATTCTTAAACCACTTCTTATATGGCGCAGAAAACAAACCGGAAGGGTATTCAATGTACCAAATTCAAAATCACATTAATGCTTGCTAAGAATAGGTTCTTGGTGGTTCAACTCAGTTGAAAAACAGTCTGTCTGAAAATAGGTCATACTAAAATTGTCTTTTAAAGTTTAAAATGCAGTTTTTCAAACAATTCATTTTCCAAAAGTTTTTTTGATCTCTTCTATCGATATTTTGATTTATAATATTGTGTTTCAATGAATTTGTCAGGTTACATCAACGACGAATAGTTTTATCACATCTTACATCTTTAATGTTTATATGGATTACTTCATAATCTCATCATCATTAATCCCTTGCCTGCATATTGGGGAGCGGCTGTATTGCGTTGGACACACCAGTTCTCGTCTGTTCACTGAAATTAAGCAATGCAGCCTCAGCTGATACTGACATGAGTGGTCGTTTTTGAAAACTGGGTTCTGCTAATACTCCAAAATCGTTATATTAGTGTGGTGTCTGTGCAGTTTCTGCATTAGAACTACGCAGTGGATGGGGCTCTAATTACTTCTTAGTTGGAGGGCCCTAAAACATCAACAAACAAACAACAACCAACGAAACAAAAAAAGCCTGACTATATAGGGTAGGGTGCCCATTTTTGTCTCATTAGGACACCGGGTGTATCAAAAGCCTTTCCAAATTTCAAGAGGTTATATTTATTGTAAAAATTGATATACAGAGCACTGGTAAAACAACAAAATACAGTCGAAATCGTTTATAACGAACTTCAAGGGACTGACGGTTTTTGTACGTTGTAGCCGGTGTTCGCTAAAAGCGATACTATTGTTTATAATGAAGGGATCCTTGTTAATGGTGTTATATTGATAACAGTATGTTATAACTATTGTAAAATACATACTGCATGTATTCATCATCATCATCATCATCATCATCACACCCTTATCCCGCCTATAGCAGGGTCGGATCTGTGGGTTCTAATCCTCCACTCCCATCTATCCCCACCAGGCTTTCATCTACCCCGCACGCAATCATGTCCCTCTGTACAACCAGCTACCACGTTCGCTTTGGTCTCTCCTACACCTGATGCCACCAGCTGTCCCATAATGTACCATGTAAGCTCCTCCGCCCCTTTCACATCACATGCCCATACCATCTCAACCTATTTTCACACTTCTTCTCTGTGATGTTTTCCAACCCCCAGCTACCTCTAATGTACATTTTGCAGACTCAGCACGTGACACCCCGTTCATGTAATGCAGCATTCGCATCTCGGCCACTTGCATTCTCCTCTTGTGAATTTTCCTTACTGCCCAAAATTCTGTTCCATATACCCCAGTAGCATTGCGGGCCTAACTACAGTTTTGTTAACTCTACCTTTCAACTTAATTGGGACTCGGTGGTTACACAGCATGCTGCTTGCCTGTCTCCACTTCAGCAATCCCGCATTGATTCTATGGGTAACGTCGGAGTTATTTCCCCATTGCTCTGCAGCACTGATCCTAGATACCTAAACTCTTACACTGCTGGTATCACCTCATTGCCACAACGAACTACATCCCCTTGGTCCTGACCGCTCCAACTGAAAACTAAGTTCTCTGTTTTCTTCATGTTCACCTCAACCCCTCCCCCCCTCCCTTCGCCATTGCTATTCTAATGTCCTGTTTCTTGATGGAGAATTATTGTCATTGCATGCTGTCAGGGACAAAGACAGAACTCAGCTGAAAAACTGTCCCTAGAAATGTGTTTTCTCTAGTCGATTTGTAAGTTCTAACCGATGTGTTTGTTGTAAGCAACATTAATGCTTTTTTTGTATTGCTTTTCATGGTTCTGACTATTTTGTCCGTTAAATCCGATTGTACATTATATCCGGTGTCGTTATAAATGATTTCGACTGTATTTGAAATATCATCAAGTTTTAAAAACAAAATCAAAGATGTTCAAAGTGACCTCTTCCAGCCGCACAGCAGACATCAATTTGATAGTCGAACTCTACCCTGGTTGAGCTGACCTATGGTCACTTCGTTAATGGCAACTGTGATCCGGTTTTGCAACTCTTTCACAAATGGAGGAAGGGGGAGAAACAACAACTTTGTCTTTCACATATCACCACAGAAAGAAATCACAAACTATGAGATTGGGAGACAATGGTGGCTATTCACGAAGAGCCAAATTGTAGCCCCACAATGCCAAATCCACTGATGGGAAATCTCACTATTGAGACATCCCTTTACTGTGGTGGCACGCTGTCCTTTGCGACACAAAATCGTCACCATCAGTTCGCAGCTATGGAAACGACCAGTTTTTCAACATGTCGAGTACAAGTTACCCGTCACAGTGTTCTCCATAAAGAAGAAAGGACCATAAACACTTTGTCTCAAAACAGCACAAAACACATGAACTTTTGGGCTGTCCCTTATATGCTCCACAGTTTCGTGTGGGTGTTCGGTTCCCCAAACTCTGTAACTGTGCTTGTTAACCTTTGTTTAGAAAGTGGCTTCATTGGAAACCACAATACGTGACACAAAATTCTCGTTTTCTTGTTGCCCAATGATGAAATGACAACAGTTGAGACGTTTAGTTGTCTCACAACAGAGTTTGTAACAGTTGCAGCCTGTACGCATTTATTCGTAAACACTGGCAAAGGACACGCCAAACCGTCTCTGACTAATTTCAAGCTCTTAACTAGCACGAGTCATTATTTTTGGGTTTGGATGAAACAACTCGTTTCATAGTGTCAGCAGTTATTACTGACTGGCAACTGCCAAAACAAAGAACACAGAAAAGCCTTTTTCTTGATGAGATGGCCTTTGGAACACTGCTGTTGCTAAGTGCTCCGCCCCAAGGGCCTGAAGACTAATTCACGCGGGGCAACCTGATGGCCGTTGGTTGTCAGTGCAGAGTGATGCAGCCATCAGAAACAAGGTTGATAGTGGCTACTAGTTGCTGGCGCAAATTGACGTGGCAACCAGCCTCCGGGGTTGGTGGCAGCAAGTTGAGGCCCATTTGCACGACAGCAACCTGCCACTTGGTTGCCTGTTGTGTGAACGCTTAATTGGCTTTACTAAAGCCTATACTGAAAACCAATGGAATTTTGGAAAAGTACTGTATCTTTTTTACAGATGAAAGCAAGTTTAAAATTTTTGGGAGTGATGGTAGGAGATATGTGTGGTGCAAAAAAAAAAATGAAGCATGGAGGAGGAAGTGTGATGTGTTGGGCATATGTATCCTCCAAAGAGGTGAACAATCTTGCATTTATTCAAGGTACTGTGACTGCTGAATCATACATTAGTATTTTGCACAATAATTTGAGGCAAAGTGTGGAAAATGTAAGCATTAAGGACACTTATATTTTCCAACAAGACAACGATCCTAAACACAAAGGACAAAAAACTCATGAGTGGTTGTTATACAATGTTCCAAAACAGCTAGTAACACCCACCACAATCTCCTGACAACATTATAGAGAATGTGTGGCATCAATTAGATGTGCAAATGAGAGAAAACATCAAATTACTGGCAAAAAGTGTTTGCAGGAAGTACTCCAAGAAGAATGGAACAAAATATGCCTTAACTTCATGATAGTTCTGGGTTATTCAATGACAAACAGACTGTTTTCTAATTTTGGTTAAAGTGTGCAGATACTTTTTGTTCCTACATTTTCAGATTTTTGAAATTGACAACAATGCAAGTGTTAATTTCAAAATAAAATGTACAGTCCCTGGCCATATTAATGTGACCATTAGACATTTTCTGCATTCGTAATATTTTTGTAATGCTTTTGGATACTTAGTGATTCAGCTGTTGCACACCCATGATTCATAAGCTTCTCATGATTCATAAGCAGGGCAAGACAGGGGTCTTTATGTGGATCCCAGGGCATGTCAGCAGGGCAGTCCAATGAGAGGGCGGATGCGGATGCCAATCAGGTGGCCCGCCTGCCAGAAGACACCGGCATTGCTGTTCCCTCCTCTGACGCCCTTCTGATGGCATGGCAGGCCGTCCATGGTTAATGGCGGTACCAGTGGTTTGCAGCTGGACAGTGGCGTCACTAAGGGGGTGACAGCTACCCCAGGTGACACCACTCGCACCATGACAAAAGGGGTGACACCAGAACAGAAGATGAAACAGAGCATCTGTTTTGAAGGGAGAGGGGTGACACCATGGCGCCACTACACTGGGGTATGCCAACCCTAGAGACGCCTCTGCAACTGAATATTAGCTGGTGGCCACATTAATATGGCCAGGGACTGTATATCACATGATTAAACAGTTCAAAACTTGTTATTATCGTTTTCTGTACATTTCTGAGTCTGATTTTGTTTTGAATTGCAGGCTTTTTTCTGGGCGTGCAAATACTTCTTAGGCCACTGTAAAGTTTAAAAGAGCTGAGTTTGTCTGGTTTTGGAAGGTAGTTTTTTGCAGTAATTGAAGACCGTTATAAAAAATCATAAAATTCTTTTCCTGAAATAGTCAGGTTGTTAATGAGGGAGTTAAGCACTGCATGTAAATTCAATATACTGTAGATATTATGTGAATTTATAATAAATTATAAAATACAGTTTGCAGAATGATGATGTAGAGAAAGCAATAGGTTAAATCTCATAAATGAGTCAGTAGGTGTTAAATTCTATGCACCCTGATCCAGCAAATCCGATGTGTACTGTAATTCATGCTAATTCCAGGCATTTGGTGCTGCAGGGTTGAGCAGCAGCATTCAAATTCATTTAATGACATTTCATTGTTACAAATCATCGCGATGCTGTCATGATGTACATTTAGCTATTGTTAATTACTGAAAATTTTAATCTACTAAGGATTTTGACTTGGGTGTTGTAGACAAATTAGTAATTTTTGTCAATAGGCCGATTTTTATCAGTTTCGTAGAGTATTTTGACTGTCGGTTGCCGACAGCCCCATACATATTTACAGTAGATTAGCAAAAGTTAGGCCGACATTAATTAAGCAGGGGCTGCAATAGGAAGACCTAAGTAGGCTTGAGATCAGGTTGTACGTAGAGATATGATGGTAGGTGGGGTAGATGGGGACCTGGTGGATAATAGGTGGGAGTGGAGGACCAGAAACCTCAGACCCAACTGCACCACAGGTGGGATAAGGGGATGATGATGTGGTAATAGGCCG
The DNA here is from genome assembly GCA_013389805.1 of Trigoniulus corallinus. Classification (NCBI taxonomy): domain Eukaryota; kingdom Metazoa; phylum Arthropoda; class Diplopoda; order Spirobolida; family Trigoniulidae; genus Trigoniulus; species Trigoniulus corallinus. The sequence continues at coordinate 17,553,377 of JAAFCE010009109.1, forward strand.
GCAACTGGTTGCTTGTGTGCTCCCGTTATTCTGCCCCACCTAGCTCAGGGAGGAGTAGTGGGGTTGTGGTTACATTTGTAGGATGGCTATCGTCGTGTATAATTTCCCATACAATGCGTGGTAAATTAGCACTTATAAATATTGCAATAGTGGTTCAGTGAGTTAAATAACCAAAATGACCTAATTTTACAATTAGACTTGTTAGTGTGTTGCGATAGTACAGTAGGTTTCAGCAAATTATTCCCCGTCAACGAAAACCTCAGTTTCACCACCAAATCTCTCGAGGTTTTTGGACCTACCATAACTAGAGGGTGGAGTTCCAACTGCGTTGATGTACACTACGACAGAATAGGCATGTATTTTTTGTCTATGGGCTTGGTTTGAAATAAAATATTTAGCATAATTTTTTCAGCTATTCATTTGGACAAAAACATAAACGTCAAACCGTTTTATTGCGCATATACACAGTATATGACGAGAAGAAAAACAAATAATCACGGTATTTCGTAAGTGATAAATAAAATAACAGCATGAATGAATTTTTAATCATGCAGTCTCTTTTAATTGACTCACTTCATATACTGAATGTGTACAGTATTTGTTTATAATTTTAATATTCCGCATACAGTATGAAATTCCAACTGTGGCACGTAGTTTGCTTCGGGTGAAAATCATAAATGCTTCTTCCCTCAAAGGTCAAGTAATCACATGATTCCTTTCAGTCAAAAATCACTCGGCTGCTCTGCACGTCAGGAATTCATAAGGCGAGTTGACACTAGAAGAGTATTCGGTCAGGTACTGGTCTGGTGTAAACTGGCCTATGCTGTTGGTAAGTTGTACGGTTGTTGGTAAGTGGCTGGATATCGGCTTTATGCTGGGAACCTTATCAAAAATAGCAAGTTCTAAGACTACAAGCTCTGTCCTCAACAAGGTCGATGGATACTTCAGTTTGTTCTCCATCAGATCCCGGGAGCGGCGAATTGCGTTGGACACACCAGTTCTCGTCTGATCACTGAAGTTAAGCAATGCAAGCCCAGTTAGTACTGACATGGGTGGTCGCTCAGGAAAGCTGGGTACTGCTAATACCCAATAATCGTCGCATTAGTGTAGTGTCTGTGCAGTATATGCATTAGAACTATACAGTGGACGGGTCTCTAATGACCTTGTAGTTGACGGGACCTTAAACTCCAACAACAAACAATCCATCAGATCCCCTCATCTCCCTAGCCTCTGTATTGCTGGTGTTATTTTGCCAACAACAAAGGGGCGAATTCTTTCCTACACCTGTGAGTTTTTCCGATTGGTATCATGTTGACTTGGTTTGTTGTTGTTCGCTTGTTGATGTTTTAGGACCCTTTAGCTGCAAGGTCATTAGAGCTCCATCCACTGTGTAGTTCTAATACAGACTGCACAGACACTACACTAATGCGACGATTTTTTGGTATTAGCGGTACCTAATTTTCCCAAGCGACCACCCATTTCAGTACTAGCTGGAGTTGCATTGCTTAACTTCAGTGATTAGACGAGAACTAGTTTGTCCAACGCAATTTGCCGTTCCCTATTGATTTGGTACCCAGTTAAGGAGACAGGTCTGAGCATCATCTCGCAATTTGTTTTATATACAGTAATTATCCATAGTATTCCCCTGGCATGGCGACGTCTCTCGACACATGCAGGTGCCACAATCATTATTCGTTTCTTCCTTATCGGTGTCTTGGGGGACATAAGTCTGCTATGCCTAGGACCGTCATGAGTTAATCTGCAGCCTAGATGCGACCTTTAAATTACAGCCCTCAAAATAGTTTTTACTCAAAAAAGGATGATCATAGAATATTTCCCGCCCTGGTGCAGTGCATCCCTTCCCCTTCCTCCTGGGATTGCAGCTGCCCTGGCTAATTATTGCTAATAGTAATAAATACAGTTAGGAAAAAAAAGGGTTTGTGCAGCCTAAACGTTTCCAACAGCGGTCAAAAATCTATAAGATTGCGACTTAAAAAAATATTTGCATAGCACTGTATTATATTAATAAAGGAAGCAACTCCTAACTCTTTCCCCTACTTTTCGGCATTAAATAGGAATTATTGGTTATTTTAGTGTTTTTTATTTGGCCACAGTTGAAACTTTTAGGGCGTGCAAATGCTTTGTTTTTGCTAACTATATACTGCATTTTACTCCAAGTAGAAAGGGTTGTTTTTGTAGACCTGTGGAGGTAGCGTGCTAGATACTGCTTGAAGTTCCAGGTTGGATCCCGGACAGAAGTGGAGACCCTCAATACGCATTCCATCTGGATGGAGGGAGCGGCGAATTGCGTTGGACACACCAGTTCTCGTCTGATCACTGAAGTTAAGCAGCGCAACCCCAACTAGTACTGACATGGGTGGCCGCTTGGGAAAACTGGATACTGCTAATACCCAAAAATCGTTGCATTAGTGTAGTGTCTGTGCAGTCTCTGCATAAGAACGATGCTGTGGACGGGGCTCTAATGACCTTTGTAGTTGAAGGGCCCTAAAACACCAACATCCATCTGGATGGGAAGTAAAGCCGTAACCTCGTGTGGTAAATACGATGTCTTCTGCTCGTAAAAACCCCTTACAGAATGTAAGAGTAGTTCGACAAAATTTCCAGGTATATAAGATAAACATACTGGGTGTGGCATCAGGTTGGTAGCCGGCTACGTAAAAATACCATTCAAATGGAAAAAAAATGAATATCTGACCCTGGCATCGGTAGGAAATGGATTTTACGTGTAGAGGCAACGCCACCTAAATTGGCGTTGGTAGAGGTGGCATCATACCCACCAAAAATACCGGTAATGGCCCACAGCTTTACTTGCCATCTGACGGAAGGCGCATTCGCGATTTTCGATCTCGTCCGAAAAAGAAAGGCCACAGATTCCCCTTCTCCCCTATTTCAGGAAAACACCATTTTATTATGAAAGTCGCGCCAATTTAAGTAAGCATCTGGCCCTGTATCGTTTGAAGCCATTCATCAGTTTTCATCGTCTGATCACTGACTGTAAGCAACGCAACCCCAGTTAGTATTGACATGGGTGGCCGCTTGGGAAAACTGGGTACCGCTAGTATCCAAAAATCGTCGCATTAGTGTAGTGTCTGTGCAGTCCCTGCATCAGAACTACACAGTGGACGGGGCTCTAATGACCTTGTAGTTGAAAGGCCCTAAAACACCAACAAACAACAACAATCAGTTTTAATTTTCGTCACAACCTCTCAAGGTGTCATTGCTTATCAGTGCTAAGAAAGATGTGCCCCTTTAAACGGCTGTCAACATGAAGAAAAGCGTCAGTTTTGCCGTCATTTCCTTATTAGTAATCGATTCTACCATTTGTTTTTGATTTCGAGCAGAGTGTTGTTTGAAAACAACGATTTCTTTCTTTTTCTTGCGGTGTAATTAACGATCAAAACCACATTGGGAAATGTAGGATTTAATTATTATGGATTTAAAATAATTTACTCTCCATTTCCGCTCCTCTTCAAAAATGTTTCGTATTGATGCTTGTTGTCATCGAATCGTTATTTAGGATCTCAATGTAGTACCTGTATATCGATAATGACAGCTTCATTTATCTCGTTTTAGCTTGTCTCGATATGATAGTCCAACTTTAAAAACTGAAGGTGGGGGGGGGGGGGCAGAATGTAGGTCATAGGTGAATGAATGGTGCAGTGCAGTGTGATTGGTGGGGGTTAACTGCAACATAGGAATCAAGTAACACGAGTATAGACTGGCAGCATTTTATTCAGTGAGCAGACACTATCTAAGCATTTCGACCGCGCAGTTGAGCGCTTTGATGGAATGCAATTGAGGTGGGAACACATTTTTTTCCCCCTTTCTCTCTTACTCCGTAGAAATAATCGTCGCAACTGCATCTTCTGACTGCTTTATTAGTAGCCTTTTGTAGTTTTGGGAAGAGCCATGTGGACGGCATCTTAAATTATAGTGGAAGTTGCTGTCTACTGAAAGAGAGGGAACTGAAAGGAAGAGTGAAAAGAACCGAATAAATTTGTAGGTATTTTCAAAATGCGAATAGTGGAGACATTGTATGGAGCTGATTCCATTGTTGGATTTGCAGTGTTTGTCACAGTGTAGTGTCTCTAGTGTAGTTGTGCTACTACTACTACTACTGCTGATGATAATGTGAAAAGCTTTCCCACTTAGAAGAGGTGGATGAGGCCCGCGCTTCTGTGTGTGTGTGAGTTGTCGCATGATGACTATGGATCCAAGAGTTATTATTGCTGGAACTTCTTTGTAAAAGGTGTGGATGATGGTGTTTTTTTACAGTAGCAACATTGGACATTGTGTTTTTTAGTGTTTGTTGATTTTTTTCTTTCTTCTTTCATGTTGCCAGTCAGTTTTTTTAGTTAGTTACATAACTGGTGGTGGTTGTGTCGTTGTGTGCCACTAAAAGAGCAGTCTCGAAATGTGACTTGACTGTCTTATCAAGAAACGACGTTTTTCTTACTTGACCAATATTTTTTCACTTGTTTTTGCTCATTTGATCATCAATATTTTGACACATTCAAGTCTCTTTTAAAGTCATTGATTGTCATCTTCAGCTTTCTTGTGGTTTTATCATCCCGTACCTGCAGTTTTTTTGGCCCCAGCATTTCAAGGTTGATAATACTTTTTTTTTTAGATTTTGTAGTTTAATTCACTCACGGTCAGATATGAAAATATTTTTTCCACACATTTTGTTTATCAATATATGAAATTTAACTGAACCACAGAATACTGAATAAGTCGCGTGATTTTATTTCAAATCTTCAGCAAATGCAGATAACGTTTTTAAAAAATATTTCTCAACACTTCTTGTATCGATAATCAAGATTAAGATGGAAATAACTTGAAGACTCCTTTTGTCTCTCTTTCGCTCTACTTCCTTAATACTAATTACTTAATCAGTTGACCGAATTATTCAACTTTTCATTATATATATATATCAACATTATCATCAACCATGGGAATGAAACCAATGGACATTTGGTTGGAAGGAAGTCGATTGAGTGTCCGTGAAGAAAGGTAACCTAATAATTATCACATTTTTATTAACTATGATTGTTAATTCAATTTGCAGGATGTAGTTTGATAAAGTCCGTATTATTTTTCAAGTTGTTACATATCTGTATGTAAACATATGCGCCAAATGAGGGTAAGAGCTTCTGATCCGATACCTATTTTTGGCAGGCGATGGCTACTTTAGCTGCAATGCGCTGACCAACTCAAGAGTTGGACATCAGATAATATTCAATAGACATATTTAAGGTAGTTAATTAATAATGCCTAAAGATAACCTCGCAAATAGCAAGGCCACTGGAGGTACACAGTAACAAATCAATTGTTAGGACATTAGAAAACGTCAATTTTACTCCTTTTCGTGTTTGAAGAGATAATGGGTGATGAAAATATTGAAATCAATTAATTTTGAGGAAGATATTTGTCCTTAAAAATTCAAATAGCTGTTAACTTATGATATAAAAATATTGAACGTGTTACTATTGCGTTATTACCTGGTAATTAATGTTGCTGTAAGGTATCATTAGTGTTAGTATACATTTATTATTAATTACCCTTTTTTCCGGTTATGTTAGGGTTGGGTTCTCATAAATTTATGATGTCCAGCTTTGAAAAATAAGTTGCTAGAAATCCCCTGCCTCTGGTGCCGAAAGCCCTCGGGTTTCCACTTTAATTAGGGTTGATGGTTTTCTATCTTATTGACAGGATTCCTAAGGTGCACTCAGACTGAATGCGATGATACCTCGCCATTTACTAACCGTGAGCCTGGCTAAGTTCTGAGAAGGTTCGATTCTTACAGAGACGAGTGATTCATTTCAAATGAGAGGACAGGACCATACGCAGGATGATCCCATGTGACATATTGTATAGAGTGCCACTTTTTTTTAGGAGGAATATATACGTGTCGATTGGCAATTTTTCAGAAATAGGAGCCCTTCCTCAGTGGACTTGAGTTCGTTTGTGTGTTTTAGGGCCCATCGACTACAAAGGTCATTAGGGGCTTGAGTTCGTGATGGCAGGTTCGATCCTGACTGAGGAAGGCGACTACTTTCGGAAGGCTCCACTGCGTTTTCAGTCGAATGGCAAGTAAAAACCCTTTCTACGTTCAGACTAACAAATTGTATTTGGGGCAGATTGGTGCTCTGTGTGATTTACGTCTGACTGAAAGTAAATCGACAGTTTTGTATGATAACTAGTAGCTAATACTTTCTAGTGTCAGTGAATAGATTAGACTTGATCGGCCAACATTAAATAAATATGGTGAGTAATAAATCAATTTGCCGGTCGTAATTTTAAATGCTATATCATTACCTTATATTGAAGTGAACGGTGCCTTTACTGCCAGCTACTGCTAGTCCATTACTTATTGTAAAAAATATTTGGGTTTTAGACCACACCTAAACCATCTAATTGTATAATGTGACGTTCGAGCTTTGCACAATGATTAGAGTGACTGACGGTGATTGAAACTAATAAATTGGAAGAAATCACTTTCGGTGACTAGACATCATAAATTGGCCTTGAACTTCAAGAAAACATTCAAAAATATTACAGGGAGAAATGGAATGAGGAAATACTGGAAATTAAAATCATAATATCACATTTGGCAGGTATTTCTCATGGCTATCACTAATAATGAAGGGATTCATTTCAGTCTGGTAACCAACAATAGGTGCACTGTGTGGGGTGTCAAGATCCGACAGAATTAGAAACGATTACGTTAGAGATAGCTTGGGGGGGGGGGTGAGAGATATTGCGGAGAAGATGAGAGTAGGTTGAGGTGGTATGGGCATGTGATGAGGAGGGGAGAGGAGAAGCTTACTAGGTCCATTGTGGGACTGCAGGTAATTGGGGCACCAGGGGTAGGGGAAGACCAAAACGGACGTGGGAGCAGGTGGTGCAGAGGGACATGGAGGTGTGTGGGGTGGGACTTGGTTGGGGATAGGCGAGAGTGGAGGGCTAGAACCCACAGACCCGACCCTGCCTCAGGCGGGAGAAGGGTGAGATGATGATGAACCAACAATAGGTGCACCCGCTGCTGGATTGTATTTTGAAAGGGCTGGGTCAGAAAGATAGAATGCATTCTGAATTCGTTTCTCGAGCCCAAATGAAGATTAAAATAACTTTTAAGTGTCAAATGGTACCTGGCGCCTTCGGGGTCCTAGTCCCGGCACCTAACACAACTGGTTACTCTGTTTTTGAATATTTGAATGCTGAATTCATCAGTGGATATTACATGCCGCCATTCAGCTCCTTAAGCCCTCGTATGGTTCCAGAGTAGAATATTTGAACCACTGCATTCCTAATGCCGTTAGAGGCGGCTAAAAGGGGCTGTGGCAGGCGTTTGGCAGATATCCTGGTAAGAATTGTCGTTCAACAGTTTACCCATGAGTTCTCTTCCCTTCATTTCCCTTTGTATATCCTCTTGTCCTTCATCTTCTGTTTTATCCTTTCAATTCCCTTTATCTCGCAACAATTTATCTTTTCCTCCACTTTTATCTTTGCACGGTTCTCCTCAACTCACCGGATACCTGACTCCTGCCGTTAACAGGAAATGCGTTTGAGAAAGCAAACTGCTCTGAAGACTATCAGCCGACGTGTTTTTCTGTGTAAAGTGGGTGCTTTGACGTATTCGGCAGTCGTGACAACCGCTTTGTTGCCTATCCATCGGAAGTGACACTTGAAGTTTCTTTTTCGAGACTCAAGCGAAACCACAGGTTTATCCACACTCCACTGAAGTAGAATAAAAAAACTCGTGTATAGGAATTATTGACAGTTACCTTTCAACTAGGCACTTGAAAGACTGTATTTTCTTGAGTATTCCATCGGATTTATCAGTCGGACTGTAGGGCTCCGAAGGGACCTGGTGTTTTCTCGAACGAGGCGGCGGGTGCGAAGTACAGGTCCGTGTGGCGTGCACGATGTCATTCCTGCACGGACTAGAACCTTAATACATGGAGTAATATACACGTGTAGCTTGGAAAAAGTTTCTGGTGTGGGAGCCAGCCCTCTGAGTCGGTGGAGGAAAAGTGCCACAAGGAATTTGCGGCCAAGTTGCTTTGGACACACCAGTTCTCGTGAGATCACTGAAGTTAAGCAACGCAAACCCACGTTAGTACCAACATGGGTGGTTGGTAGAGAACGTTGTGCGCTGCAAATTTCCCCTGTCCTATATCCCTACACCTGCCTCCTCCTCTCCCGCCAGCAGCCTCCTAAGGGTTCAGCCTGTTATGGCTGCTTGGCTTACTCCCCACCCCTTTAGTGTAACAGAGAAAAGGTAACAGAATCAAAATAAGCCGACGATAAATAAGCATGGGGATTGCAGCATTAGGTTGGCAGCCGGCTGCGGAAAACTGCCATCTAGCATATGGTTCATGTGTCCAAGTGGGACAAAAATGGGTACAGGCGGGAGAAGGGTTGGTGGTGATGACGACGACGACGGTATTCATAGCTGAGTTGTAGGCCTAATTCATCGCATCATAGCGAAGTACTCTACTGCAGTGGTTCTCAATCTTTTTGAAGTCGGGGAACACTAAACTGGAATTTTACTAGCACGTAACACTTACAATTTAACATAAACTTTAAAGCAGGTAGTACACCTTCTACACTTGGTAGTTACTACATCATCATCATACCCTTATCCCGCCTGTGGCAGGGTCGGGTCTGTGGGTTCTAGCCCTCCACTCTCGTCTCTGTCCCTCAGTTCCCCGTCCACCCCACACACTGTCACATCCTTACGGACAACCTGGTCCCACATCTGCTTTGGTCTACCCCTGCCCCTGGTGCTACCGACCACCTGCATTCCTGGAATTAAACTAACATGTCTTCGCATGACGTGTCCATACCACCTCAGCCTATTCTCCCTCATTTTTTCGGCGATGTCCACCACCCCAGGTTACCTCTAATATGCTCATTCCTAATTCTGTCAGCTCTCGACACTCCACACATGTGCCACAGCGTTCGCATCTCGGCTACTCGCATTCTAATTACGTAGCTCGTCCTCATTGCCCAGCACTCTGATCCATATAGCATAGCTGGTCTAACCACTGTCCTGTAGAACTTCCCTTTCAACTAGATTGGGATCCTCCTATCACACAGGACTCCGATTGTCTGTCTCCGCTTCAGTGACCCCCTCCCCCATTGATTCTGCGGGTCACATCAAAGTATCTCTCTATTGCTTTATTTGTGCATTAAATTTTTTGCGGAACACTTGAAGTGGTTTCACGGAACACGCTTTGAGAACCACTGCTCTACTGTATAAAAGTTAGGATTTCGGTGTTTGAGGGCCATTCTTTCCGTCGATCTTAGGCTCGTAAAGACCTTAATCCAGCACTGTTCGTTATGAGGTTTTCATTTTACCATGCTAATAATCCTAGTATTTCTTTTTCTATGAATAATGCATGCGGTTTAGGACCAAAGTACACAATTAGGATATTACAATTAGGATGTATGTGATTAGAGATGCGTTGTTTTTGATAACGAGTTTCCTGAAAATGGCAATGTAGTCACGCATACCTAACATCCGGCCGACGTTGGAGTTGCATTATGGCAAATGAATTTTTAATTTCACTTATTTAAAACGTTCAGCGACATTTTAGTCCTGTTTTACGTCGTTAAAAAGTACATTACACAGTATTACATCTTTCGAAGATTAACGCCGCTCTTCCTTTGTTTGTCACTTTCTGGTTCTACTTTCCGCTTACTCGTCATTTATCATCTTCTTTTAGCCTTTGTATGATTGGATTATTAATGCGCAGGTATTAGCGAAAAGGGTTATGTAGAGCGTCAAAACAAGGTTTGCATTAAATTAGCATGAAGTTTTAATAGCTTAATCATTGATTGATGTTGATTGATGCCAAGAGCTGTCTTTCATCATACTGGGACATTGGAGGTATTTACTTACATAACACTCATTTCTATTACTTTGTAGCCGGCCTTGGTGATAGATTGTAACGTGCTTGGCTGAGTTCAGGTACTTCATGGTCAGACAGTGTCAGGACCGGTTCATTTCGGTAGCCCGCTTTAGTTATGTCGAATTGATCAAACTGGCCAGAATTGCGGCGAGGAAATTCATGCATTTTGCACTACCACAATATTCCCACTAAAACCTCTCTTGTTAGCCATTTTTACAAGCCCCACAAGCCCCGTATTGGCCTGCTATGGCACCGTGTAACTTTATCCTAGTCCCAGGATTAAAATGTCCGCTCCGTAGACACCGTTTTGAATCGCAAGATACGTACAATGAAAGGAGAATCGTCCCGAGTTTTGAAAGGCTATGCCTGAAATCAACGACAGAAGGTGCTTCGGGAATTAGAGTGGGAACTATGAAGGGGAAGGAACTATTTTGAAGGGGACGAAATAAATTCGTAGTTTGCGTATTAGCAGATCAGTCCCAATGCTATTTGATTGCGTAGTATGGAGGTTTGATCCCAGCTGTCGTAGGTGGCCTCTTTTGGCCAAAGTAAATCTGTGGATCCCTTAATGACGTGTACGATGTTATCCGCACATAAATCAACTCGTAAAAGAAATGGTCCATTGAACAACCTTCCAGCTGTCCATTTGCACATCAGGTGGGTGAAATTGAATAAGCAGCAGATTTTAGATCAGTGAAAGTCTTGTATAGCAAACACATACTGAGATTAGCTAAAATTAACTTTTGACTAGAAGTCGGAGTTTGACTGTCAGTTAATGGCATTCAATTACCGGCTATAACCTCGTCTAACGAAGGTCTTACGCTGTCCAGACTTGATGTCATTTGATGTCTGAACAATGATATGGCCAACAAAGCACAATATGTGATGGAGTAATTATTTCGTAAATGACCGCTTGTGTGAGTGAGTAGGCAATTCTGCAGGACACTTTTGGTGTGACTGAAGTATACTTACAGGGGGAGTTTCTTGAAATCTATGGCGGCAACACATGGTTAGGTGTGTTTTACTGCTTCTGTAAGAATGAAATAAGAAATAATATTCATCCTTGATTCCGAAAATGATAGTTAGTGACACAGTTCTTGTTGTTATTTAATTTCCTTCTGCAGAAATGGTTTTTTAGGCTTTGTTGAGATTGTTGCAGAGTTTATTTTCGTTTTTCTGTCTCCACTATATAAAGTAAAAATTGTTGAGCATCTACTAATGTTATTCCTTCTGTAAGATACCGCGTTGTATCAGTAATTGCATCTTCTGAAAAAAAAAGAAAAGCAAACATTAGGATGACAAAGGGGATTATGGTACCATCTTAAGTAACTGCACTTCTGTAAGACTGTTGAGACTTTGAAAATCTGTAGCATATGTAATTTGGTATCAATGAATTCACTGAAGCGCAAATTGCATCATCCTTTCAGTTTCTCCTTTAAATTCCTCTCATCTCCGTTACGCTTTGTGTGTTATTTTTTGGATGGTAGTTTGACGAATACTTCTTCTCATTGGACCCTTTCCTTCGCCCCTACTCTACTCTCCCTTTCCCCAAAATGACCAAATTCTAGACACGTTGATTCCTTTTCTTCTGCTTCATGCGATACATGATATGCAACGCTGTTCCAACAGATCTTGTGCCCTCCTTGGCGACAGAGGTAGCGTTCTGGACTGCTACGCCAATGGTTAAAAATTTGATCCACGACCCACGCCTAAATGCACTTTCAGTCGAATAGGAAATGGAGTATGTGTATACTATGTCACTGCTGCTCGGAAAAGAACCCTTACTACGTGAAATAAAATATAGGGCACACGTGAGTTCAGCAAAATTTTCACGGTTAGGAACTCCTCCCCCTGACGTTGGTTGTTGGTGTTTTAGGACCCTTCAACTACAAGGTCATTAGAGCCCCGTCCACTGTTTAGTTCTTATGCAGAGACTGCACAGACACTACACTAATGCGACGATTTTTGGATTCTAGCGGTACCCAGTTTTTCCAAGCGGTCACCCATGTACTAACTGGGATTGCGTTGCTTAACTTCAGTGATCAGACGAGAACTGGTGTGCCCAACTGGTGTGCTCCCTCCCCCTGCGTCGGAAAAGGAAAAGTGTCCCAAGGAATCAAAATAGGTCGACGATAGATAAGCGTGGTGGTTGCCGTATTAGGTTGGCAGCCGGCTGCATCGAACAGATCCTACCTTGGACAGCCTACCTTGACAAAAGAGGGGGGAAGGGTTAGTGATGATGATGATGATGCCGCCAGATGCTGCTTTTCTTGATATCCGTGATTTGATTTCTAAATTTATCATGTGTGTTATCATAAAGGAGACGATGAGATAATAGTTTGCTGCACGAAAATGCAAAGCGAACTATAAGAAACAAAAAAATAATGACCACCCTTCTTACATTTAGAAATCCAATTTAATTTCTTAGTAAAAAATATACTGAAGATGTTGACTAATAAATGAGATAACTTTGGCAGTGTTACTGGAATTTCATTATGTTCATATTTTGTATTAGTTGGCTAAAAATGACTGTTATGCATATAATATACATTTTAAATAAATTTAGGAAGAAAATTTAGCTATGAATTTAATATACGATCACGTTGAAAATTCATAACGTAAGATAAGAGAATTACTTCTTTAATGTAATGTATCTTGATATATTGCTGAAAGCGAGATTTTTGCATTACATCGTCATCCTTTTTTCACTCCTTCATTTCAATTTATGACAATTTTAATTTGTACTGTAGTGCAACTTTAACATTCACGACTACACTTAACTAAACTGTTCAGCTATCGATTTTAAACCTTAAATGCACCTTATCTTGACTTGATGATGTACCTTAACTTGATGATGTTTAAAGGAAAGAGTCATATGGTCATACGCAGACCACAGCATCCTACAGGTTGAACATCCATTTTTCAATTCAGGTCATAGCGTGTTTGATCCTGAACAGATGTTGTTCAAGTTCGCTGATCTTGGCCAATCCGATCCGTCGATAAGATGGGCTCTTCTACGTCATCATCGTTAACCTTTTTTCCCGCTTATGGCAGGGCCGGACGTCCAGTTTTGTCCATTTCGGACACATGAGGGATCTCATGGACGGAATTTTTATCTAGCAGGCTGCCAACTTAATGCTACAACGCTTATGCTTCTTTATCTTCGGGCTGTTTTGATTCGTCCTGCACGTTTCCTCTATGACCCCCAGCAGGGTTAGTAAACTCGTTCATCCGGAATTTTGCCGAACTACTAGCATACTGTATTTTATTCCATGTAGTGAGGGCTCATTTTCACGCAGTGGTGACATAGTACACACCACGCGGAGCCCGAAAGAATCCCAACTTGAACCACTAACGCAGTAGCCCAGCACACAACTCTGCTGAATTTAGCCTGCTGCCCCCATTTCTACATGGAGGAAACCCCTCCCCAGGTGTAGGAACATTTTCTGACGCCGGCAAATGACTATCAGAGCTAATGGACCGTCGTTAAATCACGAACTAAAGGCACCCGAGCCATTTCGTTGACTTTCTTTATTAAATAAGTGGAACTAGGGCTCTCTCAATGTCTCAGCTTCCTGATATAGACTTCTTATTAAGCGTTGATCTCCCCGCTGCTAAAGATAGCGATGCCAGAGAGCGGCATTTTACACTTCGTAATTTTACCAATGTAATAAAAAGATGGGAAGAATACTACCAGAGCCTCTTAAATGCTGCCAACCATGCAACAGTTGCAGATAGCAACCCTCTTACTCCACTGGCAGTGGACATGGTGAGTGAGGATGAAATAGTCAGTGCCCTCCAAAGGATGAAAGGTCAGAAAGCAGTAGGCCCTGATAAGATACCCCTAGACGTTTGGCGCACCTTGGGAACCACAGGAATTGCATGGCTAGGGAAGCTTTTCAACAAGTTAGCTAATGGTGACAGGATGCCATCTGCATGGAGAGAGAGTTGGATAGTCCCACTGTTCAAAGGTAAAGGGGACGCCCAGGACTGTGGAAACTATAGAGGCATAAAGCTGATGAGCCATTCTATGAAGCTATGGGAGCGAGTCATAGAATGTCGCCTCAGGAACCAAACTAGTGTCCGGGGAAATCAATTCGGGTTTATGCCAGGTAGGTCCACCATGGAACCAATCTTTATTCTACGACAGATGACAGAGAAATACAGAGCAGCAAAGAAAGACCTCCATGCTGTATTCATTGACCTGGAGAAGGCCTATGATAGTGTCCCTAGACAGGTAGTATGGAGCGTTTTAAGAAAGAAAGGAGTGGATGAGGGCCATATTAGGATAGTGCAGGATATGTATGATGGTTCCATTGCTAGGGTGAGGACAGCATGGGGAAACACTGCATGCTTCAACGTGCAGGTGGGGGTACATCAAGGGTCAGCACTCAGCCCATATCTATTTACCCTAGTAATGGATGAGCTGCTGACAGGAATAGGGGAATGGGCCCCCCAGTGTCTGGCATTTGCCGATGACGTGGGGAGGCTGGAGGAGTCCAAAGAGGGTGCACAAAAGGGCCTGCAAGACATCAAAACGGCAATGGAGAGAGGGGGCCTTAAGGTGAACATGAAGAAGACTGAGTACTTAGCTTTCAATTTCAGTAGCCAGGGACAAGGGGGTGAGATCTACTGTGGGGGTGAGAGGATACCAGGTGTGCAAGAATTCCGGTATTTAGGATCAGTTTTCCAGAACAATGGGGAGATAGATTTGGATGTGACACATAGGATTAAGGCAGGATGGCAGAAGTGGAGACAGGCAAGTGGGGTCTTGTGCGACCGACGGGTCCCAATTAAGCTGAAGGGCAAAGTGTATAGAACTGTCGTTAGGCCCGCTATGTTGTATGGATCAGAGTGTTGGGCAGCTAGGAAGAACCATGATAGGCAAATGCAAGTGGCGGAGATGCGAATGTTTACGCTACATGAGTGGGGTGTCAAGAGCCGACCGTATCCGAAACACTTACGTTAGAGGTAGCTTGGGAGTGGGGGACATTGCAGAAAAGATGAGGGAGAATCGGTTGAGGTGGTAAGGGCATGTCATGAGGAGGGGAGAGGAGGAGCTTATAAGGGCCATTATGGGACTGAGGGTGATTGGAGGCACCAGGGGTAGAGGAAGACCTAAACGGACGTGGGCGGAGGTGGTGCAGAGGGACATGGAGGTATGCGGGGTGGATGGGGACCTGGTGGGGAATAGGCGGGAGTGGAGGATCAGAACCCGCAGACCCGACCCTGCCGCAGGCGGGAGGAGGGTGAGATGATGAATTTTACCAATGTACAAGCATAGAGATTATGTTTTGCGTGTAGAGGCAGTTAGAGGCTCTTGTCCCGAAAATCGCCACTCTCCTCGGCCAGGATCGAACTTGTATCCGTAGACCCAGGATTCAAGTTCTGTCCGTCCCTAAACGAACGAGGCTGTTGTTCCAGGCAAACTTGTTCATGATGATGTCATCGGCCCTGGCATATCTAATGGTGTGTCAGTAGCTTAGAACCCGTCCCACGCGGAAGATACTGCTTTTCGGGGTGTAGGAGTCCACATATAGCCTGCCAATGTATTGAATCAAGCACACATCCTGTTTATTAATGTTTTTTTTTGTTTCTTTTCTGGGCTTTATCTAAACTTAGAGCCCCTTCTTTATATCTTCTTATGACATGTCAGATATTTGTCTGAGCATCTTGAATGCGGCACATGGACCAATTTTTGAAACTTTTCATCTATATTAATCAGACAGCTGTTCCTGTTATTTTATCTCGATGCTTCATCTCGTTGGCCTCAAATATACGAAATATCATTTTAACAGACAGCTGGTGCAAGACACACGAAATATGTTGACAGACTATGCGAGAAAACTTATACTGATGGATTTTTAGCCGGCTTGAAAGTGATATGTTGAGTCCCAAGAACATCTGACGTTTCAAACTTGTAAATTTATTGCGTGGAACAAATGTTTCTAAACTTGTATCAGGGGAGGAGGGCGTTTAGTGGATGTGAACTACAATAGTGCGGTGGTTAGTTATAATTAACTGAATTTCAGGAAATTGCTGGCTATTATTGACCGCCAAGACGTTATCCAGATCTCTATAGTAACGTAATAGTAGCCTGTGCAAATCCTTAAGTCTCCATGTCTTTCGACTGTCATTTCTGCAGAAAAAACCGATTTCCTTGACATCTGTTGTAAGATATTATTGACGTTTGTGGACTTAAGAATCAGTAGCAACTTCAGACATACATATTTCATGCACTATGGTATGCCAACCTGTTTTTTGTATGGCGTTTACACATGTGGTCATTTCAGGGAGGGAGGGAGGATGGTAGGGACAAATATAAATTGAGAAAAATTCAGCTGTTGTTGTTTGTTGGTGTTTTAGGGCCCTTCAATTACAAAGGTCATTAGAGCCCCGTCCACGGCATAGTTCTTATGCAGAGACTGCACAGACACTACACAGACACTACACTAATGCGACGATTTTTGGGTATTAGCAGTACCCAGTTTTCCCAAGCGGCCACCCATGCTAGTACTAGCTGGGGTTTGTGCTGCTTAACTTCAGTGATCAGACGAGAACTGGTGTGTCCAACGCAATTCGCCGCTTCCAGAAAAATTCAGTCAACCTTCACGTTAAATTGTTGACTAACAATTTTTACAATTAGAATTTTTCAGTATGGCAACTACTGTCCCAAAACTGGCAAAGTCTCAAAATGATCAAAAATATGTCTAAAACGGATGCCAAATGTTGGAGCAGTGAAAACCCCATGAGAAATAAAAGCCTTAACTGACCTAACCTAGCCTAAGTCATTCAGTGAGAAACAGGAAAATTTCAATGAAAGACATTTTATAGACCATGCCCACTCGGTCAGGAGCAGAAGAATTTTAGTGTGAAATTAAAAGAAGCAAAAATTGGAGTATCCATTACTGAGGTTGACAGAGTTTGTCTGTCGACATTTGTCTTCCTCCCCGAAATGATCTTCAGTCAATGTTTGTTTTCTAGCATCTTCCCGTTGAGTGGAAGGAATGATTCAGCATCCCCTCATGTGTGGGTGAACTGAGTTCAGTTCTAAGATGTGAAGACATGATATGATGGTGCCACTGTCGTTAGTCTGGTGTCCTCAATGTAAAATAATGCCAGTAATGATCATAATCTCGAGATGCAAATTTATTTTCTTCAAACTCCGGAATGACAGGAATGCAGACCATGCAGGACACCAAATTTCCTTTAAGCTTTCAGTATCCACCCAGCTGCTAATAACAAAGTCTACAATTTCTGTATTCATTCTTGCACAAAGTTTTAATGATATTTAGTCATTTCATTTTTTCAGTATTAATAGTATAAATTGAATTATGCTTCTGAAGATGAGTGACTTGCATTGAATAATAATGAAAGCCACATTCTAACTTCCCCTTTTACCTACCGCCTTTAATAATCCCTTGAATTTATATACGAGTTTTAAATCTCTGAACTGAAGAATCGACCGAAATTGCATTGCCATAGACTGCCATCGGCAAAAGAAGCAAATTTTGACGTACAATCAATAACTAACTGGTTTTACGCTCATTTTTTATGCTCCGTAGTTTCATTTAACTACAATCTTTTTTACAAAATCTTGCACTGAACGGCAAAAAAAAGTGGTAATTCATGTTTGTGAAGAATTTACTGATGTACAGATTACAGTGTCTATTCAAATGTATTCAGGCTCAAGGACAGCTCCAGCATCTTAGTTTCCTATCTTTGTTGAGGTCTAATGATAGTCCGCGAATAAACGTAATTGGGCTGAAGTAATTAATTAATTTCGACTCATTAATTCATATTCATATCCTGAATACATTCTGCACGCTTGTTAAGGTTTTTACGCAGGCGTCCAACATGAGGAGTGAACCTGCATACTGTTGAACTCAAGAGGCAAGCGCGCTCTGCCAACGCAATGCAGTTTTACGCGCATGGCAGACTGAACTTAAAAAATATTTTTCGGATCATAAACCAAGATATTTATCACAAAGAAACGAAGTAAACATTTGTTACAAACTTATCCAAACGTTCGGCATCACCATCATCTCCGCCCGACAAACGTTCAGACACTATACTTTGTTTGTGAACAATCTCTTAAGGTTGTTATTTCGTACTGCGCATATGCATGACGCCCATGAAACAAATGGCTTCTCCGTCATCGTGCTCAGATCCATAAAACATCAAACATTCTTCGATATTTTCATCGTGACGTGTAAAGACGTGTTCACACCTTTAGTGCAGGTTTATGGAAACCTCCATTTAAGAGGCTCTTTTCTTTACCTGAGACACACCCCAATTCACTCAAACTGGGGTGTGTCTTATGGTCAGAAAAAGTGCGATATTTAGTTAAATTCCAGACTGAAGCCGTTGACTCATTTGGCAGAATTTTGCTTTCTTGTTGAGCTTAAAGTAATCAGGTTTGCCTCTAGTATAAGTCGGCGGCTTCCATTCTGCTACTTGTAGGGGCAATGGGGGTCAAATTGCCCCGGGCGCCAGACAAAGCGCCACCTTGGGGGCGCCTTGTCCGCCTTGCTGGAAATCAGTCGCCGTGACACAACGTGTGTGCGACGACTTTATGGCAAATTGTGCCTACAAACGTGTACCATGTTTCTCCAGAACAAGCAACAGGGGAGGGAGGGGGGCGCGCTTCGAATGCCTCTTGCCCCTGGCGCGCCACATCTGAAGTTACGCCACTGCCTAAAGTGCTCCTCCTCATGTAGGAAGTTAGGACCGTGGTTCCTTTAACTTTGTGATGCCGCTTGCCTGTTTCAGAAGCCTGAAAACAAAAATCGAGTTTGAAGATTTGGGTTGCTTGCTGTAGAAGCTGTGGCTGATCATAGCACAGGCACAAAAAGTGCTACTTGGGGCCTCCAAGATTTACCAGGTTCATATGGGTGACTACAAAAGACTAAAAATATATTTATTTTAAGAAAACGAATGATTAATCAATATTTGTTTACCAGAAACTGTTATTAATGTATTTAATACAATGGGGGCCTCAAAACTAGGTTGTGCTATATACGGGCCCTCCAAGTTCTTGATCTGACGCTGCTTATAAGCTACATGTCCATATGTTATATTGACTCAGTAACAATCTCACTTTATTTATCAAAAACTGTATATTTCATGTATTTAAATGAGTTTTGTGCAGTTTGAAGTTTGGAGTAATCCCTTGTAAATCATACTTCGTTGCAATATGGCAGTGAGATCGTTTACTGAGATATTAAAGCTGATATGATCGAAATACAGAAAGGACTTGTACCTCTGCTTGATAACGCTTCCCCGCAGTAGATATCAGTTTAATATTCCTCAAACTACAATATACAGACCACCCTGAGTGCAATATTGCAACTGGCATCTGACAACATGGTCGAGACCAAAATAAGCCATACGTGTCATGAATGAAGGAGAGAGACGGAGATACGTTCGTTGGCCTGCATTGATCTGCATTGTGAGTCATTCTATGAAGCTCTGGGAGAAAGTATTAGAATGCCTCCTCCGGGATAGAACTGGTGGCCGTGGAAATCAGTTTGGGTTCATGCCAAGTAGGTTCACGATGGAACCAATCTTCATTCTATGGCAGATGATAGAAAAGTGTAGGGCATCAAAAAAGATCTCCATGCCATCTTTATCCACTTGGAGAAGGCTTATGACAGTGTCCCACAACAGGTAGTTTGGAATATTACACAAAAGATGAGAGGAAGGGCTTATTCGGATAGTGCAGGATTTGTATGATGGTTCTATAGCCAGGGTGAGGACTCCTTGAAGAAATATTGGGGGCTTTCCAGTGAAGGTTAGAGCACACCAAGGTTCAGCACTAAGTCCATACCTTTTCATTCTGACTATGGACGAGCTGCTGTCGGGAATAGGAGAATGGCCCCTCAGTGCATGGTATTTGCCGACGATGTAGGAAAACTTAGCGACTCCAGAGAACAGGTAGAGAAGGGCCAACTTTGCAACTAAGGAGGCATTTGGCATTTGCTATTCCCATTTCTCTACTGCCAGTCCAATCTGCAGTTGGCTAAACCACTGAAGAGAGGACATTGTCTAAGGGGCAGTAGAGGACTTATTGTAATTGCTGCCAAGATTTATACTAAGGGGGGCACACTTTTATGAAGTGCTCCCCCTGAATGCAAGATTCCTCCTTCTGCAATTCAATTGGCAGGATTCGCTTCTTTTAAACTCAAAGTACTCAAGCTCGCTCTCGACCGAGGTTGGAGGATTAGCCCGCCTCTGTTTCAATTGTGGCGTGCTTTACTTTGAATCCGTGGGTGCAAGGTCGAGACTAACTTCTTTCGGACCAGAGGGAAACTCAAACAAGAGTACCTTCGTAGGGATGGTGTGTACGAGGTCATCTGCACTTAAAGGAAGGGTCTACGTCAATTTGGCGCATAACAATTTGGCGTATGGCAATTTGGCGTACATACAAATTTGGCGTATGACAATTTGGCGTACATACAAATTTGGCGTATGACAATTTGGCGTACATACCGATCTCTTGGGTGCCCAAATTTGTTCAAAATTGAAACGGTCATAACAACATATTTCAACAGTCATAATAACAGTCATTGCAAGGTAATAGAACAATGAATGCCTACCATAACTGTGTTATAGGGCCCTAATGACCTTTGAAGTCGATGGGCCCTAAAACACAAACAAACCCAACTGTGTTATACGGGACCGTTGCAATGACTGTTATGCCCACGCCCCCTCCCATGCCCATATAAACTTATATTTGCATAATATGCGAGGTTTAGCTCAAACCCCCCCCGACGAAAATCCTGGATCTGCCACTGGTTATGACAGTTGCAATTTTGAACAAATGTGTGCACCCAAGAGATCGGTATGTACGCCAAATTGTCGTACGCCAAATTGTCATACGCCAAATTTTCGTACGCCAAATTGACTACGCCAAATTGTCATGCGCCAAATTGACGTGATCCCTTAAAGGAAGCCTTGTCACTTGAAATGAGTGGATCCTAGAGTCGCATCAGTAGAGGAAGAGGGCCCCGGGGGTTCAAAATAGGCCGACGTCCAACAGATTGCTCAGGGTACACTTGACCCTGCCGTAGGTTGAAAAATTTGATGCTATTAGAACGAGATGATGTGCTGCTGAACCGTTAACGCCACTAGGCCGTTGCTTTCAGAATTCGTCCCTGACCAACATAGAGTATAATCAGGATCTGACAATGAATGAATGCTGAGTAAAAAAAAGAGATGAAAGGATATTTGTTTCTCAAGTCTTACTATTGATTTAACTTCCTCGGCAAAAATACTTATTACCACCTAACCTTCAAGGTCTTGCTTTAAAGCCATTCAGAACTTTTTCCAGAACACTTGCCACAGAGAATGTCATCAACAATTGTATTGACGTTGCTTGTAACACTTTCAGAAACGCATTTTGGAGTTTGTAAAAGTAGTGAAAAGCACATATTTCTGGCAATATTACTTTTAGTGTTTTCTTATTTCCATTGTGTCGGGTAATCAACGCAGTCTGTATTTTTAGTTAACACAGATTGGCTGTAGAATAATTCAAACTTAATACAAATACTGGGCCTAGTAGTGGAATTCTGGAAAATGTGATTCCTAAAGATTTCACCCAAAATGTAACGCAAATTTTAATGTCGTGTAAAGTAATCTAGTAAAATAGTCTGTGTTACAATTGTGTAAAAGGAGTTTGAACCAGAGTTATGATAGAGCTCTTTAAAATTATTATCTGGATCCAAGCGACGTTAACACTCCAGTAACTACTGAATGAAGCGTGTAGAGTAATAAAGATTTAGGATTTGTGCAATGACTCCAAGAAGCGGAAAGTGCAACAAGCCCCACCTTGTCCTAATGACCAACAGCATCAGTTATTATCCTTATCGGCAGTATTTTATACCCCACTAGGGTTTCCACAGCTTCTTCTAGGGTTGACTGCACAAGCGGCCAGTCTTTGCATGGGTTGAGGGGAAGAGCGAAATAAAATAGCTCCCGCGGACCAAACTTTAAGGGTAGTCACCCCGGATTAAAAACCCTTGGCTCTCATGACAGATCGAGTATCTTCTGTGAGTTAGGCCGGCATTCCCCACATAGACTGAAGTACCCCAAAATCAGAGCGCTCTCGCCAACCAGGGAGCAAAACTTAAATTAGGCACTAGGAATGTGGGAACATTAACAGGGGATTTAGTCAGTTAGTGTGTGAGGTGGATGGGGCCCTGGTGGGAGATAGGTGGGTGTGGAGGGCCAGAACCCGCAAACCCAACCCTACCGCAGGCGGGATGAAGGTATGATGGTGATGATGATCATTGGTAGTATTTTATATGGTAGCACCATCTCCACATATGAGATTGAACTTAGCCTAGTCCACTAACACACCAGGGAGACATTGAGTCAATTCCTCCATTAATCAGAGAGATGTAAGAAAAGCAAAAATTGGTTTAGGGTGATTTCAGGCTATCTGATAAGGGCAATTAATAAAATGTGGACTGGCCGGTTTTTCGTGGGTTTTCATATAACTCCCATGTCCCTCTGAATGAAAACACGGGTGATCTAATGGACAGTATTTTACGTATTTGTTGTTTGTTGGTGTTTAAGGTCCCGTCAACTACAAGGTCATTAGAGACCCGTCCATTGCGTAGTTCTAATGCATAGACTGCACAGACACTACACTAATGCGACGATTATTGGGTATTAGCAGTGCCCAGCTTTCCCGAGCGACCACCCATGTCAGTACTAACTGGGCTTGCGTTGCTTAACTTCAGTGATCAGACGAGAGCTGGTGTGTCCAACGCAACTCGCCGCTCCCAGTATTTTACGTAGCTGTCTGCCAACCAAAGCTGCAACTCCAAAGCTTACGTGTTGTCTGTCTACTGTTCGTTGGGGCACTCCACCGACGTGACGCCGGGGGGTGAACTCCTACACCTGATATTTTTGCCTCGTCTACGCGTTGCATGGTAGGGAGGGTTGTTACCTGCAAATGTCATCGAACAGCACACGGAACATCCGTTTTACTTCTTATCAGTGCCGGATTTAGATGTTGAGAGGCCCCTAGGCTATTTCAATTTTGAGGCCCTTTTCTTCAGTTTTGAAGCCCGCTAAATGTTGAGGCCCTAGGCTTCAGCCTACTTAGCCTAGTGGTAAATCCGGCACTGCTTCTCGGCCTGCGGCACGGCCTCTCTCGCCACAAAGAAGCCATTGCACTTCTTTCCAGTGTCGAACCTGGAATCATTGACGAAGTAATCGAGCCTGAGCAGTAAACGATTCCTGGCTGATAAAATGAAACCAAATGAATGCACCAACATGAGAGAGTCATCAACCCTTCGCCTGAAACGAACCCTGTTAATTTTAGTGACAAACATGCTCTATGCCAGGAGAGCAACGGCTGATACACGTACTAGAAAAAGCAAAGCAAAGCAACTCCTAACCCTTTTCCCGCCTATGGCAGGGTCGGGTACCCATTTGTCCCTCTGAATGGACACAGGGTGATATATTGGACATAGTTTTTTCTGCAGCCGGTTGCCGGCCTAAGCTGCACCCCTACGCTTATTTATCGTCGGTCTAGTGTTCGTTGGGGAATGCTACCGACGCCAGGGGGCGAGCTCCTACACCTGGAAATTTTGCCTCATCTACCCGTTGCGTAGTAGAGAGGGTTCTTTTACGTGCAAGTGCCATCGTACACCCACACGGGACCTCGGTTTTACTTCTCATCCGAAAGAAGGCACACTCGCGGCTTCTCTCTCGCCCGAAAGAAGCCGACCCACCATGGTCCAGTATCGAAGCTAGAACTACTGGCGTAGTTGCCGAGTGAGCTAACCACTACGCCACCGCGGCGGGTTACACGTGATACACGTACTAGAAAATGTTCAGATATTTAATCTTTTTCACTGGCGTTTTTCCACGTCAGGTATTTTTTTTCAAATTTTATATTAAGCCACGATGAAACGTTTAGTTAGGTCATGCTGTTAAATAAAAATGAGTTTTCGAGGTCTTGCGGGAAATGATACATCACGTTTCTCGTAGACTGGTCTTATCAGCTGTTGAGACTTTCATTTCTATTTTAACGTCTCTTTGCAGTAGGTTTACTGGCAAGAATCTGAAGAAAATTTTGTGGCCATATAATATGTTACAAATCTGTACGTTCTCTCAGTACTGTTAAGATTTGATCACTGGCTCCATTGGGACAGCAAATTTCTCTTTCATCTGAAATTACCAATTAAGTGCTGCTTCTTCCGATCACAAACGTCCATCCAATGGTCCAATTCTATCTATAACAGGAAAAGAAATTGCCATCATAAATATCATATTGCCGGCATTAAATAAACGGGATTTGAAGCATTAGGATGGCAGGCGGCTACTTAAAAATACCTTTATCAGTTCGCCCGTGATTTTACCAGTATCAGGACGACAAATGGGTACCCGCCCTTGCCATAGGACATATAAAGCAACTCCTAACCCTTTCCCCGCCTATGCCAAGGTCGGATACCCATCTTGTCTCTCTGAATGGACACGGGTGATATATTGGACAATGTTTTTCCACAGCCGGTTGCCGACCAAAGCTGCAACCCCTTTGCTTATTTATCGTCGATCTACTGCTCGTTGGGGTAGCGCCTGCTTTAGCACTTATGCCGCCCCGGACAAAAGGACAAATTGCCACCCCTTGAAGCAGCGCTCTGTTCGCGTGCTATGTTCTCATACTTAGAGCCAAAATGGCGCCCCGGACAAATGTCCAGGCTGCCCCCCTCCCCTTAGAGCGGGCCCTGGTTGTGGAATTCCACCGACGCCGGGGGCGAGCTCTTACACCTAGGAAATTTTGCTTCATCTACCCTTAAGCAACGCACAGCCCAAGTTAGTACTGATAGGGGTGGGAGGTTTAACATTGGATGCTACTAATTTCCCCCCTGTTAATCTCCTACCTCCCTCTCACCCGTGAGCAGCCTCCACAAGATTCGGCCCGTTATGGCTGCTTGACCAATTCCCCAAATCATTAGTATAACGTACAAATGCCATCGTACATCACACTGGACCTCGGTTTTACTTCTCATTCGAAAGAATGCGCACCCCCCCCCCTCGGTCCAGTATCGAACCTAGAACCACTAACGCAATAATGATTATATACTGTAATATATATGAGATAAGAAATTTCTTTCGAATGTGTCAAACTTGTTTCCCGCGTACCAGGTGTCTTGTAATATATTTTAATAGGTAGTGGGGAATTTTAACGGTTCAAGTGGAGATTGGTTGCGTTGGACACACCGGTTCTCGACTGATCACTAAAGTTAAGCAATGAAACCCCAGTTAGTACTGACATGGGTGAGTGCTTGGGAAAACTGGGTACCGCTAGTATCCAAAAATCGTCGCATTAGTGTAGTGTCTGTGCAGTCTCTGCGTCAGAACTACACTGTGGACGGGGCTCTAATCTTGTAGTTGAAGGGCCCTAGACCACAAACAAAGGAAGGTTAGTCACTTGTGTTTTGGCATCGGATGAGTCTTGCTTAGGGCTTTGCAAGCAGTGTCTGAGAAACAGACTTAGAGGCATAGAGGTAAACATTTCCCTCCAAAACCGTATAATAAAATGAAAATTTTTGGCATCCGCCTTGTGAACAGACGAGTTTACTTGAATTCCAAGCTGTAGGATGGTGACATGATGTCCCCACTACTGTCTTTCTGCTTCTTTATTGGCACCTTGAAGGATATTTGTCTGTTGCGCTCATTAAGCCCCCCCCCTCCCCCTCGTAGATCCGCCTCTGGCATAAGCAGCACCTTTAACAGAATTTGTGACGGTAAGTCGCGGTCGCCGGTTGCACAAAAACCACTAGTCCATATTTTCATCGAATCTTCCCCCTACCACTGACATTTGTTTCAACTTTTACTTTTACTTGTCTGATTGTGGAGGGAAGAAACGCATGAATTTCGAATTTTATAGCCCGTAAAGGGGATAGAGTAGACCATAATTTTGAATTTGTAGATCCCACCTAACACTAACTTACTATAGTTTCTTTCAAATGGCATGGTAATAAAGCGATTGCTGAATGTAAATGGTGCAAGGCGTACCTCTTTGAATACAAACAGACTTTAATGAAAAGAGACATTGGTATTTTGTTAACGTTGTGGAGATGATGATCAGCAGTGGCGGGGGGGGGGGGGTCCACCCTCCTTTTTAAAACGCGGTACTTCAAACGAATAATTGATCACAAGTACGTCAACTACAACGTTTTTCTATTGTTCACATGTATTTGCATCTTGGAGCATCTCCCAACTTTTCAAGTTACCACTTGAACAATTCCCATCCTTTGTGCTGTACTCGTCAATTTCGTCATTTTCAAATCGTGATTATCCTTGATTCGAGTGTTCGAAGAGCTTTTTTTGGCACAAGTGACATTTTCCAGCTCCATACGATGTGCACTGGTGTTGTTACCGATTCTACCGGAAGGTGCACTTGATAGTTTATTCTTATCAGAAAGAAGATGCACACCCTCGCTCAAAGGTAGGAGTGAACTGGCAAGTAAAAATTTTGTTACCGGGCCTTTGACGTTAAGAGAATGTATTTTGCCTTGTTAAAAAAATTACTAAAGGCCGTTAGTCCACCTCTCCTTTTTTTATCTCAAGACGGATGGTGCCCTACTAATTGAGTCACCGACGTTAATCTGTACATTCGAAAGACGACTTTCTACACCGAATACATCGTCATAGGCCCTTTCCAGCCTACATAGGATCGAGTGCCCATTTTAATCCCATTGGGACACGTGAACGATCCGTCTCTCTGCCATCCGATTGACATCGGTCCAGGAGGTAGTCATCCAGCACGCTATCTCTGCATCACTGGGGCAGGTCTCAATACGAAATGCAAATGACACATTTACTGGTGTGGAAGGAAGCATCCAGTCAGAGGGGAAAGACTGGTATCCGCCGCTGCCATGGGCGGGTTAGGAGTTGCAGAGTGACGAGTATTATTTAATGTGCAAATGACATTGTATACCACACGAGGCTCCCATCCGACGGAAGACGCACCCAGGGTTCCTCTCTCGTCCAAAGGAAGCCAACCTATCTCGATCCAGGATCGATCCTGAACCACTGACACAGTAGTCGATTACACTACCCCCTGCAAGAGGTCTTAACTAGCTCAGGCGAGGGATGCAAAAGGTTGTGGTTCCGTGTGGACTCCATGTCACCTGATGTGGTGATAAAAACACTGGAGTCTAAAACAGGTGGCTGGTTGTTGGTCCCACAGTGGTTAATCCTTTAATCTCTCAATTCCGACTAAAGCTGTGATAGACAAATTGAAAAATAGCTTATGTTATTTCTCAGAATTCATGTGTTTTTTGGCAACTAAGGAGATACAGAAATTGTATGAAATATTAAGGTATTTATTCCAGGAACCAGGCGATCACGCTGGGATCAATAATTGGCAGAAAGAGTAGTTAGTAGAGCTTTACAAGTTATGTCGTGGTTCGATGTTCACCCACGTAGTATAAACTGGTTCGACGTCTCGATGAGGATACCAGTGCTGGCATTTTCCTGTTGATTTACAATCACATGAGTGACATTATACTGTAGGTATTCATTCCTTTATGGTTCTTTCAGCTCCAGGTCTGGGGAGAATACCAGGATTATCAACAACGAAAAATAATTAAACCCAGCAAACACTGCATTGCATCGATTGTTACTGTTGGTTTCAGCAGTGCCCTTCCATGACGAAGTTACACCCCGAGGCAGATTAGATATGAGCCATTTTATATTTAGTTTACCTCTGTCTATAAAAAAAGTAGGTTGAAAACTTAGTGTACAACCCACGTGATCTGGGGTTCTTTCGTAATCATACACCTAGTGAAAGGCTGTATAAAAAACAACTACTAATCCTTTTCTTGCGTATGGCATGGTCGGGTACCCATCCTGCCCCTCTGGGTAGACGCATGGGTAGCCTGTTGGACTGCCCCTCCACTCCCACCCATCTCCCAATAGGTTCCCGTCCATCCCACACACTACCATATCCTTGTGGGCCACCAGCTTTCACGTCTGCTTTGGTCTCCCTCTACCCCGTCTTGCGTAATACCCAGAAACTACCTGTCGTGGAACACTGTCATAAGCCTTCTCCACGTCCATAAAGATGGCATGGAGATCTTTGTTTTCTGCTCAATATTTTTCTATCGTCTGCCTCAGAATGAAGATTAGCTCCATTGTGGTCCTACCTGGTATGAACCCGAACTGATTTCGACTTAGACTAGTTCTATCCCGGAGGCGGCATTCTAATATTCTTCTCCCAGAGCTTCATAGAATGTCTCATAAGCTTGATATCTCTATAGTTACCACAGTCTTGGACATCACCTTTGCTCTTGAAGAGTGGTGTTATCCAACTCTCACGCCCTGCAGAAGGTATTCTATCTCCGCTAGCTATCCTATTGAAAAGTTTCCTCAACCACCTGATTCCTATGTGTTCGATGTAAACTCTGTCTGGGAATGTCGTCCTCTCCCACCGCAGCATTCTAGAGACTGTAGAAACACTCTTCTTTGCCTCAGCAGGGATCTTTAGCTGCTCTATCTCTAGCCTTGGACAGTTTAAAAACTTCTCTCTCCCCTTCCGTGGTCTTAAACTGATCATAGAGGGCCTCGTACTTCTGGTTGAGGCGGGTCCAAGTTTGAACTTGGTCGCAAAAGGATGGTTTCCTTCGGGAGAGGGAGAGAGGGGTCCCCAATGCTTCTTCCTTCGGATGGGAAGTAGAGCAGGGTCCCATGTACGGCGATGTCGCTGCTTCATGAAAAATAAGGTGTAGGATCCCCACCATTCTTCAGTGGAGAAGTGCCCCTACGAATGAAGAATAGGCAGATGATAAATAGGCATGGAGGTGGCGACTTTTGGTTGGCCACCGGTTGTGTAGTTCCACCCGAACGATTATGTGTCTCAATGGGACAGCAATGGGCACCCTATCCTGCACAGGCGGGAAAAAGGTTAGTGATGATGATGCGCCGAAGTGACTAGTGGTGATTCGTGATTAAGAACATTAAAACAATAAAGCTAAATTATAATGCGTATATGATATATAAAACATACATAATTATAAGTATGAAACATGTTTGATATTCAGTCTCCCGTGTTTGTTGCGCATACAGTGTAATTAGAGCGTGTTACAAAAATGATCAGTTTTGATATCGTCTTTATTGTGGTTCGCAATTTCTCATTGGTTGTTGAGTCACATTAAAGGTCTGATGTGCTCCGCCATCTGCTGGCAAGTGTCGGAACCTAGTGCTCTTAATTGCATGATGGAATATCGATCCATGGATCCACGTTTTCCTGTATTTCGATGTTGTATGGAGTAATATGCAATTATGAGAGCTATGGAAGGTTGCCATTAAGTTAGTAGGGTAAAGTAAAATGTTGGAGAGAGGAAGAAGGGCTTCAGGTTGTTTTGCTAGGGGTTAATTTCATCCTTTTTCACACTGCAATCTAGGCATTAAGAGAATTTCTGAGCAGAAATAGTTGTACAAGGGTGGTTTTACAGCAGAATTCTCTCTCGTTTAATTGCAGTATATGTGATTTAAAAGATAGCCTACTCTTTAAACAAGACCTAAAAAGAGGTCTTTGATCTCATGCAGATATGAACAGTAGGCCCCATTTAGAGTTTTTTTTTTCTCGTTTTCACTTATTCATTAAATGATAATTTTATAGGAAGATGTCTCTCCTTAGTGAAATAATTTTTATTTCTTTCACAAAGCGTTAAAATGGGGCCGGAAGCAACATTTTGACAATGTTTTTTTTTTGTGCGTGTGCCCAAACTAGGCTTACGAACTGTAATCTTCAATTGTCTTCATCATGCCGAATTCTATCCTAAAGAAGGATGGACTCTTTAATGTCTTGTTCCGGCCTGGGCCCCTTATACATCAGAAAAGTGTAGAATTTGGGAAATTCAGGACTTACACGATAATCATTATCCACCCTGGTGTCACAAAGATAGCATGCTGGACTCTTGCCTCAGGTTCGATTTTGAGTGGAGGCGAGAGAGAGAGGTCTCTAGTACGGTTTTTCTTGGGATGGAAAGGATGGAAACACCCGTGTAGGGTGTTTGATGTCACCACCGCACGAGAAAGAATCCTTACTACATGGGGAGTAAAATATACGTGAAGTTCGGCAAAATTTTTAGGAACCCGCCTCTTGGCGTCGGTGGAGAAAAACGCCCCACCGAGAGCAATAGGACGACAAAAATAAGCATTGGAGTTGTAACAGTAGGTTGGCAGCCGGTGTTACACTTCAAAGTGTCCGGGCCTAATTGCAGGTTAGGGATTTATGGCACACAAATAATATTCCAAGCATCGAGGAGTCCAAGGAGGATGCACATGATGTGGGAAGGCTCGAGGAGTCCAAGGAGGATGCACAAAAGGGCCTACAAGACATTAAAACAGCAATGGCAGGAGGGGGCCTTAAGGTTAACATGAGGAAGACTGAGTACCTGGCTTTCAATTTTAGTGGCCAGGGGCAAGAGGATGAGTTACGTTGTGGGGGAGAGGGGATCCCGGTGGTGCAGGAATTTCGCTATCTATGATCAGTTTTCCAGAGTAATGGGGAGATTGATTCTGACGTGACCCGTCGGATTAATGCAGGATGGTTGAAGTGGAGACAGGCAAGTGGGGTCCTGTGTGACCGCAGGGTCCCAATAAAGTTGAAGGGCAAAGTTTACAGAACTGTCGTTAGGCCCGCTATGCTGTATGGCTCAGAGTGTTGGGCAGTTAGGAAGAACCATGAAAGGCAAATGCAAGTGGCAGAGATGCGAATGCTGCGCTACATGTGTGGGGTGTCACGATCCGACAGAATCCGAAACAATTATGTTAGAGGTAGCTTGGGGATGGGGGACATTGCAGAGAAGATGAGAGAAAGGCGTTTGAGGTGGTATGGGCATGTGATGAGGAGGGGAGAGGAGGAGCTTGTTAGGTCCATTGTGGGACTGCAGGTAGTTGGGGGCAGTAGGGGTAAAGGACGACCAAAACGGACGTGGGAGCAGGTGGTGCAAAGGGACATGGAGGCGTGTGGGGTGGAGGGGGACTTGGTGGGGGATAGACGGGAGTGGAGGATTAGAACCCGCAGACCCGACCCTGCCTCGGGCAGGAGAAGGGTGAGATGATGATGATGATGATGATAAATAATATTCCAAGCAATTTCAGTGTTTGCTAAGATGATCCGGACAGTTGAACTTGGTACTTTGTACCTTTATCCAATCATAATTATGTCAGATAAAGCGTAGAAAACATGTTTGGACACTCTGAGGTAGATCCCAGACACTTTGAGGTGTGACACCGGCCCTAATCAGAGAAAAGGTTATTAATGACGATGATGATTCGTCGTTAAAGCATGTCTCCTATATCACAGCTTGTCCAAGATGAGTACTGCATGCCTTCCTTCCTAAGACTTTTGAAGTATTTGGCAGGCTGCAGGACACATAAAGCTGTCGCATGATACATCCAGACAAAATTTGCCAATGTGTTTTTCTTCTCATTTGCCCTAGTTCAGTCCTGCGTAGACGTTAAAAAAAATTACAATTTCATATCTGTACTAGTCTGTCTGTTAATATATTGGGAGCGGCAAATTGCGTTGGACACACCAGTTCTCGTCTGATCACTGGAGTTAAGCAGCGCAAGTTAGTACTGACATGGGTGGTAGCTTGGAAAAACTGGGTACCGCTGGTATCCAAAAATCGTCGCATTAGTGTAGTGTCTGTGCAGTTCCTGCATCAGAACTACGCAGTGGACGGGGCTCTAATGACCTTGTAGTTGAAGGGCCCTAAAACACCAACAAACAAAGTTAATATGTTCTCCTATTGCTTCGTCTGCATCATTCAGAACGGATAATTTGAGCAGGACTGACCAAATTTCTAATTTACTACACTGCAAGCAGCTTTTTCTTTGGCCAATATGGCAGTGGAGAGACTAACTCTCAATCCTTCTAATGATACCATAATTCTCCTAAAACCCTTAACTATAATTCAAGTCCCTCTCCCTTCACAATACTAGCAATGGCAGGCTTTCCTTTGATGAAGCCCTCCACCCTATCCTCCCCAAGGCCATTCCATTGTGGAATGACCCTTGGCAAAAATGACCAGTAGTATGAGTCTGTCTGTGCCCTAATCTCTTTCAATTTATATGGATGATCCTTTCTCCCCTTATACTGAGCAGGGGACACACTTCCAGCCAGAGGTCCATTACATCCCAGCAGCAGCAGTCTGATAAACAGACTAATGCTGTGAGATATACGCCTCTGGCTTAGTGTGTCCCACCCTAGTTCCCTAATCATGGCAGACACGCTCTCCCTGTGAGAAAACCTATTGAGTACAATTCTTGCTACCCTCCTTTGGATCCTTTCGACTTCCCAAGATAAGTCCTGCCTGAAGGGGAACCAAATTGGACTGCCATACTCAAATTAGGGATATAGAGGGAGAAACTGAGATTGACAAAGAAATGGGTTCTGAGCTCCCTCTCGCGAAACATAACCGTTTATACTGACATGGTCACAACCTTTGTATCCAACTCTTATGATCATGCAAGGTTGTAATGAGCTTGACGGCACCCACGCCGAAATATAATTGCATCTTGGAGTTTATAAAATGTTTTTCTGAAATGTGTCCGCCTTGTAATCCCTACGTTATCATTTAATTAGAGGTCTATAATTAGTAGTTTATTATGGCCTCTCTCGAATGTTTAGATATGAGCCATTTTCTGTCATCGATAGTTGGTTTTTATGCTGAATTATTATAGCAAGGAGATGATGGCATTAAAAGATTTCAGAGGATTGCGTTTTAGTTTGAAAATACAACTAAAGTGTCGCAAAGTTTATTGACAGTTTGGTGAAGTAAAATTTTATAACACGTACCTATTGCAGATCCGACGACTAGTTGATTAAATTCCATGTCTACAATTATGGTTACTTAGAATAACCATGTCATAAAAAAGGTGAAATTCTCTATTATTTATTATTATTATTACTATTACTCTATCTGAATCTATAGCCTCCACTAATAAAATGTCCTCATAGACTCTAAAATTTCTTTTATTGTCGCTTTTTATTTAAGTAATGAAAAGTATAGTGTTTCAATTTCAAACTGTAAATTGTTAAGGCAAAACACTATAAAATATTATCTGAGACTGATTTTCATCTTGAATCAGTGTTGAGGTTTTTCATCACAACTATGTTATGTTTAGATGTACAATAGATGTACAAAGGGCCTCAAAATTGAAATAGCCTAGGGGCCTCTCAAAATCTAAATCCGGCACTGATAAGAAGTAAAACCGATGTTCCGTGTGCTGTTCGATGACATTTGCAGGTAACAACCGTCCCTACCATGCAACGCGTAGACGAGGCAAAAATATCAGGTGTAGGAGTTCACCCCCAGGCGTCACGTCGGTGGAGTGCCCCAACGAACAGTAGACAGACAACACGTAAGCTTTGGAGTTGCAGCTTTGGTTGGCAGCCAGCTACGTAAAATACTGGGAGCGGCGAGTTGCGTTGGACACACCAGTTCTCGTCTGATCACTGAATTTAAGCAACGCAAGCCCAGTTAGTGCTGACATGGGTGGTCGCTCGGGAAAGCTGGTTACTGCTAATACCCAATAATCGTCGCATTAGTGTAGTGTCTGTGCAGTTTATGCATTAGACCTATGCAATGGACGGGTCTCTAATGACCTTGTAGTTGACGGGACCTTAAACACCAACAAACAACCAACCAATCTGTTGCTTTTCTTCGACACTATGGCGATAAAGCTTTAATGTTCGCTAGAATCAATACTTTATAATTTGTTCAGATTACAAAATCTATTGTACACCAGAAAAGTTGTCTTTGTCGTTAAGCTGATCTCTTTGATCACAATGGTTAGACGTCCAAAATGTTTAATATAAATTTTCGACTCTTGAAAGCAAACTTGAAAGTACTTTGAAAGCGATAAAAAGAGCCAATCCACTTCTCTGTCCATCAAACCTAAGATATCGCCCTGTTAATGCAGTGGTACCCTAAGTTGATTTCTTTTATCAAATGAGCCTGAAGTAGGTTGTTGACATTTAGTAACACGATTTGAATCCCTAAAATCCTGTATTTCAATAGACTGCTAGGTAGTTGGATTGGATTAATTTTCAGGGTTGGGGCGTATGCCAAGCAGCCGTAACAGGACGAGTCCTTAGAAGACTGCTCGTGGGAGGTGAGGAGGTAGGTGTAGAGGACGCAAGAGAGGGGAAATTTGCAGCACCCAACATTCTTTACCAACCACCCATTTTTGGTACTAACGTGGGCTTGCGCTGCTTAACTTCAGTGATCTCACGAGAATTAAAATGTGAAAGAGAATACCGGTTAAAATGTGAGAAGAGGAGTACAGTTGGTTAGGACCACCGCTGGGATACAAGTTATAGGCAGCACCCGGAGCACAGGAAGACGAAAGCAGACGTGGGAGCATATTTTACAAAGGTGATAGTTTGTGAGGTGAATGGGGACCGCCAGAATCCCAAAACCTGACCCTGCCACAGGCGGGATAAGCATATGATGATGTAGACAGAATACTTCCTAATCAAAAAAGCATCGCGATTGCTTCATTTCAATAGCCAGGGCCGTAACTAGGGTGTGGCGAAGAAGCCGGGCGCAACTGGGTTTGGGGCGCAAAATGTTTAAGTTTTTTGTCATTATTGGGTTACGGGCAAGCGAAAGTTAGACACTTGCCACAGGCGCTTCATACCCGCGTTACGGCTCTGTCAATAGCACTCTGTTTCATTATGTTGAATTGGTCAAATTCCTATTTGGCCT
This sequence comes from Trigoniulus corallinus, assembly GCA_013389805.1. Classification (NCBI taxonomy): domain Eukaryota; kingdom Metazoa; phylum Arthropoda; class Diplopoda; order Spirobolida; family Trigoniulidae; genus Trigoniulus; species Trigoniulus corallinus. The sequence continues at coordinate 17,588,067 of JAAFCE010009109.1, forward strand.
GACTACTACTACGTCAGTGCTCCCAGGTTCGATACTAGATCACGTTGGGTTGGCTTCTTGGGGGCGAGGGAAAGGCCTCGAGTACGCCTCCCCTCTGATGGCAAGTTAAAAAAAGCTGTGGCCCCGTGCGGTGTACGATGCCATTTGCACTTAGCCATTTGCCTGTACTGGGTATTGATGCCATTTGCCTGTACTGGGTATTGATGCCATTTGCCTGTACTGGGTATTGATTGGATTAGACAGTATTCCCAGGGGGGCGAAGCTGGCTCCCCGGTGTCAGTGGAGTGCTCCAACGAACAGTAGGCTGACGATAAATAAGCATAGGGGTTGCAGCTGTGGTCGGCAGCAGGCTGCTTAAAAACACAGTTCGACAGATCGCTCACGTGTCCATCCAGAGGGACGAAAATGGGTACCCGACCCTTCTTGAACTAGTAGGTGGAACGTTCCTAGCATGAATCTTCATGGGGTTAAATTAACGTGCAGATTGGCAAAATTTACAGGTGTGGGAGCATGCCACCCAGCGTCGGTGACTGAAATTACCTCAGCGACGGAAATGGGCTGTCGTTAGATAATGAAGGGATTGTGGCATCCTGTCAGTAACCGGAAGTGTGTAAAAGTACTGTCCAACAATTCGACTGTGTACTTATATACCCGGTACCAACGTGCCAATTGGATACTTGATCCTGACAACCAGAAGCAACTCCTAACCCTTTTCCCGCCTATAGGAAGGTCGGGTACCCATCTTGTCCCTCTGACTGGATGTAAGAGTGATATATTGGACAGTGGTTTTTCTCAGCCGGCTGCCGACCATAGCTGCAACCCCTCTGTTTATTTATCGTCGGTTTCGCCGACGCCAAGGGGCTAGCTCCTATACCTGGGAATTTTGCCTCATCTACCCGTTGAATAGTAAAAACGGTTCTTTTGCGTGCAAATGCCAGGACCTCGGTTTTATTTATAATCCGAAGGAAGGCACACTCGGGGCTTCTCTCACTCTCTCCCACTCACTCACTCTCTCACTCTCTCCCTCTCTCTCACTCTCACCCTCTGTCACTCACCCTCTGTCACTCACCCTCTCTCACTCTCACCCTCTTTCACTCTCACCCTCTTTCACTCTCACCCTCTCTCACTCTCACCCTCTCTCACTCTCACCCTCTCACTCTCACACTCTCTCACACTCTCTCACACTCTCTCACACTCTCTCACACTCTCTCACACTCACTCACACTCACTCACACTCTCTCACACTCTCTCACACTCACTCTCTCTCACTCTCACACTCTCACCCTCTCTCACTCTCACCCTCTCACTCTCACCCTCTCTCACACTCTCTCTAACTCACTCACTCTCACTCTCTCACTCTCACTCACTCTCTCACTCACTCTCTCACTCACTCTCTCACTCACTCTCACTCACTCTCACTCACACTCTCACTCACTCTCACTCACTCTCTTACTCACTCTCTTACTCTCTCTCACTCTCGAAAGAAGCCAACCCACCTCGAATCACTGGCGCAGTTAATCGAGCACTCTACCTATTGCGCCACCGAGGCAGGTCTGGATATCTGATCCTGACATACATGCTAAAATTATAGCTTAGGGTTTTAGGAGTATTATGTTATCATAAGTAGGATTGAGAGTTAGTCTCTCCACTGCCATATTGGCCAAAAAGGCTGCTTGCAGTGTATAATATTAGAATTAGAAATGATGGCGATAACTTGTGGGACAAGTTAAACAGAGGATTGCGTGCAATGTTTAATTATGAGGAGAACATCCCCAATGACTTTTTCTGGATTTCTCTCTATTTTTTGAATGATACAGATTAGATTCCTGCTTGAAAGGGTCTGTTACTATAGTTAAGGATGTCAGTAACTCAAACTTCAAATCATAATTTTGATCTCAATTTATTTAGTTCCCTCTTAATGACATGATATCAGTCTTCATGATTACACTAATTTAGGAATAAAGATATCCATGCTGAGGAGATGCCTGTTGTTATTATTAGTAACATTTCGATATTATTACACTTTACATACCTTAGGTAAGAAGAAGTGAAAAGAGGAAGAAGAAAAAATAACTGCACTACTATTTATATAAATGTACTGAAATGGCATTTCATCACAGTAATGAATATAATCTGGAATTTTTGTCATATTTTTGTCTCCTGGGAGGATGACGTTGCTCTTCTCAAGTCTATCAACAACTCCTCAACTCTTCTTATCTAACTAACCTACTGAAATGAAAATTTCCACTTTTTAGGAAGGCGGAATAATTACATCGAAATCTCTTGCTACTCTGCTATCATAACACTACCACACATCGATTTACACCTGTTGTAATTCCGAGGTGACATTTGGGAAACTGATGACTGTATATTACTTTTTTTCTACAACGTAGTTAAAGTTTAATATTAGGATTAAAAACATTAGTCATCTTGCGAGGTTCCAACATTATTAAGGTCTTTATTTCAGACTTGAATAACCGGTATTTTAACCTACCGCAGGACGGGGTGGGTGCAGAGTTTTAACTTGAAAAGGAGGCTTTATAGTAATGAGAAAATGTTGATTGAGCCTTCTGATTAGGGTGCTGTGTGTTACCACCTCCCTCTCCTTTCCTTACGAGCTGGTAGAATATAACGCTCTAATCAAAAGAAGAAGTCAGTAGTAGCATGCCCATCTATGACAGGGTCTGGTGCGCCCGTTTTTTGCCTTAGTGGGACGTATGAACGATCTTTTGAACAGAATTTTTACGCAGCTGGTTGCCAACCTCATGCTGCAACCCGATGCTCATTTATCGTAAGCCTATTTTGATTCGTTGGGGTACTTTTCTGCCACTGATACCAGAGGGCGAGCTCCTACACCTGGAAATTTTGCAGAACTACAAGAAAATTTTACTCCATTTAGTAAGGGTTCTTTCCCGTGCTGAAGTGACACGGCACTCACCTCACGGGGTCACCGGTTTGTTTACGTCCGACAGAAGGTGCACTGAGGGCCTCTCGCCCTAGGATCGAACCTGGGCACTACCTCTGTGCCACCAAGGTGAGGCAGGAACTCACCTCAGAGGGAGTACAGGTCGTGTATATGTTCATGGTACCCTACATTTAGCTTTAAGGGGGTAGTGGCGGATTCAGAAGTCTAAAGGGGATGAGGTTTCAGTTCATCCATGTGCTCTCACCATCAGTTGGAACCGATCCTGCTAAAGATGAGAACAGGGTAAGAAATCATGATACGCGCAGTACAACAGAGCGGCGAATTGCTTTGGACACACCAGTTCTCGTCTGAACACTGAAGTTAAGCAGCGCAACCCCAGCTAGTACTGACATGGGTGGCTGCTTGGGAAGACTGGGTACCGCTACTATCCAAAAATCGTCGCATTAGTTTAGTGTTTGTGCAGCCTGTGCATCAGAACTACACAGTGGACGGGGCTCTAATGACCTTGTAGTTGAAGGGCCCTAAAACAGCAACAAACAAAGCAGTACAACAACAATATTCTTACCTATAATGACCTCTGTTAGCCATTTGTATGACCTCCTGCTCTGTTTCCGGCTGCGGTAGACCAAACTGTAGATTTCCAAGGTGGAAAAAATAGACGTAACCCCTCATTTTGACCGATATGGATTACTAACTTAAGGCCATTTGCCAGACACTAGAGAGAGAACTCCTGCACCAGAGAATTTTGTTGATCACTTGGTATACAGAATTTTACGTACAGGTGACACGTTGCCACCCCAGGGCTGGCACGAAATGTCACATCCGCATTGATCTGAAGTCTTTCCAACGTTAAACCTAATAAGCGTACTTTCTGCTGAGTTACTGAGGTAAGGCACACTCTGTAGTAGGCCATAGTGATTGTAAGTGCAGTGACTATTAATGGACCCCCTCCTCCCTTAAAGACTGATGCTTGTTTTAAAGGTCTGACATTTGACTCAGCAGTATATGAGACTCTTCGCGCAAAGTTCTCTCTTGGGGTTCCAGCACATAATCCGTCCGTGACAGTTCCTTTTAGTTGATATTTTAACTCTCGTAACATGATATTTAAAGAATTTTAAACTGTTACATTACCTGCTCATCAGCTCTGTGTAATTAACTGTTGGTTTAATTCATTATTAGAGGCGCTGCTGGATATGTTTTTAATTGAGTTTGCGAAACATTATCACTTGTCTTCTTGTTGTTTATTACGCAGAAAAAAGACATGCAAGCTTACCTGTTAATTAGATCAAATGCTTCAGGCTTGCAAACGTTTTGTCTCATTGTCAAATTGGATGTTCTTAGGTAACCTCTGACTTCAAACAACCTCCTGGAAATTGTAGATCATCGATGTTTATCAATGCATTTGTCAACAGAGACAACCAATTTTTCTAACAGTCCATCCATTTTTAGTACTTTCACTGTTTATTCTAGAAACGGGGATGTGTGGACGTGATATATTAGTGACCTGTTTCAACTTTCTTTTAAGGAATACACTTCCTTTTACGGATTCTGGAACAGGATTTACCTACCATATCGTAAGAAGTAACTAAAAGGGTTATGGGGCTGGGTCGACAACCATTTTTGTGAACATCACATTCGAACTTTTCCATATTAATCGTCTTCTGGGTCTCACCTTTCTATGAATTTTTTCTGGAAGTCTGCATTTCTCCTTAACGTCTGTAGGTCATAGGTCCTCAACAATGCCAAAAACCGGTTAGAAGTAGAACCCTTCCCCCTTTAAAAACCACTCTAAATGCATTCCATCTTCGCTCACTGTTCTTTCTGTCCCAAATGATTCACTAGCAACTTTAGGCCTGGATATCCACCGACTGCACGAAATGTTTGCACATGTTAAACTATGTTCCGAAGCTCGATCCCACTTTGGTATTGTTTTGTTTGAGTCCACTGCAATGGTGCGACCAATTTTAGACTATTGTAGCCCGATTTGGTCTCCCTTTAGGCAGGACTTACCATGGAAAATTGAAAGAATCCAAAGGAGGGCAGCAAGAATGTGCTCCACAGGTTTTCACGAAGGGAAAGTGTGTCTGAAATGATTAGGGAATTAGGGTGGGACACACTGAGCCTGAGGCGTTTATCTCGCAGCATTTTTCTTTTCACAAGACTGTTGCTGATGGGGTGCAATGGACCTCTGGCTGGAAGTGTGTCCCAGGCTGGGTATAAGGGGAGAAAGGATCATTCATATAAATTGAACAGACAGACTCATACTACTGGTCTTTATCGCCAAGGACCATTCGACAATGGAATGCCCTTGGGGAGGATAGGGTGGAGGGTTTACTGAAAGGGAAGGCCAGGCCACCTTTGCAAATTTTGTAGTGGGACACAACAACTATAGCTTGGGGTCTTAGAAGTTTTCTGGGTTCTTATGTAGCAATGAGAATTAGTCTCTCCACTGCCAAATTGGCCATAGTGACTACTTGCAGTGAACTAGAATTAGAGTCTGGAGCGAGGTGTTTGGCGATAGAGAAGCCCCTAGTGCGCCTTCCATCGAATAGGAAGTAAAGCCGTGGTCCCATGTGGTGTATTCGATGTCATTTGCATATAAAAAACCTTTATTGCATGGACCAGATTAGGTGCTCGCCCCCCCCCCCCTGACGTCAGTGGAGTAGAAAATGCCCCAACGAAGAAAGCAGGCGACATTGAATAAGCATATGGGATGCAGAATTAGGCTGGCAACCAGCTGAGTAAAAGTATAATCCAGTAAATCCCTCATTAGTCCCAATGGGGCAAAAATGGGTTCCCTACTTTGCCATAGGTGGGAATGAGGTGATAAGGCGATCGGAAAAGGGATAATAACGGTTTAAACCAACACTGAAGGTTATCAACATCAACCAGGGAAAGGAATGAGTTCTTAGTCCTGGAAATATCTTACCTACTCATTTTTCGTCTAGATTGGGCTCCTTGATATGTGGCATTGACCACATCTTTGCTTCCAAAATTCCGTAAGACCTCCATAAGGTTTCCTCATTGATCTCGAGGAGCATCGAAGTTGCCCACCTTGCGCTCAGTGAGGCAAGTACGTTGCCCATTAAGATATTGAAGTTGGCTTTTGGAACGATGAGAAAACATACCAAATTACCCAGTTACTGCCCATGGGGGCGCCCTTCCTGAATCCAAATGAATTCGGTGGTTGATGATACTCTATTAAGTAAACCGTTAAACAACAAATAAACTGCATTAATTTTCCCCTGAATATCAGGAACTGATGTGTATATGAATGCGGATAAGAAGATCCAACCAAAATTTAATTGAACATGTCTGCGCATGTGCATAAGAGGACGAAATGGCGGAGTGTTACTGCCATTGTCGACTAAGAGCTCTCTAGAGTATTTCTGCGAAAAGAGCATTTCAGAATTTCATCTTTTATCTTAATCATAGGGTGGCATAAATGAGAAAATAATCTTCGAAATATAATTATTTGGCGAATGAGAAGTTGTTATTATGTTTGGGACAAGAATTCCCAATTGGAAGAAGAGTAAATATGAAATTTTGGTTCCGCTAGGTCAGGATACCGTTTGAATGCAATTGAGGTCGGAATGAGAGTTTACAGAAACGGGAATCAGGTCCTGACATATCTCTCGTTTCAATATTTAGTCTGAGGGTGTAACCAAACTCGATTACAGTTAAAAAAGGCACATTTGAATTATTTCAGGCCCTCACTTTAGAAAGGAATCTCAAATTGCATAATTCCCCTCACAATATTTACGTTTCAAGATTTATTCCGTAATAACTGTCGAGACATTTTGCATTCAACTTCATAAATTTGGCAATAGCCTGTGTGGGTCGGTTGCCGCCCTGCTTGACTCGTGAGTCTGCTTGCATGTTTGCTTCTGGCCAAAGAAAGGCTCCAAGTGCACCTCCTGCAGTGTGTTTGTTTTGTTTGTTGGTGTTTAAAGTCCCGTCAACTACGAGGTCATTAGAGACCCGTCCACTGCATAGTTCTAGTGCATAGACTGCACAGACACTACACCAATGCGACGATTATTGGGTATTAGCAGTACCCAGCTTTCCCAAGCGACCACCCATGTCAGTACTAACTGGGCTTGCGTTGCTTAACTTCAGTGATCAGACGAGAACTGGTGTCCTGCAGTGCGTGCGATGTCACCTTCACGTAAAAGAGCCCTTAATACTGTTCAAAAAGCAGCTACTAACCCTTTTCATTCCTATAACAGAATCGGGTACCCATCTTTTGTCCCATTGGATGGGCAGATGCCGACCTACACTGCAACCCGTATGCACTCCCCCGACGCCAAGGGCGGGAGGGGAACTCTTACGTCTGGGAATTTTGCCTGGTCTACCCATTGCATATAAACCCCGCCTCCGTGGCGCAGTGGGTAGCACGGTCGGTAACTGCTTCAATAGTTCTAGGTTCGAAACTAGACCGAGGTGGGTTGACGTCCTTAGGGCGAGAGAGAGGACCAGAGTGTGCCTACTTTCGGATGAGAAGTAAAACCAAGGTCCCGTGTAGTGTACGATGGCATTTGCACGTAAAATAACCTTCTTTACAATACAACGGGTAGATGAGGCAAAATTTCCAGGTGTAGGAGCTTGCCCCCTGACTTCGGTGGAATGTCCCAACGAACAGTAGACCGACGATAAATAAGCATAGGGGTTGCAGCTTTGGTCGGCAACCGACTGTGGAAAAACACCGTCCTTGTGTCCATTTAGAGGAACAAGATGGTACCCGACTCTGCCATAGGCAGAAGGGGTTAGAAGTTGCTTGTTGCTACTCGTTGCATATGAAACCTCCTTGAGTGGCGCAGAGGGAGCGTTGTCGACTATTGCCTCAGAGGGTCCAGGTCCGATACTGGATCGAGGTGGGTTGGCTTTTCGGGCGCGAGACAGGCGCCCCGAGTGTGCCTTCATCGGATGGGCAGTGAAGCTGTGGCACAGTGTACTGTAAGATGCCATTTGCACGCAAAAGAGCCCTCGCTACTGTGGAACGGGTAGCAAAGCAAAAAAAGCAACTCCTAACCCTTTTCCCGCCTATGGCAGGGTCGGGTACCCATTTGTCCCTCTGAATGGACACAGGGTGATATATTGGTCATAGTTTTTTCTACTGTGGAACGGGTAGATTAGACAAAAATTTCCAGGTGTAGGAGCTTGTCCCCTGGAGTTGGTGGGGTGTCCCAACACACAGGAGGTTGACGATAAATAAGTATAATGGTTGCGGCTTTGTTCGGCAGCCGGCTGCGTAAAAACTCACCGCGAAAGCGGTTGAAGTGGTAAAAATTCAATTTTGTCGTTACTATTCGACTGCCAGTGTAAATTAGCTCGACTTTTTTCGAGCATTTTCTCTGCAGAAATGATATTGTGACTATTTTCATTTGACGGAAGTCACAGTTGTGGATTTTTTCTCCCTCGCCCTAAAGTCAGAATCGATTCTGCTTTATGATGCAAATAGTGCTGAGTTAACGAAACTTTTTTTGACTAACAATTAGATTGCTTCACGTCAATCTCTCTAAATGACATCTACGTGGCAATCCTACTTTTATTTCCTTGGAGAATGCATCTTTTAAAATTGGGTGGTAACGTCGGATGCTCCATGTGGGACTATGGCGCTTTAATTCCTATCTAACGACAAGCCACCTCGAAAGCTCAATTCGCAGCGTACTAGACGGTCGAATTCTGAGGTTCAGGTTCGACGCTCACTGGGAGCGACAAATTGCGTTGGACACACCAGTTCACGTCTGATCACTGAAGTTAAGCAGCGCAATCCCAGTTAGTACTTGCATGGGTGGCTGCTTGGGAAGACTGGGTACCGCTACTATCCAAAAATCGTCGCATTAGTTTAGTGTCTGTGCAGCCTGTGCATCAGAACTACACAGTGGGCGGGGCTCTAATGACCTTGTAGTTGAAGGGCCCTAAAACACCAACAAATGGGAAATCGACGCTCACTGAGGAGGTTCCAAAGTGCACTTTCCATGTGACGTGGACGAAGTCCATGCTTTTACATGGTCCTGAATGGTGAAATTTTTTGGCTAAGGTAAATAGACCTGCATCAAATAACCAAAAGTACATCTGAGCTTTCTTCTGCCCTAAAGAAAATTTCAATATCGCACTTTACTAACTTATCACACCGGACACAGCCATATTCTTTTCTTAAACTCCCTTATTCCGGTCATTTTATGGGAGCATAAATCCGATTAATGAAATATTGTGGGAGTCAATGCTGGATGGGTGTCCATGAAAAAAATGGAGTTCTGTGTGACGGTAGAGAATGGTGTTTAAGGTCAAATTAAGGGGTATATTAAAGGCACAAAATGGCAGAAAGTTATGAGAAGGAAAGGACGATGAGAAGCTGGTTAGATACCTTACAACAGGGGTGGCCAACTTTTGTGTACATAAGATCGCCTTTTTATCTTAAAAAGGTGTCGCTATCGACTTGCTGTCATATGTTGTTTGTTTGTTGGTGTTTTAGGGCCCTTCAACTACAAGGTCATTAGAGCCCCGTCCATAGCATAGTTCTTATGCAGAGACTGCACAGACACTACACTAATGCGAGGATTTTTGGGTATTAGCAGTACCCAGCTTTCCCAAGCGGCCACCCATGTCGGTACTAGCTGGGGTTGCGCTGCTTAACTTCAGTGATCAGACGAGAACTGGTGTGTCCAACGCAATTCGTCGCTCCCTTGTTGTCATAGGCGTAGTCAAAGTGGGGAGGAGGAGGTTCGATACTGGATCCTCCTCCGTCCAGTATCGAACCTAGAACCACTAACTCAGACCTAGAAACACTGAACCACTACGTCACCGAGGCGGGTCTTAAGTCAACACATCGTGAGGGATAGACCAAAATTGGCTTCGCGATCGACTTGTTGGCCCCCCCTGCCTTATAAGAACCCACCATAAGATTTGCAAACCCATTCACAAACTTTTTATGACAGTTCTGTCTTCAAATTGATGTAAATTTGTTATGAATTCCTGAAAATTCAGTGTTAGAGCTTTGAAATTTTTCTACAAGACAATCTTACATAGCCATAACAACTCATAAACTACTATTATAGATTTTCTTTGTCCTAATTCAATGTTGCGTTTCTTGGAAAGAAATTTGATCACCCGGTTATGTTAAAATATGTATTATTTGAAGCAAGCTAAGGTGTACGTTTCCAATACTGCGCATGCCTGCTGGAATTTTGAAACTGCCATTATCAGCATCCTCAAATTTGATTATCGCTCAAATTTCTTCTCTAATGCACTGCCTCGTGAGTTACTCTATTTTCGGAGTATTTCAACCAGAAAATTTATTAATAAAAATCTAAGTGATTAATTAACTCGTCACTAAAACGAGTTTCATCTTAATTCTGTCATCAGTTTTATACGGTACTCAAATTTATGCGTAATATTTTCAAAACATTGTGACATCTCCGAAAAACGTTAGAAGGAGATTTAGCATCTTCATATTTATGAAGCTTATTTGTAACCAAGGTTACGCATACCTTGTTATTGCCATTGGACCGATCCCAATCTCATCATTATGACATATATGGGGTAGTAATTTCAGAGGTTTTAATCAAAAGAATTATCATTTTAATTAATTTCTATGTACTCTACAACCTCTCTACAAGTTTTAATCTAAAATATTCTCATGGGTTTCGTTGGTATGCTCTGAAAACACTACTAAAATATTTGCACATTTTTTCACAATTCATATTCAAAACTACAATATAGGTGACATTTGTTATAACGTCCAATTTTATTACTTCCTGTTTCTTCATTTCATCTTCCAAACGAATTTCAACATTTGTTTGTCGTAGTTGCGTAACGTGTTGGGGAACATGTAGAAGACATTGATTTTGTTGTGAGCGCGTTGTACTGTTAACCTTAACCTACGTCTCCGGTTGACAACTCTACGATTTGGTTTATGAAACTACTTCCGGGTCCGTACTGCTCAGGTGCATGGTATTAAGCCTCTGCGGTATAAAAATGATGACTCTGTCGATGGGCCAAGAGCCAAAACCAGTAAACGATCTTTTAGTACTCTCACAACGGTTTTTCCCGGGACGCTTTTTGTTCGTGCGAACGTGATGTCTCCACCGAAATGCATTGTGTGGTGGTTTCAGCAGTCGGTGGAGACCGGCCGAAAGATATTCGACTCTCAGGCCGACGACGCGACGGTAGTGTGTCACATTTGGCTTAGAAACTAGACCAGTTCGCCTAATTTACATTCTGCATTTTCAATAAGAGTTATTCGTTGATATTATTGCGATAGTTTCATTTCTTATTTGCCTGTGCCTCGATCGTTGGTAAAATTGGGACTCTGATTTCATTGAAAGCAACAACTAGCCCTTATCCCGCCTATGGTAGGTTAGAGACCCATTTTTGTGCCTCTGGGAAACATGGGCGGACTGTTAGATGGTAGCAGACGGCTGTCGATTTAAGCTGCAACTCATGAAAATGTTGCCGATCTATTCATTGATTAGTAGAGAGGGTTCTTTTACGTGCAGATGACATGGTAGATACCACATGGAGCCACGACTTTCTCATCCGACGGAAGATGCACTCATCCGAAGAAGCCAATCCACCTCATTCCGGTATTAAACCTGGAAGATTGTTTTTTTTTGTTGCTGTTTTAGGGCCCTTCAACTACAAAAGTCATTAGAGCTCTACCACTGCGTAGTTCCAATGCAGAGACTGCACAGACACTTCACTAATGCGACCATTTTTTGGGTACTAGCAGTGCCCAGTTTTCCCAAGCGACCACCCATGTTAGTACTAGCTGAGGTTGCGTTGCTTAACTTCAGTGATCAGTCGAGAATAGGTGTGTCCAACGCAATTGTTGTTGTTTGTTGGTGTTTTAGGGCCCTTCAACTACAAGGTTATTAGAGTCCCGTCCACAGCATAGTTCTTATGCAGAGACCACACAGACACTACACCAATGCGACGATTATTGGGTATTAGCAGTACCCAGTTTTCCCAAGCGGCCACCCATGTCAGTACTAGCTGGGGTTGCGCTGCTTAACTTCAGTGATCAGACGTAACACTCCGGCTCCCCTCCGAGGCGGGAGTGTTACTCCGAATTCATTGTAAGGTAAAACTTAGGTAACCCGTTTGAATCTCCTCTATTGGCCAGTTAGCACCAGCAGTGTGATGCGCGTAAAGGAAAGTTTAGGCAATCGGTGAATAGCTTGCGTATTCGACACAAGTTTCTTTGCTGTCATCAAATTTCATTGCACAAGGTGTACGCGACTTGCATGACGTTATAGCTGTTTATGCATTGAATCATAATAGTATCAGTGAAATCAGCATTTCCGTGAGTGATTTCGATGTTATCCTGGGAGAATTCTGCAGAATTCGCTGGCACTTTAAACAGTCAAAAATAAACTAGTTACTTTTTATTACTATAGCCATAAGACATTTGAAAAGAAACTGATAAGTAGCTACAGCGATTCCTTCTAAATAAGCCTCAGGTCATTGTCAAAACCTTGATGCCCCCAGTACGTTTGTAGGAGTGGGGAGTGGAGGGCTAGAACTCGAAGATTCGACTCTGTCGCAGGTGGGATAAGGGTATGATGATGAGAAGAAGTCTCAAGTGTACCTTTAGAGAAGTGTTTTTCAACCTTTTCATTGGAACGGAACCCTTTGGAGCATTTAGACTTCTCGCGGAACCCTTTGGAACATTAAACCTTTCGCGGAACCCCATACAGTGAGAGCAGATGGATTTGTGGCCTAATGTTTGAGAGAGACACCCGAAGTGATGATGGCAATTATAATGACAATTACCTTGCCATTGGCGGAACCCTTGGGCGGACCTCACGGAACCCTTATGTTCCGCGGAACCCTGGTTGAAAAACACTGCTTTAGAGGGTAGTGGTGAATAGACAACCGTAATGCTTTGAAAAGGGGGCCACATCATCACCTATTCTCGCGCTCAATTTTGTCCTCATGAAACACATGAACCATCTGTTGAACAATAGTTTTACGCTACCGGCTGCCGACCTAATGCTGCAGCCCCTATGCTTATTTATTGTCGGTCTATTTTGATTAGTTGGGGCCCAAAAGAAGGCCACATCTAGGAGTTATAAATTTTTGGGATGTTCTTTTCATAAGGCTCTACATAATAGCCCGTTTCATAACTGTGTAGGACAGGACCTCAGAATTCATAGGGCCCTTGCGGAAGGGGTTTTTTCATTGTGGCATTATTTGGTAACAGGGTAGGAAAATGTGATCAATAATTTAACTGTTATTATTAAATCATTAAAAAGCACCAGAGTGAAGGGTGTTGGCTACTACCACTCTAGCAATTATCAGGTTTGCATTTGGTCGAACAATAGATTCATCTGGGACCGATCTCATGCTCCTTTACTCATTAATCAGCTACGGTGCATGGGTACTACAGAAATTTACTACATGCAATATTCATCCATCTTTGTATTTTTACTGTATTTGACCTCTCTCTAGAGGTTTTCGGAACGTGCCTATACTTCTAAAAAAAACATCCCCACACGAGAGAGGGAGAGAGGCTATTTGATGCTTAAATCATAAACAGGGTCATCTTGGTAATGAAATATAACAGCTCTGAATGTCGTTTACAACTTGTCATTTGCACGGTTGCGCTGTGTTTGCATTAAGTAAGAAAATAGATTTTGTGCTTTATTAACAGCGTCGTAAAACGGCTCATCTGCCATAACCCTTTCAAAGAAGATGTACCACGTCATTCGACACGAATTTTTTTTTTCTCGCTCATAAATAGCCGAAAAAGTCTAAAATGAAGTCTGCAAATGTTGTAGACCTATAACAAAGAATGTAACAGGAAAGCCTGATCCATCTGCGAATTTTAGTGTGCAGGTGAACGTGCATCATTGATCGCACTCAACTCTAAGCGCATCTTCTTCTGCAGAAGTGCTTTACGCTTTCATCTTAGGCCGATAAGAAACCATCGGTCTTCATGAGAACATTCCTATAATGTCAAGCTCATGAGGTGAGAATACAACCATTGAAGCACTTATCTAGGAGTGCCTTTAGTAGCTAGCTCCCCCACAGCAACTACTGACACGCCCAGTAATCAGCCAGTCAACCATTGATCTATAACTCTTGTTGTCATGTTGTTGTCCACCAGATTTATACAATATTGACTAGACTCCTGAAAAAAGCAGAATTCCACTCAGTTTTTCGGGGCACAGAAATAGCTTGCTAGACTAGTGCGTCAGTGGTTCGAGGTTTGATCCTGAAATGAGGCAGTTAGCTTCTTTTGAGCAAGCAAGAGATGGGATCGGAAGCCGTAGGCCTCGTATACGATGCTACAAGGAAGTAAAATATACGCGTAGTTCGATAAAATTTCCAGGTGTAGAAGCTCACCCCCTGGCTTTTGTGGAGGAACAGTGCCCCAATGAAAAAGGAAGTAGGCAGATGATAAATAACCATTAGGTTGGAGCTAGTTGCGTAATAATCCGCCCGTATGTCCCAATGGGGCAAAAAATGGACATTCCAACCTGCTGTCGGCGGGAGAAGGGTTAATGATGATGATTTTGGGGATATAGTTGGAGAGGATTAAGACCTAGGACAGACTTAGGAGAAGGCACTCTCTATATATAGCTATGTAGTTGACCTAGCGATCAGAGTTACCCTGTTGGGTCTCTGGTCATATTGAATTCGGAATGTACTTTTCGAAAATCTACATAGTAGTGAAATTAAACAGCATAATCTACAGTCTGGCCCATAAGCTTAGAATGCACTCCAAAATAATAAGAGGGTGTGGGCGTGTTATAGGAGAGAGAGAAAGAGGAGCAAGTCAGGTTCATCACGGGGGTGCAGGTCATTGGTAGGAAAGGAAGGGTTACTGGATTAATTTCTCGGGTTGGGAAGTAAGACAAGCAGCCATAACAGGGCGAACCCTTAGGAGCCTGCTCGCGGGAGATGAGGAGGTAGGTGAAGAGAACATAGGAAAGGGGAAATTTGCAGCACCCAGCGTTCTTTACCAACCACCCATGTTGGAACTAACGTGGGCTTGCGCTGCTTACCTTCAGTGATCTCACGAGAATTGGTTGTTGTTGTTTGTTGGTGTTTAAGGTCCCGTCAACTACGAGGTCATTAGAGACCCGTCCACTGCGTAGTTCTAATGCATAGACTGCACCGACACTACACCAACGCGACGATTATTGGGTATTAGCAGTACCCAGCTTTCCCGAGCGACCACCCATGTCAGTACTAACTGGGCTTGCGTTGCTTAACTTCAGTGATCAGACGAGAACTGGTGTGTCCAACGCAATGAGCCGCTCCCGGCACGAGAATTGGTGTGTCCAATGCAACTTGGCTGCACTTGGCATAATCAGACAGCAGTACATGACACTGTTCTGACTGGACGAGGGTCTTGGTTAAAGATAGTGTGATAACGGCAATAAATAATAGCCTGGCCCTTTCAGAAAAAAACCCTTTTGCCGACCCTCAGCACGGAGACACACCTGTTGTAATAGTGAGGTGATCATTTATAATTTATGCATCATCGTGATTCTTAAAGGGCTATTATTGAAAACTGATAATCAACTGTCAAAATTAATGATATGACAATCGTAGTTATTTAATAGCTGCACGCTGTTGGCAGCCTTAAAGGCCTGAATAGAAATGACCATGGCCTTGCAAGGATACATAGTGAACTATCTCATGTTGTGAATGTGTGATGTTCAAATGCGTGGGATTAACTTCGTTGATATAAATCACGTTTTTCGCACATTTTCCCTTCAGTTTTAACTCGTTTTAAGTAGCAATCCACAATTTTGTGGAACCTACGCCAGTTGTAACTTGTTGAGAGCAGCAGTGACAGTCACTAATCCTTTATAGCTTGACGTTTGCTTGTGGGAGTAAGTAACGTATACACAAGTGCAACAGCAACCGGATACCCATAAATACCTTGACATTTATTTATAATACAACTATTCTGAATTACATTTGTTAGAAAATTCTGGAATAGCAGCATTGAACTTTCATGACTTGAACGGCAAAAATCTGGACCAGTGCACCTCCAATCCTCTACTGACCACTTCTTTTTTTTTCTCCCTCTGAATTGTTTATAACTTGCAAGCAGACACACTGGAGGATAGGGCCAACAACTGATTGCTTGCTTGTATTGACGTTTTGTTTTCAGATAGAGAGAGGTTGTGTGGTAAATTCGATATTTCTAGGTTTGAATATTTTCTGCTCGTTGCTTACGCACCTTCATATCGTTCACATCCAGATATTTTGGAAGGTACCATCTACCGGATATTTCATTTTGGGTATTGCGCATCATTCACTGAAAAGATGAGGATGATAATGCAGGGGAGAGAGAGAGACACAGTAAATAACGAGTGATTTCTTTTATTATTATTTTATGCAGACAACTTTAATATGCTATGATGGAGAAATCTGCTTTATTTTCCATTTATATTTATTAATATGCGAGTTTATTTTTAGTAGACAAATGGAGCAGGTCTGATGCTCTGCACGCAGAGCAGGAGAGGAAAAAGACAATTGAAACCTGAAATGAGTTTTTTGACAGAGATCTTGCAGTGCTTACGTCTCTCGCTGTGTGTGTCTCATTTCTTTTTTTGCAAAAATGTGATTTTGATCTGAAAGTGCGGTCCAGTTAAGTGAATTTATTATTGGTCATTTCAAAGTGGGTATCATCCACTTTGAGAGCATTTGCGATGTATATCCTTCATGAATGAACGCTTAGAAAAACAGGAGAGTAGAGTTAGTGAGATTGAAACGCCACATTGATTGACACCATACACTCACATGCACACACTAGACTGTTACCCACAGAGGGAAACCACGTGACTTCACTGTGTTTAACTACCATCTCCAATAATGATTTTGATCCAGTCACTAACACGATATCCAAGTGAGATAATGTCTTATGTTTCCTTATGTGCCTGAAAAGTGGAATGGAAGAGAAACCAGTTGATTCAACCAACTGGGTGTCGATATTATTAGGATGTGGAAAATGGTGATGATGACCAATATTTGAAGACGAAAGGCAACATTTATTTTAAGAAAAACAAATTGGTTGGTTATTTTTTAAACGAAAAAAAATATAATAGTAATAATCCTGCACTCTCTACACGTCGACAGTGTTAACTATGTGTATGTAACACTTCTCAGTATACTATTATTATTTTTATAGCCTATGGATTACTCAGGTGGGAATTAGGCTATTTAAATTTTATTATTTTTTGTACGTTTGTTTGCATGTTAGTGCTATTAGATGTAATCGTTACGTTTTAGGTTTGTGCTTGAATTTCTCTTCGTTTGTTGTTTGAAAGCACGTTGATGTTACTAGAATTTAACGGTAAATGACAGGTTGTGGTATTGCGAAAAATACTGGAGATACTCTCATAACTTACCTTTTTTCGGTTGAAGATCAGCCTTAATAGTATTTTTTTTTAGTTCTTGTAAATTAAATTGAGGATGATGTTGTTACACTTGAGGAGTTAAATAGTGCACCATTTTGACTTATTTTCTAAGCGGTTTGTTACGTGTTTCGAATTGATGATACCTGCTTTCATTCCTTAACTCACTTTTTGGACTTACTTGATGCTACCACAGCTACCATCGCATTCCTCCCTGACATTTCTCAAAGATTTTTTTAGAAAGGTTGTTTCATTTTTCAAGGATTAATTACTTTGAAAACTCCGTTGTTACGTGTCTGGTTAATTGTGGTCACCAAAATCCAACTCAATCCTTTGTTTTTCTGGAAACTTTTGAATATATTCTGAGCACGTTTCTGGTTAAAAGTAGGTCTAGTCATCATCTTTGAATTTTTGACCGTATTTCTTTTTTGCTTACGTTTACTTTTAGACATAAATATTTGAGTTTAGTGCATGTTTAGTTCCTTTTTATATGACTGCTGATCTATACTAGCTCTTTCTAAAAATTTGGTGTAAAATGGAAACCTTCGTACCTTCATTGTTTCAGTCTGCAAAATTTCGATAAAAATTACTCTCTTGTTGTATGTTATATCTGCTAGTAGAAATAGGACTCATATATGCAGAACCCTGAGTGCACTTATAGAAAAATGCAGACTGTTTAAAATTTATTACCTTCTGACAGTTGCGTAGCAAATTTTTTTTGTTTTGAATTGTTGATTCTTTTGTTTATTGGGTTTTACTGCCTGTTAAGCATCCACTGAAGATAACAAAGCGAGGTCCTAAACGTGGCAGTTTCGCTCATCTGTACTTTTTCCAAACAGAAAAGATTCCCCCAGATATGCTTCTGACCTCAAATATAATTAAATTTGCGCTGGCTTAAGTGAACACTTAGCTGCTCAGTTCAACAAAGCGTAACGATTAACTGACAGCATTTAACTGAGTTCTTGTGAAGCACTAAGTTGGCCTTTTTCCCTATGGTCAGGTGACAAGAGATGTGTTCCAAGTTGTGACAGCATATACTAGTAGCACAGTTTCAACACTGTTCGAGGAAAATATATATATCAAAAGCTTGAGACCCCGAGGTCACTTAACCTTGCAACAACATTTATGATACCGATTTTGGATACAAAGCTTCATCATTGTCATGCCTATGACTTCGTTTGTAAATGAGCTACCTAGAACGCAACCCAGTTTAAAAACGTAGGTCACTGAACATGCTTTAAACATTTTGTAGAAGCTAATAGTCTAGGAATTTCATAATATCTTCCTTGCTGACTGAAGCATCCCATCATAGTTGTAATAAACTGCCTGTTGAATTTTTATATCTGAATACATTTAGGTAACTGACTTTAGTCAGTTAATACTTGTTAAATTTAGACAGTGAATTTTGGTGGTTTAGAAAGATGGCATGCAACGGGTAGATGAGGCAAAATTTCCAGGTGTACCGTGTAGGAGCTCGCTTCCGTGGCGTCGGTGGAGTGTCCCAACGAACAGTAGACCGACGATAAATAAGCATATGGGTTGCAGCTTTGTTCGGCAACCGGTTGTGGAAAACACTGTCCAATAAATCGCCCATGTGTCCATACAGAGGGGAAAGATGGGCACCCTACCCTGTCATAAGCGGGAAAAGGGTTAGTCGTTGCTTTATTTAGAGGTAGAAAGAAAATTAGGAGAATGTCTGTGCTCTTTCTGCTCTGAGTGTTGCCCTCTTAGCTCAACCTAGTAAACTGGGATATGTTTTGTTGGACTTCAAACGGTTGTTTTTGAATTCAGTGCTCAAGTTATCTACCGGTTCGAAACCCCATTTTAATTTTAAATAGATTCTTAGTTTTCAGAGTGAAAAGTTCCCTAAGGAATCGATGGCGTCAGTCATTCTAATAAAAAAGGCAGGTAGTTAAGCACAAAGTGAAAGAAATTCAGTTCTTATTCACCTTGTTCATTTTAAAATTTCGTCCCAGAGGGTAGTGAACTTTTCTCATTAGAAATTGGATATTGCTCGATATATCGCTTTGAACTATTCAAGACTTGCTGTAGAGTGTAGACTATCACACTTTCAGTTTAAATTTTTTGTATCCTGAAGGGAATCTTCGATTGATCACAAAAGTCTGTAGCTAATTCATATCATACTGGTTACATCTTTTCAGTACGTTGCTTGATCCAAGGAACCCTTTCTTCTCCAAAGGAATGTATAGACTGACGAAATTTCCCAATGGTTTATGAAGAGCTTACCCTCTCTCCCTCTGTGGCAAATTGTCTCTGCAATTGCAGGATAGGCCTCTAGTATCCAACATGTAATCTTTAGCAATTTCTTCTCCTATCAAACGTTTTTCTTCTTCTTCTTCTTCTCTTATGTATCTCCAGTTTTGTGGCATACGACTGTGAAACTTATCGAATCTTGTGTGAGAGTGTTTTCACATTTTCGCAGAAACCTAACCTACGTTTAGGTCTTCGCATGAATATTTTATTGTTTAATGTTTTTTTTCCTCTTGTTTAGTGGAAAATTTTAGTTCACAATGTTGCGTTACCTACTTTATTGCGATTGGATATACGATATTCCTGGGAGTTGAGTAGCATTGGCATTTCAGCTGTTCACATATAAAATTCGGTGTTATTAATTATTGAAATTTTAAATTAAATGTTCAGAATGCATTATATTTTAATCTAGTACTTTTAAGTTATTTATGAGATTATAAATACAATCATCTGCAAATACTTTTTTGTGAAGAGGTAGCAGATGCGTTGCAACAGTTGACTTGATAGAAGTTGTTAGCGTCACTATTTGGGACGCTCAAGATCAATTTATCACACCTCTCATGTCAAGCAATTTTCTCCCAGTCGCTTGCAATTTCTTTGATGATATTCATTTTTCAAACAGAATATAGAGTATCTTTTAAATATCATATGAACATTGTCTGACCAGTTTCCTCACTTCTTTTAACGTTAGATGACACTGTTGAATCATCTTCAACTACTGTATGTTTGTCAGCATTGACAACAATCACTCTTACTTTAGGACAATTACTTAAAAGCAGAGACCTTGAAAGTAAAAAATAATTTCTCACTTTTCCAAAGAGTGGATTGCAATTTATTTATAGTTTCTTTAAAGCATGGAAGCATTTTAAAGCGTGTAAAATTAAGGAGGAAAACAAAACAAGACGTGTTGTCGAGACGAGTGTTGCCTAGTTCTTAAAGATGGATTTACTACTTATCATAAGTGACTGTAGATCGATTCTTTATTGACTTTAGTGGCAGTAAGGGACTGATAGTTATGATTCACACTTGTACATTTGCGATCGACTTGGACTTGTGAATGCTTTTTGTAGATGATGCAGTTTCTCAAAATGCTATTTCACCCTGTGATGTACAGTAGTGCATCAGTATTACAGTTACCGTTTACGTGAAACCTTACAATCTGTAAATGATAGGCAATCATAAATATGGAGATCAAATTATGAAATCTTTGGAAACTGGCAAACAAAGATATGTTTTCCAGCATATATCACTTTTGCCACTATAAATCACAAAGGAGACTAGCCTTCTTCAATCTGGCAGTGGAGGGAGCGGCGAGTTGCGTTGGACACACCAGTTCTCGTCTGATCACTGAAGTTAAGCAACGCAAGCCCAGTTAGTACTGACATGAGTGGTCGCTCGGGAAAGCTGGGTACTGCTAATACCCAATAATCGTCGCATTAGTGTAGTGTCTGTGCAGTATATGCATTAGAACTATACAGTGGACGGGTCTCTAATGACCTTGTAGTTGACGGGACCTTAAACTTCAACAAACAATCTGGCAGTGGATGAGCTGGTGTACGAGTAGATGAGTGCAAGTGCACGAGTGACTGCTGAGGAATTGAGAGAAGGGCCTAAATTACTTACGGACAGGGCCGGCCTTCTCTATAAAGGGGCCCGGGTGCAAAAATCCTTTTGGGGGCCCGGAAATATTTTTTTCAAAAGTAAAAATAAAAGCATTCAGAGTAAATGGACTACTCTTAGATGCCGTCCTCTCGCATTCTGAGATCCTTGCTAATTTTGGAAGGTATTACATTTTTGGATGATGCCATGTGTCCTAATATGTCGCCATTGCATTTACGAGTTGGTCTGAAAGCTTATGTGGACGTCCACACCTTGGAACATTTTCAGTTGGACCTGTGTCATTATATTTTTTTATTACACTTCTGATTATTAAATTTTTTTTTCGGTTTTAACATCCCCAAAATAATAGTATTATTAAATTATTGAGTCTTAACCTCTAATTCTGGGTTGTCCAACCTGTGGCCCATTGAGGATTGTAATGTGGCCCATGATGCATCATATCTAATTATGCATTATAGCCTACCTGCTATGTAACACCTAACCTTATCTTCACCCATTTTGGTTTTGACAGCCTGTGGCTGGCAATCAGTTCATGGAGCAGCAGAGTGACCCACAACACCAGAAAGTTGTACAACCCTGGTGTAGTTCAATGGAAGGGTTGTTAGGTTACATTTAGGTTATGTTGCATTGGCAGGGTCGAATGATGGGCGTTGCCCCTACAATGACGTATTAAACTTTTAATATTGGCAATGATCTGGGTCCTGATGGGTACTGATGATGGGGCCCCTCAATCCGGGGGCCCGGGTGCAATGCACCCCCCCCGGATGGCTGGCCCTGCTTACGGACATGAATAGAAAAGGGGAGAGAAGTTTTTAAAAAAGTGAAAATTTAAGACTAAGCATTTATGTGTACAGGGTGAATAAAGCCGAGAAAGGCGAATGGAGTCTTATGTGTTGGAAAGGGTGAAGGATAGCTCCTGAAAAGTGTGACGAGTGGAGAAATGGAGGAGGAAATACACTAAGGTGGTATGGGCATGAGAAGAGAGGAAGAGCTGGTTGGGTCCATCACAGGGATGCAGGTTATTGGAAGCAGACGAGGTAGAGGAAGTCTAAAGCAGATATGGGAGCAGATTGTACTGCGGGACATGGTAATATGCGAGATGGATGGGGACGCGTTGGGAGATACAAAAAGGATAACCACAGCTCGCAGTCTCGATTCTGCCGCGTATGGGACAAGGGTGTAATGATGATGAACAAAGCAGTCGTGCCAACTTCCAATATTCTTTTATACACCTTGTGATCTGCATGTACCTTATAATGGTGCATCGTTAAAACCAAGGTTGTTTTGAGCGTATTACAGACCACATTTTCTTGGTGGTGTTTACTATTTTTGAAGAGATAAGAATATCCAGAGCAGATATCTTTGCTAAGGCGGCTAAAATTTACTGGCAGTCAACCGTGTGAAACCATCGTCCAACAGTTTACCCGTGAATTAATTTAATCTTCTTATCCTCGTTATATTTATTTCCTGTAGTCTCTCTCTCTCTCTCTCCCCTGTCTGCTCTACCTACTTCTCTTCTCTACCCCGTCTTCTGCATCAATCTTTCTTTCCTCCAGTGATCGTTCCTCTTTTATCCTGTGGATTTCTGTCTCCTGCGTTAACCCGCTACGTCCTGATTTATGTACACCCAGTGTACTATAAGAAAAAAGAAAGAAATGGGCTTGTTAAATATCCGGTAGATGAGCTTGGAATCGAATCGCTACTCTGTCATTAAGGCGGGACTAACGCAATTGGGACATCCGGTTGACAGCTGGTGACGATTGTGAGAGAGCGGCAAATTGTGTTGGACACACCAGTTCTCGTCTGATTACTGAAGTTAAGCAACGCAACCCCAGTTAGTACTGACATGGGTAACTGCTTGGGAAAACTGGGTACCGCTAGTATCCAAAAATCGTCGCATTAGTGTAATGTCTGTGCAGTCTCTGCATAAGAACTACACTGTGGACGGGGCTCTAATGACCTTGTAGTTGAAGGGCCCTAAAACGCCAACAAACAAACAACAACAACTAACGATTGTGAGTCCACTTACCTGTTACTTCTTTCCTAGTAACAATTTTTAAACATATGGAAGTAATGTGCGCATTTGGGGGCGGGAGCTTAAAGGTTATTGATGATTTGATAGGAAGGTGATACTGTACTTCCGTTGTAATTTAAACCCCCCTCCTTACGTGCAAACACCTAACGATGACCGTATCAAAGAGTGAGAGAGAAAAATCCAATTTTCCTGGCAACTACTGTATTTCCCTGACGATACACTGTACTTTCAAAAGTATTGACTAAACGTTTATTGCATCATTAATATAACTTGATGAGATTTGTAGCATATTTGTTCTTGGATCTTCTTTGGCTAGTGACGTGTTAATTAGGGCATTCACCTGGTATGCAGATGATCCCGAGTTCAACATCCCTTGAACTCCATTAAGGATTGATGTCTGCTGCGCCCTCAAGTAAAATAGAAAAATGTATAAAAAAATTAACAAATCAGTCTCAGACATCACTTCTATCCATATTTCTTGACTTTTCTTTTTGGTTAATCTTAAATTCTACAATCAGAATTTTGATTACAGAAAATCAAGACGTCTGTTACTATTCTTACTGTTTACTTACATCTTGACGGTCACAATTTTTCATTGATAAGTGAAAGAGATCCTATTAATAGATTAACTTTAGATAAACGATGTTGGATAAAGGGTTAAGGGAAACACCTACAACATTGTAGTTAGAAGTCAGTATGGTTTCTTTAAATGTCAAAAAGATGGTTTCTTTCTGTCCAGACTGAGAGTATTAGATGGAAAAGTTGATTCCTGGGAGAAAAATAAAGTGTTAAAGGCTAAATAAGAAAATGATGGTCCATGTTTGTGAAGTAAAGGAGGATGCTATTTCTGTGAGATGTCGCTGAGACCATTTTTTCTTATTTTAACTATAAAAGGATTGAATTTTTATTGGTTGATTTTTTTTCTTGCGCATCTTTCTAAGATATCACTTTTTTGAAACTAAAAACACGTTTGGCATAGTTTGATATCCTATCGTAGTCTACACAATTTTTATAATGTTTTGAATGTTCTTCTTAAAGATTTGTTGTCGTCAACGACATTTTCTATCTGGATATCACAAACTACGTTGCACAAAGATTAGAAGTAAGAAAAAAATGTTTTTGGTTGAATGACTACCAGAGATGATTAGATATAAAATCGAACCGCCAATATTATTTAACATGCCCTCAGTATACTTCAATTCAGAATATTCATTCTTATATGCATAATTTAGATTTCGTTATTTTAGATTTCAAAACTCTATCTTCAGAGTACATGCTTATTTTTCAGCAGTTTGAATTTTGAACTTGAAAAAGATGAATATTTGTACTGCACATGGAATTTTTTTCGGATATCAGAACCTATGGCTTTGTATGACTGCAATTTAGTGGTTGAAAGCATCCCACTTACAGTCGAAATGCACATGACAGAAAATAACTGCAATGCTGAAAGTTTATTTGCCAGTGATATTCAATACCGCATCTAGAGTTTCAAGCCCTTGTTACTGACTTTAAAGTACCGACATCTACTTTGTTGTTCTTTTAAGTTGAGTGTTCATCACAGAAACTCATTCCAATGTCTCATTATACTTTTTTTAGCTTACCATTTAAAGTTCCCGCAGTTAGTGACTAGTTAACAAGCAGTTTAACAAGAGCACTACAAACCTGAGATTAAAGTGCTGCATGACAAAAGATCAGAGTGATACCAATCCTTCAAGTTGACGGTGATGTTCAAGAGAGTGGTACCTGCAGGGGGATCAAACTATCCATACCACGACATTTGGGACAGAGAAAGGGAGTAATAAAGCAATTGTTAAGGGTCAACACTAGTGTCAAGGGAAATCAATTGAAGTTCATGCCAGACAGGTCCACATGAATCCTATTTTTATTACGAGATAGCTAGCGGAGGAGTCCAGAGCGGCGGAGGAAGATCTATATGCCATTTTCATGGACTTAGACAAAGCTTACGATAGTGTCCCACATACGATGCTGCAGGACGTAGTCTAGATAAAGGGGGGGGGGGCAGCAGAAGAAGGTCCTTTCAGACTAATCAAGGAATGTAAAATAGGTCCATAACCAGGACAAGGACTTTATGTGAATTACTTGGATCTTTCACAGGATTTTTGGAATTTACTGGCGTTTAAGACTCAAGTCCTCGCCAGCTCATTTTGGTGATTGATAAGATGTATGAGGTTATGACTCTGGGGAGTGAGTAGATAACTGAGTTGAATGACGTCAGGTGTGCAATAGGTTCATAGAAAGAGGGAGTTTTGATGCAGTTTTCTAGAAACACAAGTAAATACCCTGGAAGCGCTTGCTGTAATCGTTACAGAAGTCTGAATTGTTTGAATGCATTACTATAGAAATCAGAAAAAAAATCATGTTTCTACTGTGTTTATCCTATAAGTCCTTAGTTACGTAACATTATCAAGCGTGTCGTTATTATAAAGAAAGGCACGCCTGCTGTGTTTATTCAAATGATTAGTTGAAATACATGCTCTGTATTTTGCAGTTACCTAGTTACGTGGCGACTTTTTGTGTCTGAGCAGTTAAGAGATCGGTTTATCCAGAAGAAAGGGATCTAATATTAATTCCTTTATGAACATTGTCATCTGTGTAGAATTCTAGGTGTCATTTTTTTCGTAAAATATTGTCGCAGAACTTCTACGTGAGCAAATGATCTAAAAAATATTTCGCCATGTTATATATTTATGGAGCTTATTAGGTCGATATCTGGAGGGTACTTTGTTCGTTGCCTCTTAGGACCTGAAAGATAGGAATCCTTTGTGAAAAAGGCAGATGTTTGAAAGCAGTTTTTTTTGTAGAAGTGAAGCATAACGTTTAATATATTTCATTTCAGTTCATTATTTGTCTCTGACGAGGAGAGGGAATTGAAAACTTGATAGAGACCTTAACGATTCAGTATATTACTCAAGGATGCCATAAATGTGGTAAAATGTGATGACGTCTCGAAGAGATTCAAAATCTTATTATCGTCATGGTTTGAATGTCTCTTAGCAACATTTTTCTTTTTGCCTATGAACAACTACCTATATGTTATAAATTGTTCGCTCTGTCAACTCTTTCTTGTGTGATAGGGTGATCGATAGCTCTACAGGAAGATCCTAAAGTGTAGTGGTGCTGGGTACTTTCCAAGTTTTCTGCATCAAATAGTTGATTAATTAGACGTTGGTGGCACACACCTTACTCCTGAAATTAAGTTTCATTAACCATAATGTGAATAGGTAGGCTTCCCTCTGTGTCTCTTTATGGTTGCCAATTCCTGATTACCTGCTCTCACTGTATATGCGAAACTTTTTTTCTTTGCTAATCGACCATGTTATAATCAGAAAGGTTCTTTGAAGCAGTACTCCTAATAAAGTAATAACAAATATTTCAAAAAAGAGGTATTATAGTAATTGAGTTAGTTGTCTGAAAGTGCCTTAGAAAAATTGACCTTTGAATTTGCAGTGTTACAGTTAGATCAGAGAGATACTACTGTAATCAAAAAGCATTGTGCGGCCAAGTTGCGTTGGACACACCAGTTCTCGTGAGATCACTGAAGTTAAGCAACGCAAACCCACGTTAGTACCACATGGGTGGTTGGTAGAGAACGTTGGGTGCTGCAAATTTCCCCTCTCCCACATCCCCTTCACCTACTCCCTCCTCTCCCGCGAGCAGCCTCCTAAGAGCTCGGCCTGTTGTTGTTTGTTTGTTTGTTGGAGTTTAAGGTCCCGTCAACTACGAGGTCATTAGAGACCCGTCCACTGTATAGTTCTAATGCATATACTGCACAGACGCTACACTAATGCGACGATTATTGGGTATTAGCAGTCCCAGCTTTCCCTAGCGAACACCCATGTCAGTACTAACTGGGCTTGCGTTGCTTAACTTCAGTGATCAGACGAGAACTGGTGTGTCCATCGCAACTCGCCGCTCCATCTCGGCCTGTTGTGGCTGCTTGGCTTACTCTCCAACCTGTTATTGTATCATCTTAGAATCAAGTGATTCATCGTTTATTTATCCAAATTTATTTTGCCTCTATCAAAATGACTCATTCTCTCACGTCAATGCACTTATGCTAACGTTTGTAATTCCAATCCTTGAAACACCATTTGTAGTCGATTTCAGGTATCACCCTTCAAAACTCGTGGCGATTCTTTTATTGTATCTCTCGATTCAAAACGGTGTCCACCAAGTATTTCATTTTAGTCAGGGGAATAGAAAAAAGTCACACGGTACCATATCAGGCCAATTCGGTGCTTGTGGAATTGTATACGTTAACTTTTTTGTCCAAAATGTGCGCGTCACCAGGAACATTATGATGGTGCAAAACCGAAGCATTTGCTCGACACAAATCTGGTCGCCTTTTGCAAACTCATTCAAACAATCCTCGAAAAACACTCAAATAATATTTCTGATTGACAGTTTGACCATTCAGCATAATTTCAACTGGCTGTTTAAGTGAACCAGTCGTAATACTTTTTGACCATTTCGAAATATTTCACTGGAAAGTTAATTGAAAAGGTCATTCGTGAGACCTTTAGTTTGTGGAACCGACCCTATAAGCTTTTGAAATAATTACAAGAATGTGATGCAGCTGACATTTGCGGCTGGTCAGTTGTTGAATGTCTTATCGATTCCCCTTGTGAGCAGGAGCAGTCACCCAATCTAATAGTATAAATGGAGGTGAGCTTCAGGTATTATGAAGAGTTAATTATCTGAAAAAAAGACTCTCCTTGCCCGCAATACCGTTAGTTTCATATGCTTTTCCGCGTCGCATCATTTTAGATTCTCAGATCCTTTATGAATTCATTTGACCATTAGCTACTCACTGTGCTCATTTTCCGGATTGTGGATCATCTTCCAGGTCATTTGAAATAAAACTGCATTCATGGTATTGAAATAATATCGGTCGATTTACGTAACATCAAAAAAAAACGATGATCAAAGAACATTCCAAATATTGGTTTAAATGAAACTGTACAACCATAAGCAGGAAATGTACCATTTGCCTACTACAGTATATGACAAATAATAACTTCAATCACTCTCTTTGCTCTCTATTGAGTAATCTCTAATTGAATGGATGCTATTTTGACAAGAAAACATAACAAATCTATCGATTTCTGCAGTCTTTATACCTCTTAACAGCAGCATTTCCAACTAATATTATCTTATTTTCGTTTTGTAGCCAATGTTAGTTGAAGCTACTGGAGATCGATTCAATGCAAGCAGGTCTACCCCCTTCTAATCGTTATACGAATCAATCACGCTAAGAGAATTTTGCTGTACCTTACTTTAAAATAAATGGAGAGCACATTGGAGAGAGCTTTTGCAAAGGGACATTTTAAAATTTACGGCCAAAAAATCAAGTTAGAGACATGACGAGTGGCTTACTGAAAAGCAAGCATCTTCATATCGAACTTTTACTATCTTTAACATGACAGACATCAGACTACTGCATCTGTGGCTCCAAGATTCTGGACCGAGGTCGAGTGGCATCTTTCGGGAGAGAGAGTGAGTGAGAGGACTCCAGTGCTCCCTCCGACGAATGAGAAGTAAAGCCCTGGCTCCATGTGGTGTGTACGATGTCACCACTTCATGGAGGAAAAGAAGCCTTACTACTTGATGTAATAAATATACCGTAAAATCTCACGTAAAGTCCGCATCTCAAATATAGTCCGCACTTTAAGATTCCTACTGTAACCAGTGGTGCAACTTGTAAGGAGCAATGGGATCAGATGAATTTGAACATGAAATGTCAATTGCCCTGACGATGAAATTGAAATGGGAAAGATTTTATATTGCAATATCATAGAAATAAGAACGTACTGCGTAAAGTCGTGTTGTTAAGTGTAATAAAATGCTCAGAAAATGAGGAGCAGTTTTCATTGAGAACCCTTGGTTTCATTTATAGTCCGCACTCGTATATAGTCCGCCCTCGCACATAGTCCGCACTAAATGACCCTATGTTTCGCGTATAATCCGCGGGCACTACGTGAGATTTTACGGTAGTGTACGTGTAGTCCGGCAAGATTTCTAGATGAGCATTTTCCCCTCATAGAGTCAGTGGATGAAAAGTACTCCACTGAATGAGAATTGGCTGACGATGAATAAGCAACGGGGTAGCAGCTTTCAGTTGGCAGCCGGCTGTTTAAAAGTATTATCCAACAGATCGCTCATGTGTCCAAATGGGACAAGAATGGGCACCTGACCCTGCCAGAAGTGGGAGAAGGCTTAACAGCAATATTGAACTTGGCAGACATTGGTAAACTATTCCTGATCGTCAAAAGGCATTTCAATTGTTCCTACATTAATTCTTGAATTGTCTCAGTTGTTCCAAAAGTGGTCATAATGATACAACTACAAACACTGCCAAATAGTTTTGATTGGTAGCCAGGTAACGGCCTGTATTGCAAATGAGGTAAATCCATCTTTTTTTTACTGCCGGAGGATCTTTCTCGTGGGGTTGATTTCATTAATCGATAGTGGCGGTCTGCTCTTGCACCTAATCTTGCTCATTAGTACGTGTAATAGTCTAGTAATCAAATAATTAACCGCTTTGCTGGAACATTGGTCGTAATTAAGACTTATAGGAGTCAAGACTAAATTTGGGAATCGAGCTGCTTTAGTGGAGTTGTCCTTAAAATACTCAGACAACTTGTGATTTTATTTCTTCTTCGACGTCCAGAAAAGTACTTGCCAAAAGTGTGGTCTTGAGTAATGACGTCAAAGACTGAATAGCTAAGATCTATTTTATGTCTTACTATTGTCCTCTGTTGGTTCTGAACCAAAATAAAAAAGACAGTCTCTCTTTGGGCCAGGAATGCTCTTCATCCGGGTGCGTGGTGTTCTACATTTCTTCTTTATTGTTTATGTGTGGGAGGTATACTTCTTTTTTCAATTCGTGCTTTATATCTATTATATTATTTATGTAGCTATGCGCATCTTTTATTTCGATAATCGGGAGGGAAATGCACCGTTTGCTAGGATATTTTATCCATTACATGTTCGTCCTCTTCTCTTGCTTTGCACTTCACGTAAATAATAACGGGCGACCTCCAAAGAATTTGCAATCGTTGGATATTGGCCAAAACACGCATCTCTTTTCAAAAGTCTCACTAAGGAAAGTTAACTGATAGAGGGGGAAAAATTCGTTCAAGGCATAGATTTTATGATTATACTCGTAATTAGGATGCAACATGATTTTTCTGAAATGAACCTATTATAATTTCTAAACATCATTTCAAACTGTATGCAACATAAGGGGGATGAAATTTGGAATGATGCTCTTCGCCTAGTCATCCCTGTCTCTCACATATTTGCTCCAGAGCCAATAGCGATAAAAAATGGAGACCTTGTCGATGGTTGCTTATTACTCATTACTTCCAACGATATTCAGGACAATCATTTGGAAAATAAGCAATTTGTAACATGTGTACGTAGTTTTGACAATGCACAACTAGTCCAGTTCATAACCAGTTTGAAAGTGCATCCTGATTGTTAATTGTCTAGTTGAACGTAGGTTGAAAGACTTAGTGGTGATGCCAGGCTACTGTTTAATAAATATAGTAAACCAAAACTTCTTGGCTGTTTGTAGAAATTATAAATTCTACAGCATATGGTAATATCATGCAATACGTATAAAATGTCATATGACAGTGGAGCTTGCGCAGACTGCAGAATGCGCCCACAACTTTGTAGTCCCAGCGGTAATTAAGAATAGCTGATGTCAAGTTCACATCTCTGATCCTCATTACTATCCAATATTAAACCACGAATTGCGCGTTTAACACGAATCCCAAAACAGGATATACCCACTGTAAAATGTACAGTATTATATTTGTGATTAACAGAGATGTAGTCCGCCATGGAAGCTGGGAGCGGCGTTAAGCAG
>JAAFCE010009109.1:17645766-17657544 GCA_013389805.1 Trigoniulus corallinus
GCCCAAAAGAAGCCAATCCACCTCGCTCCAGTATCGAACCTGGACCCACGGATGCAGTAATCGAGCATTCTGCCTCCTGCGTCACAGGTGCGGATTCCAATTGGATTTGAAGAGCTGGTTTAAGATTGTAAATTGTAAAGAGCTACAAACTTTTTTTAACGCAAAGCACATTAAACAAGTTATATAAGCCATCAACAAATACTTAATAATTGAAACTATTTTTACCGTAAGGAGAGCAACCTGCAAGGTCGTTATTCATAGCGTCATAGTGCCAAGTACAGTCATCCGTGATGTCATTGGTTGTGGTGTTAATAGACTGTTTTTTTATAGTGTTGTTAATAAAGCGCGATAATTCGAATGTTTGGTGATGAGGATGGTTGTCTGGTATTTCATATTGTGGAAGAATTTATAAAGAATTATATGCTTTTTCGCTAATTTATAAAAAGACTATTATATAATGGATTCGTCTGCTGTTGAAGAGAAGGGAGGCTTACTTTTGCAAACTAACTTTGAAGAGCAGTTTGGACAAGTGACTACAGCAGAGCCTCATTCAGCTTCTAAAGGAATTGAAAGGTAAATTCGCGAAAGTTTTTAAAAGTTAGTTATTGTGTTTTAAATAATGTAACGTAGACGTGGAATGAGAGAATTGTAATTACGTGTGCTTATTAATTCATAGACCTACACGTTTTTCAATTTATTTCACTTGATCGTTTGCGGTGTTATTAAAGAAATTTTGAAATAAAGTGTTTAGTCCTCTTTTAAAAGCACCACATAAATGAATTACATTTACAGATTAATGGAGTTGTCATTCGTTAATTCTGGAATTGAAGAGAAAGATCAGTCGTCATTTGGTCTTTTGCCTAACAATCTCATGTTTGACTTTACCAGTATGAATTCTTCCACGAATTCATTGTCATTCCTAATGAACAAGTCGAGGAAATATTCTTGTTTGCCGTCCATTCCAGAAAGTCCTAAACAGGTGTTGTCACCAACTAAAACAGTACAGGAGAAAGGTAGCGTTTATTCTGAAATTGTAGCTTTGTACAGTATATGTATATTACAAATGAGTAAATACTGAAATGCATTCAAGATTCTGAAAACGTGGCAAGAATAGAGGACAAAGAAGCAGTTAAACCAAATACTATTGTTCCAGGACAGTTTGCATCACAGAAGTGTGGTGCCAAATTTTCGATATCTGATATATCTAAAGTAAGTAGCCAATTCTCAAACTCAATGCAGTTATATTGTTCTTCCTAGATGTGTTTTTTTTAAATTGCAGATTGAATTTTGCGATGACCAAATTTCTGCTCGTTCATCGACTGCGAATACGTATGATTTGAATAGTGGGCTGCAACCAAGTGACATTAATGATACTTCAATGCCGTCAACCTTTTCACATTTATTCAGTAGACATTCCTTGGACGTTTCAGCGTTTACTGCATCACTTGCTGCACCGATGATTACACCTGCTGATCGCACAATGCCATCTAAACAAAAACTACAAACTGTTTCCAATACTGAACTAGTTCGAGATGAACAACAGCACATTTCTAGTATGGCATTCGACAATCCGGAATCTGATAAAAACTGTTCACAGTTCTTTTACAGTCTTGGTAATGAACACGAGCTTCACAAGAACTTATCCCAAAGTAACGATGAATTTATTCGAGGAGGTAATTTTATATGTAATTCTATTTTATTACTCTATTACTAGTGTTTATTTCTGTCTCTGAATTAACTTTACCTTTTCTCTAATATATCTTCCATGGTTTAAAAAACTTTGCCCTCATAAGATAAAGTGGTTGTAAGATGTTTGATAAAATTGATTATAATATGTTTGCACTCGCACGCATCTTCACCCTGCAGATGCATACCGATATATAACAGTTCGGTTTTATATTCATAAACCTTTATTTGTTTGTTTTTTTACCAGTGGATGCTTTAAGTTTATTTGAGAAAGACGAGAAAGTTCACATAAATGACAACTTTTTACTTCTGCCGCCAGTGGTAAGCATATATTGTGATTGAATAAATTTGTTTGAATATACCTTGATATTATTGTTATTCCAATGTAGTCAAATGAAGAAATAAATGATACAAAGTTAGATCAAAAGCTAGAGTCCAGTCTAGGATCTAGTTGGCTAGCTAATATGAATCGTCAGGATATAACTCGCCCGTCGTGGTTTACAAGTGAAGATGAATCACGAATTTCCATCGGTAAATTTTTAGGTGCAAGAACTGAAGATGTAGAGGCATTAGGAGATGAACAGTTATATCCAGTTAACGTGGTAATTTTTTTTTTAATATATCGCTGTGTTTTAAAAGAATTCGTGATTATATGCATTTGATTTTAACTAGCCATCAGGCGAACCAGATGCCATAAAGCTTCAAGATAATGAACTGGAGGCGCTATCAACAAAAGTCAATAATTCTTTTAGACCAGTACTACACCAAAAGGACGTTGTTACACCCTCAATAAAATCGGAGAATATTTTGAGTAATAGTGCCATTTCTATGTTAATAAGTGATGCATCGATTAACGCCAGCCCCAACGAATTGGCAAAACTATTTTTGAAAGCAGCATTTTTGCTTAAAAGAGATTCTTGTGACAATTCTGGATCGTCAACACCTGCATCTTTCTTTGAGAATGGCCATTCTCCAGGAAGTACTTCCAAAGAGAGCATTCCTGACGAAATATCAAAACTCGGCTTGGAATTAGCAAATAGAATGGAAGATAAAATTGTGCAAGTGTCTCTTGAAGCTCGTAACGCTAGTCCTGTGACACCTGGCAATGTTCCGACTTATGCTTCTTTGCCGTTGGCTGCAAGTATCTCGTTGCCATCATCAGTTGCAAATGTGTCGTTGCCATCAGCCGCATGTGTGTCGTTGCCATCGGCTAAGTGCAACTATCTACCTAACTCGAATTTTTCTCAAGGTGATTCTTTACTGAAACCTCTACGTTCAGATCCGCAAGGTTAGAATTGAAGTCCAGTAATGTCGAATAATGTTTAAATTGTAATTTAAAAAAAAATTTTTGTTCATTTAGATTCTAAACCAACAGTGGTACTTCCATCTAGCATAGAAATGGATATCTGTTGTGTTGGGGCTTCAGTCGAGTATTGTATGCCAATGCAGAACTTATCAGCAAGATGGCTGGAGAGCAGCATGCTTATCCAAAAATTAACTTGCAATGGTCAATGTTGGGATTTGGAAACAACACCACCAATAATAAGAATCACACCTCTACGTGCCATTGAACCCCAATCTGTAAATAATGTTAAAATAGTACTAATCCCTCCTACTGAAGGATGTTGGGAAGCTATCCTCCAGTTTTTCTTTCGAAATCTTTCTTCTTCGAGTGGCACTGTTTCCACTAATAATTCACCAGTTATAGATTGGTGTTCTTACCCTCCAATATGCCTAACAGCAAAGGCAGAAAGCCCCAGCATTTCAGTTGTACCAGACGATGTCGTTGACTTTGGTATGCTTCCTGAGGAATGTCTTTCCATGAATCAAATTCAACTTTCAAATAATGGAAAGTGTAAAGTTCCAGTTCGTCTGGTTATGGAAGGGGTCAGTTTTAAAATTTTAACAAAGTTAAATTAGAATGTGTGGCTAACGTTATCTAAAGTTACCTTTTTTTTTTTGTGGTTTTGAAATTTGTTAAATGTTTTTAGAGTCCAGTGGCTGGCCAAGGATTTTATTTTCCTCAAGAACGTGCTCTTCCATCATCCAATGTCATGCAGGTTTTGTCGACTTGCTTAAGTAACTGCGTCCTCCAGAGTTGTTTGGGAGAGCCAGTTAAGATACCAATTGCATTTAAAGCGCCAACCCTTTCGCATACAGGTATTACTTTATGCAAATAATTTAACAAAAATTTGTTTGACTAAATTGCGTATTCATTTTTAACGTAGGTGATGATACCCGAGCGTTTTCAGCATGCTTACGCATTGAATTAGATACGCCTGGACCGGCACCTACTTTAAGAAAGGTGTTGCTTCGCGCAATTGTGGGAGTTGTAAAACTGTATACAAGACCAGAAGATGATACCATGAATTTAACATTTCCTTCATCAACCACTAAGACGTTCCCGTTGCGAAATGCTGGAGCGGTTTCTGTGAATGTTGTGATAACGCCAGAGGATTCTCAACGACTGACAGTTGTGCCAACAAATATTGCGCTGATGCCAGGAGAAGAAACACCTGTGCAGGTTACTTTTCATCCTTCAGATATCTATTCTCCTTTACAAAGGTATGGTTTTTTTTGACTTGCTATACATATAGCACTCAGCTAATGTTTTATGTCGTTTTAATCTATTACCATTTACAGCTTCCTTAAGATTGAAGTTCTTCCCAGTGGCCCTGTGTACAAAATATCCGTTAACGGAAGTTACCAACCTAACCATGCCTCTCCCTTGGCTGCATCTGGTGACCACTCGGCTCTTTACAGTAATCGACGTTATATTTATTATGGAGCTGCCAATTTGGGACAGTCTTTGGAACAACGAATAATTCTTCGCAATGTGTCAGTGGCAGAATTGTTAAACCTAAACATAAAGATCAAAGTCGACGACGCCAACAATGATGGGACCATTTTTATGTTAAAAAATGAATCTGTTAATTCTGTTAATACTAATTATGCTTACAAACTTGTTCTTCAGACATATGTAACATTATGTCCCGGTGATGAGCACTCTTTAGTTATTGTATTCGCTCCAAAAGCTGTCATTCCGTATTCAGCCAAACTTATAATCAGGCCCCAGAGGGGTACCCAAGTGAAAGTTGGCTCCGTAATTCCTGGTGTAAAATTCAGTGTACCTCTTAGGGGCTATGGTGGAATTGCAGTTCTAAGCTGCAGTGGACTAAATCCTACAGATCGACCAAGTCCCTCACAGCTGTCTCTTCCTTTTTCCATAAGCCAACCATTTTCCATCGGTTGTCATCTGCATCCTGTTATTCAAGAAATAGTTTTACGATCCGATCAACAAGTTGTGAACTTTGGATTACGAAACACTGGGCATCGGGCGGCCTTCTTAAGGATTCTCCTATTGCAGGGTAAGTTAAAGCATTGTTATTCTGCTCTGTGTTGAACATCGAAAAAACTGAATGTTATTTTGTCTTAAGATACAACAAGTCTTCTTCCAGTTCCGTCCAACATTTCGGCAACAGTTAACCCTACTTCGTATGTCCTGCCTGAACAGCAATCAATTTCTGTCAAAATTTCTGCTATTATCCACGCGCATAATCCAACCCCCTTTTACGCTTTGGTAATTTACGGAGAAGAAGTGTTAAGACAACGATTTCGTATGTTGTCTCCGCAACCTACAAAATGTATCGAGGACTGTTTATTACGAGATCATCTCTACTTGCACGAAACTTTCTTTAATGAAAGTCCTCTAATATCAAGTGGATCTCAAGTATCTGACCCATTATGGCCATCTTGTCAAAGCGACAGAAGTGAACTTTTCTCTTCCCTAAAGTTTTTGTGGATTAGAGTTCAAGTCACCAGTTCTGTTGGTGGGATAGTTCCTAGTCAGCAGACAACTGATATTCCGATAGGAACTTTTTTGCCTTTAGTAGCGGAAGCAACGTTTTCTGATGTGACGTTTATGCCAAGGTGAGGTCATCTTTCGATTCTTCTTTAATGTATCTTGCCGGTTTCTATGTTGTATTTCTTTCACAATACAGTCATCGGACACCGCCATCTCCTCCAATAAAAGAAAAATCGCCACTTCCTACTGGTGAACGATTTATCCTGGTAGAACCTACCATTGCCATTTTCCCTCGCACATCGTGTGGCAGTTCCACGAGTGTGAAAATAACTCTGAAAAATATCGGGTGTGATCATAATTTATCAGTAAGTGTATTTATGCTGCAGGTTTATAAAGGAATAGAAACTATGCATAACTTATGCTCTCCAATTTTTCATCTCTACAGGTCGGCATTCTACGACCAGCCAACCCCTTCCACATTAGTCATAGCCAAGTCACAATCAAGTTAGAATGTGCTTCTGTTTTATTTTTCTACCAATATGTTATTGACAACTAAATCTCACAAATGGTATTTTATATTTTCTTTCAGACCAAAACATTACGTGTCTCTACCAGTGTTTTTTAGACCAAAAGCTGCTGGCATGTTTTCGTCCTCTTTGCTGCTGCACCCACAGCTTGGAACTTCCTCTACTACGTTAGCAGTTTCCCTTCAAGCAGAGGCATTTTAAGAAAATTATTACTTTATATATTTTATTGTGAGGTATGATGCTTTTGAAAGCTTGAAAACATTCCTTGTGATATATTTTGAGACGAAAAATTGTGTCATAGTTTTAACATAAGGTCTTGAAACATTATTGGAGTATGATTGGCGTGATAACATTTTTGCGCTTACCTAACTTATATAAGAATGCTCGATGCTGTAAATATTACAAGAGTATTCTAACATAATCCTCATCCCTGATGACAATGCTGTTAATTTCTTTTACGTATATCTAAATGAGCAAAAAAAAATTACGATGATCAAATAGGCAATGACCTTATTTCATGATATAGATTATATTGCATAGCATAATACGATGTCAGGTGTCTGATCTGAATATAATAAAATTTCTCGATTCATTATTGAGCAATTCTGGTTTAACGGTTTGGGGTGGCTGTTGACTTAAAATCTGTCTGGTGTGCAGGTGAATTGAGTTCAAGTTCCAACTGTGGAAACTTACCACCACCGTTGTTCCTTTCCTGATTGGCACCTTGCAGAACGTTAGTCTGTTGTGACTAATATAAAGATCTAATATCCCCAATGTCTATTCTTCATTATGACTTATAAAATTGTTAGCTTTTCTTTCACACACTACAAATGCAGCTATACAATAACTCTTTTATATACATCGGAGGAACCAACATATGGACATTTTGAGGTGCATTTTGTACCTTCTTACAGAAACTAAAGTGAAGAAAAAAAAGTATTTATACAAAACGTTTTTTTTTATAATAATTTTATTTACTGCTGAACTTAGCTGATTTTTTTATATAATTAAAAGACATAAATGAAAGCTTACACTGAAAAAATTGAATACATATCTAGCAGATGAATATTTTTTAAACTGAAAAAGTAACATTTTCACCCATGAAGCTGGTTATAAAGCTTGAGTGCCAAATTAAAAACCTTTAATTAGTTAAGTTAATCGATAAGAGATTTGACTTTACTAAATGTTATTTTGACAAAACTAGAATTTTGGGAACAAATCCTTTTCTGTGATGAAAGTAAGTTTAATATTTTTGCATAAGATTGGAGAAAAGTGAATAAAGCACTTGCTCTTAAAAATGTTGTTCAAACTGTTAAGAATTGAGGTGGCCGTGCCATGGTCTGGCAATGTACGAGTGCTGCTGGAGTGGGTGAACTTGTAATAATTGAAGGAATTATGGGTGCCAGGGCAGATGCAGAGGTTGCTGACTGACTTACAGGGTCAGTGAATTCATATCCCTCGGATTGTTTCACTAAGATTTCTTAATATGAAAACCAAGGAAAACGAGACTTAATGTGGTTTTTAAAGAAAGGGGACTGTAATGCAAGATACTGTATATATCCAATTTTTTCCGTGTAAGCTTTTATTCATGTCTTTTAATTATATATCAAAAAAACAGTTAAGGTCAGCTGTAAATAAAGTTACTATCAAAAAACATGGTGTATGAATATTTTTTTCCTTCACTGTGCGTAAACGTTGCATTGAAAACTGTGATATTGAGATGTGATTGAATAACTCGAAAAGAATTTAAAGTAGTTAAATCTGGAAACTTGTATAATTTTTGACTTATTAGCAAACAATCTGCGGTTGTAAAAGTTAATATTAGTTTACTCAGTACTGTATGTACAGTATGTTCATTGCATTCTCACATTTCATGACCTTCAACCCTTGAACTTGACGACCAAAGAAATCGACGTCGGTGTCGCTTCTGTTTACTACTTAAGAGGGGTCAGAGGAGATTTACTTCAACGTTTGTCAGCTGTGACAGTAGTGAAAGCTTTGTGTATTAAAGACATGTCTTGTTTACGAATGACTAAACATTGCCTAGATTATTGAAATAGTTCAACATGGATTTAGAAATGTCGCAGAATCCTGCCGTGTCTCCTGATGTGAATGGTCCACTTCAGCCACAAGCGTCTTCGACGGAATTACGCCCGAATTATGAACCACAGAATAAGTGACGCACTCATTTATTTCATATGTTATTCCTCTTTCATCATCTCGCCTGATGCAGGGTCGGGTTTGCGGGTTCTAATTCCCCCTCCACCCCGCACGCCTCTATGTCCCTTTGCACCACCTGGTGCCCCCGATCACCTGCAATCCTATAATTGCCCTAATAAGTTCCTCCTCATCACGTGTTCATACCACCTCAACCGACTCTCTCCTGGAGGAAAGCAATGTTAATGTCTATGTTTAAGGGTTTCGACTAGTTCCCTCATTTTTCCTGAGAGGGGCCCAACATTCAAGGTCCCTAACCGCGTTATTTAGTGTGACAGCTCTGACTGGGGGCACCCCAGTTAGATGTCCAGAACCCGCAGCAGTATTAGCAGGGCTACCTGTGGGGAGGGGGTGTTGCCCTACCCCACAGATGTTATTCCTCTTTCAAATATGATATTGCTGTTTATAAGACTTCCTTGCTAATACTGTATCCACTAACAATATTTTCTAGGCTTATTGATTTGTCAGATCGAAGTGTTTCCTTCATGAACTCGGAAGTTGAAGAACAATCGTCTTTGGGACTTGTACCTAGCAAATTGGTATTTAAAAATACCAGAATTTTTTCCTTCAACAATTCTTCATTGTCCATCTTAACGAACAAATCAAGAAGATACTCAAGTCTTCTGTCAATTCCAGAAAGTCGCAAACAGTCTGCTTCATCACCTGTCGATGCTCTACAAGACGACGGTGATTTCACATTAATACTTTATCAGGCTAGTCATGTGTACCTCGTGGAACAAGTATTATTCACCCCAGCATCTCATTTTAGTTTTCGAAGGTATCGATTTGAGCACTACTGCTAAGCATCCGACAGCCTCCATCGGGGATGCTCTGGAACAAGCTGACAAGAAACTAGAAAACGCTGTCCGAAAAGCGCAACCACCGGGACCTTCAAAAGCACCTGTTGTGAGTCTGTAGACAGTTAGATTGCTTTAGAAAACTTCTATCTGACCTCTGTCTGAACTACTGCAGGTAGAATTTCGTCATGACCAAATTTCTGCTCGTTCTTCAATTGCGGATACTGTTGACCATAAGAACAATACTCTTTTGATGAAATCTACTAACGAAACGTCAATGCCAGTCAACTTCACGCATTTATTCAGCCAACATTCTTTAAACTTTGCCGATTCTTTTGATTGTCGCAGTGCAGAAAATGTTAATATGCCGACAAAAAAGTTGCGAATGTCTGACGTCGTCCAGAATATTGAAGAAATATTTATTACTAGCTTACTGAAGAATGATAACCCGACCAGCAGCACACATCCGCTGTGTATTATGGGTGATAATGTACTTTCTTTGAATGGACTACATGAAGGTATGTATTGCATGCAGTGGCGTAGGGTGGGTTTCAGCCGCCCGGGGAGTAGGCCAAATTCGCCGTCCCCTTATTTGGGTATTTAAATCCTTAGCCCCCTCATTTCGCCACTGATTATATGTTTGGTAATTTCACGCCGTATTTTTGGGGAAAAGTCTTGCAATGACATTCCTGAATTTCACATATTTAGATTCTCAAGCCATTATTGTTCTCCAACAAGAACTTGTGATGGAGACCTGTTGCGTTGGAACTTCTTCCAAGACTAAACTTACCTTACAAAACCTATCCTCGAAGTGGTTGGAAATTCGTGTGGTTATTCAAAAATTAACCTGTAATAAGCGGAATTGGACCATGAACTCCGTACCATCAGTGATAGACATAAATCCTCCAAAGGCTATTGAACCGCGGTCTACACATGACATAGATGTTGTACTATTTCTGCCGGAAGAAGGATATTGGGAAGCTCTTCTTAAACTCCATTTTCGTGACTTGTCTTTGATTAGCAGTCACGTAGCCAGTGATTGTTCGTTAGTTGATTGGCGTTGTTGTCCAGCTGTATGTGTGACGGCAAAAGCTGAGAACCCTTACCTCTCTGTAACTCCAGAAAGTATAATTGATTTCGGCATACTGCACGGAGAGAGCCTTTCCATCAGCTACATTAAACTATTAAATAATGGTAAATGTAACTTGCCCGTCCGTCTGATATTGGAAGGAGTAAGCATTACAATATCTTTAAATATTAATTTTAAATGTTTTCCATCCTCTTCCGTTATTACAGTAGTGCTTTTTGTTCTTTCAGACACCTTTAACTGGCCACGGATTTTATTTTCCTCGAATATTTACTACTCCATCAACACGTTCAAATCAGGATACCATATCTTGCAGAAATAAACTAATTTTGGGATCTGATGACGCTGAAATTGCAGTTGCATTCAAGGCTCCCACGCTATCTCATACTAGTAATGATTTATAATTCGGCAGCATAGATTTATCTTATAATATTTATGCTGTTCCTGACAGTATTTAAGAAACTTATCTATTTTCAGGAGACCATTTTAGAGTGTTTACGTCTTCATTACACATTGAACTGAAGTCGCCTACGCCATCGCCTATTTTAAAAACCATCTGTTTACGCGCAGTTGTCGGACTTGTCAAATTACACATCTGTCCAGAAGATGAAGTTATAAATTTGACATTTCCTTCATCCCCTAGCAGAGATTTCCCATTGCTAAATGAAGGAGCACTACCTGTTAATTTGGAAGTGCAGCCTGAAGATGTTGAAAGTTTGACAGTAGTTCCTAGATTTGCTTGTTTGCTTCCGGGCGAAAAAATATTGGTTAAAATTACTTACAATCCTGTAAACTTTCGCGCAATTATTCAAAGGTTAGTAATATTCTTTATACGTCGTTAATATTGTATGTTATGACTTTCAGCTTTTTTCCTGCATTCCTTTATCAATGGTGTCATCATTGTTTCGTGGCGCGCAAAATTAGGGTGGGGCTCATTGCGTCAGAGGTGGGTTTCTGACAGCATTAAGCTTTTTCACAGACTGTTGAAAATAGGGTACAGGGGTACTCCAGGTGGAAGCTTATCCCTTCCAGAATGAGATCAGGGCACGAACAGACTCGTATTACTGGTCTTTTCTTCCAAGGGTCATTCGACAATGCTCTTAGTGAGGAAGTTTCTGCAAGAGGGTGCCATTATAGCAGGTATGAAATATATGGTAGATTAGATGTTAGGCTTCAAGTTCCTTGGGGGGGTTCAATGGTAAGTCTGTCTGTGCCCTTATCTCTTTCAATTTATATGAATGATCCTTTCTCCCCTTATATTCAGCCAGGGACGCACTTCTAACCAGAGGTCCATTGCACCTCGTCAGCAGCAGTCAGACAAAAAAGACTAAAACGTCTCTGGCTTAGTGTGCCTCACCTTAATTCCCTAACCACGTCAGACACGTTGCGTTGGAAACACCAGTGCCCGTGAGATCATTGAAGTTAAGCAGCGCAAGCACACGTCGATACCAACATGGGTGGTTGGTAATGAACGTTGGGTGCTGCAAATTTTCCCTCTCCTTATCCTCTATCCT
Organism: Trigoniulus corallinus; assembly: GCA_013389805.1. Classification (NCBI taxonomy): domain Eukaryota; kingdom Metazoa; phylum Arthropoda; class Diplopoda; order Spirobolida; family Trigoniulidae; genus Trigoniulus; species Trigoniulus corallinus. The sequence goes on from JAAFCE010009109.1 coordinate 17,657,400, forward strand.
CTCCTCTCCTCTTCCCCCTCTCCTCTACTCTTCCCCCTCTCCTCTTCCCCCTCTCCTCTCCTTTTCCCCCTCTCCTCTCCTCTTCCCCCTCTCCTCTCCTCTTCCCCCTCTCCTCTCCTCTCCTCTTCCCCCTCTCCTCTCCTCT
>JAAFCE010009109.1:17657944-17672016 GCA_013389805.1 Trigoniulus corallinus
TTTTTTTTTTTTTTTTTTTTTTTTTTTTTTTTTTTTTTTTTTTTGTGGTGTGATTTTTTTTTTATTCAATTATAAGTGTGCATTGCAGGGGTGTATGTCTTTGGGGGGCAGAGGAGTGTAAGGGATCGTGTCCCTACACAATTTTCTTACACATATGTAAATCCCCCAACCGGCCCCGGCAACGTCTCCTTAGGTCCCTGTTAGTATAGTGAACCTCGTCTTTGTGTTACGCCTTCTACCTAAATCCTGGCCACTTTCTTGGTATTTCACTAATGTAAGTTAACACTGACAGCGCCGGATTAATGTTTTTATGGGCCCTAAAGCCGGATTTAGATATTGAGGCCCTGGGCTATTTCAATTTTGAGGCCCATTACAAGCCCTTTGGAGGCTCTTTTCTTAAGTTTTGAAGCCCGCTAAATGATGAGGCCCTAGGCTTCAGCCTAATGGTAAATACGGCACTGGCCCTAGGCTAGATGGATGGCGTCCTTTGTACATCAGAGAACTTTAGGATAGCGTGGTGAGACAACTCAACCAAAACTCAGTGCTTTCTCCTATATTTCGTTTTTGCCTGCCGTCTATTTGTTTTCCTGTTTCTGTTAGTGGATTCCCAGCCCTGTAAAATACACTAGAAAGCTTTATATAGATTCAATTAAATGGCTTTCTTAATTTTCAGACAAATACAGCCTAATACCACTGCCTTCCTGGATCTCAATATGTGTTCAGCCTGACAGATACGTATTGGAAGAAGGAAATTTCCTGACTATAGAAATCACTCCTCGTTTGGCTACACGGTGTGCTGTTGATACCATTTATGTCATTGTTATTTATGGAGAAGAAATTCTGCGACAACTATTTCGACTGCTACCTACTAAATATGTTGAGAGTACTTTTGAAAACTCTGTGTTGTTCAATTATCTAAGATTGCATGAAGAGTTTCCAAATGAAAGCACACGAATATTCACTGAGTTTGCGGAAGGCGATCACTACCTGCTGTCCGACTTGCAGTCGCATACAGATGCGCTGATTGCCTCTTTAAAATCAGTATGGATAAGATTAAAAGTTAATTGCCCTTCGAATCCAATTTTACCCTTCAGTTTGAGTGATGGATTGCTTCCTAGTAAGGAATCGACCTTTGAACCGCTGATTCCGGAATTATAATTCCTTTAAAATAAGTTTACATACCCTCAATATTTTATTATCTGGAGCATTTCCGTTAAGAAGATGCTCCAATCTTATCGAATAAAATAGGTGTTCATTGGTTTTTTGACGGCTTGTCACTAAAATTCATTGGTCGTTAACCAATCATGGCCTTCCAAGCACCAGGATAGAGAGAAAAATCATTGAATTAACAGAACTTTTAAATGCGTAGTATACCTAATTAATTAATGTCATACCTTGTCTCCCAACTATTCTTCAACAGGCGGGTAATTCTTTATGACGTTGCTGTTGTTGATCAATTTTCTATTTCTTCCATGTCCAGGAGGTCTGTTTTCAGTAGACTAACGTGAATTCATGCTGACTTCTGATTTGATCTTGTCAGGTGTTGTTTTTCAGGGGTTCCCAAAATTTGTACTGTTTCATTGTAGCCTCAACTGTTACCCTATTCCCCTCAGTTCTGTGATAACTTTTAGGTCTGAAAATGATACATCGAACCGGTTCTGACATTGAGCAATAGTCTCCAGAACATCATACATTATTCTCTACACCTGTCAAACTAGCTTTCAGTGAAGGTTCCGGGGTTAAACAGACCATCACCTCATTGCCAGCGCAAGTGGAACTGGAGACGTATCCGTGACCGTTCATATTTTCATCACCACCACACCTTTAACTCACTTATCGCATTAGATCCCTCTCCAATTCACTCGTCGCCATGCTACACCGATTACCTGGGTCAATCTTTGCTAAGGCCTGCATGATTTCACCGGCCCCAAAAATGATTTTTTTTTATAGCAAAATCAGTATTTGAGCACCTGCATGACTATAATTTTGACAATTTCTTTTACTTTTACTAACATTTAATATTTTGTATGAAGTCCTTTGGTTGCTATAACAGCTGCCAAACGTCTTGGCATTTTTTTCAACAAGTTTGCGTGTAATTTCTGGACCAAATTTAACCCATTCTTCTTGCAGCATTATTTTCGAGGAGGGGTAGAAGAAGGGTTCATTCGAATAGTACAAGATATGTATGAAGGCTCCACAGCTAGATTAAGGACACCTTGGGGGAATACTGGGGGCTTCCCAGTAAAAGTTGGAGTGCATCAAGGCTCAGCACTCAGCGGGTGACTGAAGTGGGGACAGGCAAGCGGAGTCCTGTGTGATAAGAGGGTCCCAATCAAGTTGAAAGGGAAGTTCTACAGGACAGTGGTTAGGCCAGCTATGCTACATGGCTCAGAGTGCTGGGCAGTGAAGAAAAGCCATGTAAATAGAATGCAAGTAGCCGAGATGCGTATGCTGCGATATTCGAGTGGTATGTCAAGAGCAGACAAAATCAGGAATGCGTATATTAGGGGTAGCCTGGGGGTAGTCGACATCGCCGAAAAGATGAGGGAAAATAGGCTGAGGTGATATGGTCACATAATAAGGAGAGGGGATGAGGAGCTTGTTAGGGCCATACCAGGAATGCAGGTGGTTGGGAGCACCCGGGGCAGGGGGAGGCCCAGGTTAACTTGGGAGCAGGTCGTCCGTAAGGATATGGCGATGTGTGGAGTGGATAGGGACCTGGTGGGAGATAGACGGGAGTGGATGGCCAGAACCCGCAAACCCGACCCCGCCACAGGCGGGATAAGGGTATGATGATGATGATGACTTCTTGCAGCATTATTTTCATTGTTTCTTTGCTTGTAATGGTGTGTTTTCTTAATGTTAGGTCCAAAAGCTGCTACAAATTTTCAATGGGGTTCATGTCTGGCGATTGAGGGGGTGGTTTAAATTAGTGATGAGCATTATACAACAGCCATTCTTTAGTAATGCGTGCAGGTGTGCTTAGGATCATTGTCCTGTTGAAAAATAAACGTCTGTTGCAGCCCTAATTTTATTGCACTTGGTTTCAAATTATGGGTCAACATGTTAGCATATGATTTGGCAGTCATGATTCCTTCAATAAATTGCAAACTACCAACTCCAAAGAATCCCATACAGCCCCGAATCATAACATTACCAGCTCCATGCTTCAGTTTTCAGAATATTTTGAGAATATAAAGCAGCACATTTTCTTTTCCGTACAGTGAGAACACTTCTTGGCTTTAATATTTCAAAGTTGCATTAATCAGAAAACGAAACATTTGCTTAGAAGTCATTGGGTTCATCTGCATATTGAATAGCAAGCTGTAACCGTTTTTCCTATTCACTTCTGATAGGAATGGTTGGGGTGGGGGTCTGCTGACCTTTAATGCTGGCACTGTGAAGCACCTTTCTGATGGTTTGTGAGGTGAGAACTGTTCCTGATGTTGTCGCCATATGTGAAGCAACAACCTGTGCAGAAAATTGTCAAATTTTCAGGACTTCTTTGACGACACGTCGTTTTTCTTTCAATTTCACCATTTTCTTTTGGGAGCGGCGAGTTGCGTTGGACACACCAGTTCTCGTCTGATCACTGAAGTTAAGCAACGCAAGCCCAGTTAGTACTGACATGGGTGGTCGCTTGGGAAAGCTGGGTACTGCTAATACCCAATAATCGTCGCATTAGTGTAGTGTCTGTGCAGTATATGCATTAGAACTATGCAGTGGACGGGTCTCTAATGACCTTGTAGTTGAAGGGACCTTAAACTCCAACAAACAAACAAACCAGTTTCTTTTTCCTGTTTGAGGATGTAGCAAATGTAGTACCACATGGTATTTGCGATGTTTTTGCAATTTCATGTTGTAAACAACCTCAAACTTAACAAAACAGCACTTTCCCCCTTTGCTAATGAGACTTCACTTGTCCTGGGTGCCATTTTTCACATAATTTTTAACTAACAAATTCTTTACAGAAATACAATTTAAACTTTGAATATTAATTCCTTTTCATTCAAATAAGTACCAAAAGTTTTAAACATTCAGCAAACTCCTGACTTCTTAACAATGAACATGCTCAAAACTTGTTTTGTCATAAAAAAAAAAAATCGTTTTTGTCAATTATAATATTGCAACTTTGTTTTCAGTTGTATTTCATAGCGACATGACAATTATGTCACAACGATGTTCATATATTTTAATTTAAGTCAAATTATCTGTAAACATAAAAAAAAAGGTGCTCAAATATTTTTTTGTATACTGTACTTCCTCAGCGACACGGATAAGCGCACCAGAGAAATAAATATTTCGACCATGACTGGACCATCTACCAGGGGGGATCAATGCATCAATTGCTCCCCCTCAGTGCCTCAATGGGGCGCATATTTCATCTGATGCATGATTCAACTTTGTAACTGATGAGGCATCTTTGAATTGCTGTTCCCATTTCTATACTGCCGGTCCAACAGTTGCAGTCCAATTTGCAGTTGGCTGAACCACTGAAGACAGGACACCGTTTAAGGGGTAGTAGAGGACCTATTGAAATTGCTATGTGACCGCAGAGTCCCAATAAAGGTGAAGGATAAGGTTTACAAAACTGTAGTTAGGCCCGCCTTGCTGTATGGATCTGAGTGCTGGGCAGTAAGGAAGAACCACGAGAGGAGAATGCAAGTGGCCGAGATGCGAATGCTGCGTTTCATGAGTGGGGTGTCGCGTGCTGACAGAGTCCGTAACGAGTATGTTAGAGGCAGCTTGGGGGTGGAAGACATTGCAGAGAAGATGAGAGAATATAGGTTTAGGTGGTATGGGCATGTGATGCGAAGGGGGGAGGAGGAGCTCATGCGGTATATTGTGGGGCAACAGGTGTTGGGTGGCATCGGGAGTAGGGGGAGACCCAAGCGGACGTGGGAGCAGGTGGTACAGAGGGACATGGTGGCATGCGGGGTGGATGAGAGCCTGGTTGGGGATAGGCGGGAGTGGAGGATCAGAACCCGCAGACTCGACCCCGCCATAGCCGGGACAAGGGTGTGATGATGATGAGAGGACCTATTGAAATTGCTAGCTAGAACTACTATTTGGGGCTCACCTTTTTTTGAAGTGCTCCCCCTCGATCTGCCTCTGGATCCTCCCCTGCCATCTACAGTTGATATAACACGTAAATGGTTGATGAATGTGAACACATTTTTCCATATGAATTAAATAAACAATGTACTACCTTATCGGGAGGTATTGCAAGCACCAACCAACTGAAAGGCCAAAGAAAATGACTTATGGCAATGAATATTACTGTTGTCCACCCTTTTTCGTTTATGACAGGATGCCACCGAGTACAGTATTCAAAAACAGGAACCCATAATCACGAAATTAAAACTCAGGTATTCATGTGGAGCGACAAATCTACGAAAAACAAACATTTCTTAAGTCAATATTGAAATTCTAAGAAATTAATTGCACTTTATGAAGAAGAGCACGATGAGATATTTAAACACGTCATTCTGGTTATATTACCTACAATTTATATTGGCACATGCGTTCATAAAACGAAACAAAAACAACTACAGTACATTCCAATTCCCCACTTGTGGCACAGTCAGGTGCTCATTTTTTGTCTTTTAATTAGGACGCACGAAAGGCATTTTTATGCAGTCGGCTGCAGACTTAATTTTGTTTCGTTGGTGTTTTAGGGCTCTTAATTTAAGACGATCATTCAGCCACAAGAGTCTTCAACGGAATTACGTCCGAATTGTGAACCACAGAATAAATGATACATTCATATGTTATTCTTCTTTCAAATAGGACATTGCTGTTTATAACACTTCCTAACAATATTTTCTAGGCTGATGGATTTGTCAGATCGAAATGTTTCCTACATTGAACTCGGAAGTTGAAGAACAATCGTCTTTGGGACTTGTACCTAGTAAACCGTTATTTAGAAATACCAGAATTTTTTCCTTCAACAATTCGTCCTTATTCCTTTCAACCAACAAATGAAGAAGGTACTCTAGACTTCTGTCAATTCCAGAAAGTCGCAAACAGTCTGCTTCATCACCTGTCGATGCTCTACAATACGACGGTCATTTCACGTTAACACTTTATCAGGCTAGTCGCATGTGCCTCGTGGAACAAGTATTACTCACCACAGCATCTCATTTTAGTTTTCGAAGGTATTGCGTTGGGCACGACTCCTAAGCTCCGACAACCTCCATCAGTGATGTTCTGGAACAAGCTGACAAGAAACTAGAAGACACTGTCCGAAAAGTGCAACTTGCAGGACCTTCAAAAACACCTGTTGTGAGTCTGTAGACAGATTGCTATAAAAACCTTCTGTCTGAAGTACTACAGGTAGAAGTTCGTCATGACCAAAGTTTTGCTCATTCTTCAATTGCGGATACTGTTGACCCCAAGAGCAATAATCTTTTGATAACAGTGGAGCAATGGGGTCAAATTGCCCCGAGCACCACCTTTGGGGGCGCCTTGTCTGAAATTGCTGGAAATTAGCCGCTGTAAACGTATGTACGACGACTTTACAGCAAATAATAAATGCCTACATACGTGTACCATGTCTGCTCAGAACAAGCAACAGGGGAGAAGAGATGCTTCGAATGCCTCTTGCCCCGGGCGCCAAAACTGAAGTTACGCCACTGTTTGATGAAATCTGCTAACGAAACGTCAATGCCCGTCAACTCCACACATTCATCCAGCCAACATTCTTTAAACTTTGCCGATTCTTTTGATTGTCGCAATGTAGAAAATATTCATTTGCCGACAAAAAAGTTGCAAATGTCTGATATCATCCAGAATATTGAAGAAATATTTATTACTAGCTTGCCAGCACCACACGTCCGCTGTGTATTCTGGGTGATAATGTACAATACTTTCTTTCAATGGACTACATGAAGGCATGTATTATTATCATCATCATACCCTTATCCCGCTTGTGGCAGGGCCGGGTCCGCGGGTCCATTGAACAAGCTCTGACTGGGGACACCCTAGTCAGGCGTCTGGAATCCGCAGGAATATTGGCTGGTTGTCTGTGGGAGGATGCCGGCCTACCCCACTGTTCCAGCACCACATTATATAACCAAAATATAAATTTTGGCAGATAAATTAATGCTTTGTCGGTTATAATATTGCATTGTGTCTGACCTATTGCACAATAACTGCAGTATAATGCAACAGGAGTCAGGCTCATGCCGAAGAAGGTACTGTATGTATTAGGTAGGCCTATATGTTTAGTAATTTCACGTCATATTTTAGAGGAGAAATTTGGCAATGACATTCTTCATGTCATATTAAGATTCTCAAGCAATTGTTGTTCTTCAACAAGAACCCTCTCGTCTGATCACTGAACACAACCCCAGCTAGTACTTGTTGTTGTTGTTTGTTGGAGTTTAAGGTCCCGTCAACTACGAGGTCATTAGAGACCCAGCTAGTACTGGCATGGGTAGGCCCCTACTAAATAAACTACATGCTGTAGGTTTTAAAACGATTGACAGCATTCAAAATATGCTATAAACAGGTTATTTGCCACTCATTATTCCACGCCCATCATAAATAAAGAGGTAATCATATAAATATTAACGAAAGGGTGACTTGACTCTGTATGGTAATTGGAACCAACTTTCCTATTCGTCATACAGCGTACGGTACATCCACCCGGCCTTTTTTTTTCTAAAACGCCTACTAGTTACGACTTTGGGCACTGTATCATGAAGTGTATAAATTTTTACCTGTATCGTGCTATCAGTTGAATGATGTGTTCAATGGAAGGATTTTCAATTTTGAATGCTATCAACCCCTGCGATAAGCCATTATAGCTCAAACCTCGGTTTTGATACTGGCCTATAGTGCATAATTTTTACCTTTATTACAACCTATCCATTCTAGCATACCAGTCGAAAGCTTTCTACCGTTCACTTGTCAATCTTATTAATACTGGTCTGGATGTTGATTATTAATGCCAATTTCGAGGTTTAATCGTTATTTGGAAAAGGCGTATTGACGATGTTGAAGATGAGATTGGAACTCGTCACTCGTAATGAAGTAAATTGCTACTAGGTGGCGCAGATGCTGTGGAAGACGAGCGACGTGCTGAGTGATGCGAGTGTTCGTCGGTTTGGTTGTCGTTGCAGAATTCGATGGAGTTCGTGATGTTGTGGTGTCTATTCGATGTTTAAATATGGAGAAAATGGACCTAAAATAGCCTTAGATATTAATTTTTATTTAAGGTAAGTAATATGATCGAGGTAATCGAACGGTTTACATAATGTACTAAGGAGAGAAATACTGCAAATGATGATGTGACAGTATAGCTATTTTTGACGGCAGATGTTTTGTGTATAGGCATTTTTTTTCCTGATTTTTGGTTTTTTATATGAGTCATAAGTTGTAATAATCATATGTTTATCTAACCTAGGTTGATGATTATCAATATTTTATTATCTGTTATAGTTCCATAAAGAAATGATCCAAATTTTCGTATTGACACGGTGTTATAATGCGTGTGATTCAGTAAGCCTGCCTGATTTCAAACGCCGTATTGGTTATCCATCAACGTTCCTCTTCAAGACGAAATATGAACATCTTTTAATTACTGTAGACGAATGGCAGCTTGTGTTTTATTTATAATTGTTATGCCTTATATAATCCAAAGCCAAATTATTATTTCATTTTTGAATATTGAGTAGATCGACCAGTTTGCATTGCATGTAGATTGCCGGTGATTATATTTCCCCATGTTTCTCAAAAGATTGCGGTATTATAGGTGCAAAATATGTACAAAAGGCACAAAATAGGTACAAAAGCCCTCTGTTTAGAGTATTCAGGCGTGGTTCATCCCTTCATGCTTGTAAAATGCGACTAACAAATTAACAGTAATGAGATATCAGGTTGTAAGGCAATTAAGCAAAAACCGCTCTCCAGGTTTTCTATTGTACGGTCTCAGGTCCCGCCTCCCTACTACATGTCAGTGCCTATCTAAATTTCCGGCATTTTCCTTCTGTTTTATCCTACTTACTGCAAATTATTCCGCTTGTTTTAGGCACAAAACAGGTTACTATAGTAGTGCTGAGTTTGTAAGTTCATTGGTATATATAATACTGCATTCAGTACATAGTATGAATGTTTTATGATAGGCCCAAGGTTATGAGGCAGTGAAACGTTTAAATGTGCTTTAAGAATAGTATTCAGGTGTAGTTGATGCTCAGGTTCGTCATTTTACGATTCTTGAAACGCCACAAATTATCCTGTATTACTAGCATTATATTATCAGCATTTGCCTTCCTACATCATTAGCATATTAATTGTAGTGAATTTTAAGGACATTACGCCCATATGACCTTTGAGATGACAATGTGATAACCACCTTATTACTTTATAACTATTATTGGTTATAATGGTTTAAAACTGACTTGATTAAACCCTAAAGAAATAACGGGAAAGGTGTGAATTTGGAGAGTACACCCAAAACTTAGCCACATTTCAGTGTAGATATTTGTGCAAGTGTCTTGACCTTCTTTTAATGATGAATATCTTGATTTGATGTTGGCTGCAAAGATGTAATAAAAGAGGTTGTTCATCCTTCGGTTTAATTATGATGCTAACTGCAGTTATTGATGTGGAACCATTGGAAATGCGGCATTTGACATACATTTGTTTGGAATAGTAATTATAATTGAGAGTTTTGCCTTTAAAAATTTTAATAGAGTGAATTTTAAATGAATCGCTTATACTTTATAATGAAGGAAGCAGGATGATGTGACGAGAATTTAATCATTTTCTTTCAGGGTGATTTTTTTTTAACTTTAGGAATTATTGATATTATGTCACTGTCACGGTAACCAACAAACCTTTTAGCTGAATCCTATTCAGGTATTTCCATAATGATTCAAGAGATAATTCCACAACCCACTTACTAACTAATAAACTCAATCGTCATACATTTCTGTTATAGTTTGGATTTTGTAGTTTTATTGTTGCAGAAGTCGCACTTGAATTAAAATTAAAGCTGTTTATTTTTGGACATTTCAGATCTGTGTGAACCTCAACTAGGCAATCACCATGCCGTCTGCTCATTTGAATCTCAAAGAAGCCGAAGTGGTGAAGTTGGTGTTGGAGTTCTTGCAGAATCGGGAACTTCACATCACCCAGCTGTCCTTGGAAAGAGAAACCGGAGTCATCAATGGTGTTTATTCTGATGATATGCTATTTCTTCGGCAATTGATATTAGACGGGCAGTGGGATGATGTCCTAGAGTTTGTGCAACCTTTAGAAAGTCTTGAAGGATTTAGTCAACAGCAGTTTCATTACATTGTTTACAAACACAAATATATAGAGCTACTGTGCATCAAAGCTGAAGCTGGTGCAAGAGCTGTTCAAACTACTGATGTAGCCGTCGACGAAATAGTGAAATGTCTCAACGAATTAGAAAAGTGCGCTCCTACACGGGAAGAGTACAGCAATATGTGTTTATTACTTACTCTTCCGAGATTAGCAGATCACTCGGAATATAAAAACTGGAATCCTAGTAGTGCCAGAGTGGAATGTTTTCGTGCAATCTATCCTCTTGTGGAAAAATATCTTCCTGTAGACAAGAAACAAATATCGTCTACCGACAAGGATAAAGATGGGCTCTTATTAACTGCCAAAAATGATCGTTTAGTTCAACTACTTATCAAAGGATTGTTGTACGAATATTGTGTTGAATATTGTCAGCATAAAGCCACGAGTACTTCCACAGATACTCAAGTACTATTTGGTGGACTGTTAGATGGAACAGGCTTTACAGATGCGGACTTGAGCTTACCTTCTTGGCTCCATTGTATTCCTCCTGATATTTTTTCTTGTCCATTCGAACAGCGAACGTTAAATGTTGATATTGAACGATTGGAGAAACCATCTCTGGAAGCTTCTTGGACTGAATACATGCTAGTCACACCCATTAAACCCAAGACTTTTCCGCACTGCGCAATGCCAAGCACACGCCCAAGATCTGCTGCCGACATCATGTCCCGATCATTAAATCCTCATTTAGATGGACTGCCATTTGGGTTAGCTTCTCAACATCAAACGATGGCGCTGTCGGTTGGCGATTTATCTGCCATGTCGAAATCATTTGCTAGTTTTCACTTGACAGGGAAGAAATCAATGAACACTTCCGTGGATAGACTGTTTGAGGAAGCCGACGTTTTTACAAGCAGTAGTTATGGTGATCTTCCTAGTGCCACTCGTACTCAAGGTCGTGCAGGTGGACCCTCATCTCCACCTCCTGTACCACCTCCTCGTAGACCCAGATCCAAATCACCGGAAAAGAAACCAAAAACAGAGTTGACGTCTAATGTCAATTCGTCGACGTTCGCCGCTGGGAATACAAGGCCATCCAGAAAAGAAAGTAAAGATGGCAAAATTCTGAAAGAAACCGAGAACGAAAAGCCAGCTAATGATGCTCTAATTAGTAAAGTGGGGTCACAGGTAACTCCTGAACTGTATAAAGAGTACCAGCGTCAGAAAACGAAATTACAAGAGTTAGAAGCCGTTCAGCAAAAGCAGAATGAAGATTACATGAAGTTTGTGTTGGAGAATCAAAGTAGATATCGTCAAATAATTGATAATCGTCTAAAAGAGGCAATCATGAGTAGTGACGGAAGTAACAGAGATACCGGTGTGCCGAGGGAATTACTTGCAGTTGTTGGCAGCCCGTTGCATCTACAGATGCCAGATTCTGCTGCTGCTAACAGGTGGGTATTTGTGTACTTTTCATCAACATGTAGGTGATAAAATGGAAGGAATACTTTCGATATAAGTTAGCATCGTCACAACAAGCTGTTACTTTTTGAAAGTTTTATGACGATACAATTTTTATAATATAGAAAATCTGTTTTACATTCGTGTGGCATAGATTTTTTTCACATTGACAGATGTTTCTCACTCTTCCACGACTGATATAGATGCTAATTTCATCATACATGTCATTCAAAGTTCTCAACCAGTTAAGGGTCGCTGTTAAATGTTTCAAAAATGAAATGCTCTCTCGTCCTCCTCCTGAATTACTTTCCAGTAATTTGTCGTTAGGTCTCCACCAACGAAATATATCCACCTTCGCCTTTAGGTGAAGACATAACGATATACAGTATTACCTTACGTTTCATCCTTTTGCGATCTTCTCCTTTATATCTTGGTGATTCTTGTCCATCTGCCCCTCTCTTTCCGCAATATTCATCCAAAATAATGGGTTTCCAACCCGCCTTAGGCAGAAAATAAACATTTTGTTCAAATTTTGATCAAATATTTTTATTATATGAAATAGATAACAGCATTTTAAAAAGCCATTAGATTGCTGAACTCTTGATGCGTTGTTCCGATTTTCTTAATGACAGTATAATTACATCATTTTTGTTACAAAAATATAAAGTTGACGATTGTGTTTTACAGACTACTATTTCTTTTCAACACAGGTCTCCTGGAACTGGTCTACACAATACAAGCACCCCAAAAGGTGGAAAAACGCCTAGCGCCAATGTCACACAAACAGTTATTCCATTGTCACCGGTCGTTCAGACTTCTAAATCAGTGGATGTGCCAGCTAGCCATACTGGAGGGCAATCCATCAGTTCACAAATTATTCCCCAACAATCGCTATCATCAAGGTAACTCAATATTTACATTGACTTTCTAAAAGAAATATTTGCAACTGATATTGACGAGATGTTTAGATTGGCGGGGTGAAGAGGTCAGATGATAGTTATCAAAGATCACGTCTCATACTCTACTACTCTATTACGCCTTGCCGATACCAATTTCTTTTTATTTTTAAACGTAAGTTTTTATAACAAGTTATCCTCGCTTTAATTACAAGGTTTTTTGTAATGTTTATCCGACATTAAGATATCCTAATCCACATTCATCCTTAATAATGACGCGGTTTGAATATAAATCAACATTTTTAGTGGTTGATAGGCAACTTTTAACATGTAAGCTACTTATTAAACAGTAGGTATTTAAATTTATTTTTTTTCTTTGAAGATGTAGAATAATTTTAGGAATTTCACTAGAAAGAAAAAAGTTGTCGCATTATGTGTTATCAAGATTTGGACCTGTTTTGTTGCTGCTCCATCTTATCACTTATATGTGTAGTAGCCTAATTTGTAGTCCAGTAGTTTTCAATTGAAAAGCGAAGTAAGCGTATAAATAGTTGCAAGCATTCATTACATTATCTTTTATATCTGTAATTTTTAACAGTTATATATTCTGAAAGATGCCTAGTACAATGAGTATTGGGCAGTGCGAAAGAGCTGTGACAATAGAATGAGGATAGCTGAAATGCGAATACTGCGGTACATGGGTGGGGTGTCGAGAGCAGACAGAATTAAGAATGAGTATATTACGGTTGCTTGACTCGAGGTATGATACATCGCAGAAAAGATGAGGGAAAAGATATTGATGTGGTATGGTCATGTCATGAGAAGAGAGGAGGAGAAGCTGGTTAGTTCCATCACAGGGATGCAGATTATTGAAAGCACCTGGGGCAGAGGAAGACCTAAGCAGACGTGGAACAAATTGTACGAAGAGATATGTGGGTTGGATGGGGACCTAATAGGTCAGGGGTGTCAAAGTGGCGGCCCTAGAAGCCTAGAGTTGCGGCACTCACAACCGATATCATGTAGTATACATATGCAGTTAGCTACTCAGAGGCGTAACGAGAGGGTGACAGTTGCCCTCGGCATAGTTGGAATGGGTGCCATGTGCCATATTTTGATTAAAACTGTTGTTAATTAAATACCATTTCGACAATTGTCCTGGTACTTTTAAAAAACAAATTTCCAAAATAAAAAAAGGTCAACACTGCATGGCCCTTATGACAACGGACATGTTACGATGTGGCCCTCGGGGTGCCACGAGTTTGACATGCCTGTAATAGGTGATAGGCGGGAGTGGAGGACCAGCACCCGAAGACGTGACCCTGCCACAGGGAGGATAAGGAAGATGGCTAGTGCTTTCACTCTTGGGCCTTCTGGAGCGGCGAGTTGCGTTGGACACACCAGTTCTCGTCTGATCACTGAAGTTAAGCAACGCAAGCCCAG
>JAAFCE010009109.1:17672416-17701457 GCA_013389805.1 Trigoniulus corallinus
CAACAGCCGTTGTAAGCCACATAGGTACGTCGCGGGTAGCCATTTTAACACCCCTGTTTTCAATAAATGTTTGCTCGAACTTTTTCACGAATGCGAAGTTCCAGTAAAACAAGAGGTGTCAAGTACGTGTACGCTTAGATGGATGTGTGTACGTTTTGGGCAGTTTTTTTACGTCTTTATAAATTACAACAGATATACAGATTTCCGAGGTTTGATTTCTAAAGCATTGGACATTTTCACTCTAATCTAAACGTTGCTTTCGGGTCTGATGAAATCAAGAGATCTATGAGGTTGCGTTTATCCTTCATAATTTTCTTCTTTAGCTTTATGTAAATAAACAAATTGGTAATTGCCAATGTTGACTGATACCAAGATTGCGGGCTTAAAAGGGGAATAGGAGTTAACTTTGATGTGATGAAGTCAGGGTGGTTTCTATCATAATCTGCCGGTTAATTACTAATCTTGGCTGATTCAGAGAGTTATTAATAAACTTTTATTTTTGTAGGCTTGGAGGAGGAATAGGAAACAACCCTTCATCAGGAGGAACACCTGTCTCCAATCAATCTCGTAATCATCAACAAATCAGCCAGGGTAAATTCGAAAACGATAGTCTCACCGTAACCCGAACGCCACTATCAGAGCTGCCTGTACCAAATTCCACATCGAAGGTAGGACTTTTCTATATTATTGTCATATCATAAAGGTTTGAAAATAATCAATGTGCCTTTCTATGTTCATTGTCTCAGACTGTGCAATGATATCTTCTGCTTGTCTGTTAAATAGTTCAGTTTATCAGTGAATTCAAATGAGATATCAAAGAGTTGTCAATGTTGTGTTTTTTTTTCTAATACAGTATTTTCATAATGAAAACAAATGTGATGTTACCTTTTATGGTCGTAGAGTTTTTCATCGCCAGCTGATGCAGCGTTGTTTGCTTTTCATTTGTCAGTTATTCATTATGGGAGTTAAAGTGACGAGCACTTCATTAGCCTTTGAGTCGATTGTTAAAATCTATTGAAGGATGGGAGGGTGGCGATTAAAAAGTTGTGCTCGATAATGGTATGCAAACATCATCAATGTCCCTTCTTATCAGGAGTTGCTTTATAATGCAAATCTGATTTGTCTGACTGCAAAGAGTGTAAAGTTGAATAGAAGCATTTTGTTTTAGGCAATTATTCCAAAAAAAATATTATTGTTGACTGTTTTATCCGTTTTTCCATCTTACATTTATTCTTTTGAATTCTTCAGCTTAGCAAGATTTGTGTGGAGATATAGGAAATGCATGGATGGAAGGAGTGGGGCAAAAGGTGTGATGACGAAAAACGTTTTCGTATGAAGTCCCCGAGACGCCCTGTTGTCAAGGACTGAATTGCCGCCTTAGGGTGGGAGCTTCACGGTTGAATGCATGGAGAGAATTGAAAAAATAACGAATAATTTAATAATACTAGACTCTGTGTGCCCCAGGTGGCACAGTAATCCTGTTTTTCATGGAATATAGGCACCAGAATTACTTCTGAAACGGTGGTTTTATGCGCTATACAAACTTTGTCAGATCTTGGGGTGCGCGGGGTAAGATCTGGACTTGAAGAAAGTAATTTATTTTAACATGTGAGGAACACAAAGCCCCTCAGAGACCTAAATAATGTCCTTGTTGTTGTATTAAATGTGCTATAAATTTATACTTAAGTACATAATAGGTTTTAGTCATTTTGATTTATATTATGTACTCATGTTTTTATTTGTGCTGAACTAGGGGTGAACATTGAAAGACAAAAAAAAAAAATACCGGAAGTAAGACCAAAAATCATAAGTCATAATACAGAGCATCATGCCTGAACGAGTCCCGGACGGTTAAACAATGCACTGTAAATTTTATCTTTCTACAAAAAAATTTCTTCATGATGTTGCAGTTTTGCAGTAGTTATTAACATGAAATGTTTGGTCGGACTGTTGCCTAAGGAAACTAGGTGCTAAGTGCAGTGTTATGCATCAGAATTCAGTCCATGTGGATGGCTCAGAGTGTTGGGCCGTGAGGAAGGACCATGAAAGGAGAATGCAGGTGGCGGAGATGCGAATGCTGCGCTTCATGAGAGGGGTGTCACGAGCTGACAGGATCCGAAACGACCATGTTAGGGGTAGTCTGGGGGTGGGAGACATCGCGGAGAAGATGAGGGAAAACAGATTGAGGTGGTATGGGCATGTGATGCGAGGAGAGAGGAGGAGCTGGTTAGGTCCATCATGGGACTGCAGGTGGTTGGGAGCGTCAAGGGGAGGGGAAGACCAAAGAGGACGTGGGAGCAGGTGGTACAAAGGGACATGGGTGTGTGTGGGGTGGATGGGGGCCTGGTCGGTGATCGACGAGGGTGGAGGATTGGAACTCGCAGACCCGACCCAGTTTCATGCTGGAGAAGGGTATGATGATGATGATGATGATGACTTATACAGTGTGCGGCCGCTCGGCAACTGCGCCAGTAGTTCTAGGTTCGATACTGGACCGAAGTGGGTCGGCTTCTTTCGGGCGAGGGAGAGGTCGCTAGTGTGCCTTCTTTCGGATGAGAAGTAAAACCGAGGTCCCGTGCGGGTGTACGATGGCACTTGCACGTAAAAGAACCCCTCTCAACTATGCAACGGGTAGATGAGGCAAAATTTCCAGGTGTAGGAGCTCACCCCCTGGCGTCGGTAGCATTCCCCAACGAACACTAGACCGACGATAAATAAGCGTAGGGGTGCAGCTTTGGCCGGCAACCGGCTGCAGAAAATATTATGACCAATATATCGCCCTGTGTCCATTCAGAGGGACAAGATGGTTACCCGACCCTGCCTTAGGTGGGAAAAGGGTTTGGAGTTGCTAGTTGCTTTTACTTATACAGTGTGTGTGGCCACACCGAACCCCGGAAGTGCTTATGTTAACGACTTAATGAAAAATTTTAAAACCATTTGTTACTGTGTCTGACAGTCTCCATTTGGTGAAGCCTTATTCACGATTCCTCCTTATTAGCCGAGTTATTCGCTATTCACAGTTCTTGAAGAGAGAGTTTTAATTTTGTTGAAGTTCTCCAAGTAGGAAAGCGGCTCACAATTCAACTTGGCTAATTCCGTGTCTAGAGAGAAGGCTTATAGTGTGAACCTTGAAGTCAGAATTCATAATTCGATTTTAGATTCCAATGAGCAGAAATACTGTAAATGTAGGAAGGCCATTGGTTTTTGGCGTGATACCACGTTAATAAATACTTGTCATTTCTCCATTTTACGATATGTGCGTGACTCACGATGCACTCGGGATAGTTGATGGAGTTTCTTTTCATTCCTATAAAAATACAACTCGGCCTGCATGACTGGTTTCTTATCAGTAGTGAATGTTTGTTGCTGAGCAAATTTTTAGTTGACATTCATCAGAGCAGTTATTGTGCCTAAGGATGAGTTCTGTTTCATGTGTTGTTCAGGCAGCAACTTTTTTTTAACGCTCATCGCCTTCTAAGCAAGTGCCTTTACATTATCAGAGTTCAAAGTCATTGTCCTTTATACGCACAAATATTCTAGTTGTTATTATTGTGTGTTGTCGAGTAAAATTATTCACAGGACTAGTTTTGTTAAGATACGTTATGTCTTGACGTCATACCACCATTCTGGTTGTACCACTTGTTGGCTTTTATTAAAAGGCTTTTCTGACTTTCTCCTTCACCTTCCATAATTGGATAAATGATTATTTGGTGGTGTTGTTGTAGCGGATGCCAATTTAAAAGGAAAGCAATCCACTCGCGTCCAACGTCGTCCTACTTCGCCTACGAATAATCTTTAATTTGTGAATTTCACCTGCACCACGACCATTTAGATTTTAGAATGGCACGTTCTTTTTTTCCTTTTAACGTCACGCCTCCGCGTGATTGTTGACGTGACGATGAAATAGAACTGCTGATTCTATTTTCTGCGGTGTCTTTGTCGCCTCTGATGTTTTATTACATATTTTGTGTTTGTTAAGATAGGTTATTTTTTTGATTTCGTGCAGTAATTATATCATTTGATTTGTGTATGTGTGTGCACCCTCCAAGTTTGCCGATTGTGTTCGGATTGTGCTATAGAAGAGTATGAAGTTTGTTAGCGGCACTCTCGGAAGTAATTTCTCGTTCTAGACTTTTTACCACAGCATACCGAAATATATTTGTTTATTTGGTGGCCTTAAAACGCACCTTTTTCACTGACAATGGAAGAAACAGAAGCTATTAAGAAACTCACCAAACTATTTGAAGAGTCTCGTATTGATTCTTCTGGCAGTCACTTGAAAGCGAATGGGAAATTGAATTTATCCCAGCATCCGTGTGATAAACATGCTACTGATGCGCAGGTTAGGTGTTTTTTCACGATATCACTTTTTCTTATGACAGACAAAATTGTTGTTTAAATAATTGTGTTAAAGGGCATACATGATTTGAATATGACCAATTCCGACAAAGTCAAGGCAGCCATGTGGAAAATCTGATGGCATTTCAAGCACTTCTCAAGATGTGCTTACCCTTTTAAAGTACATCTTTTTCTTAGATGTTGAATGACAATTTAAGTAAAAGAAATGCCTGTATTTGTTCATTTTTGTTTAGCGCCAATGACACACGATGCACTCTCGGAAATGAATACGTCAGTGTGACTCTTCATGCACATTTTTATTTCATTTAACGACATACATTCCCTTTTAAGGATGTAATTTTCAGATCCCGTTGTTGAGTGTTGTCATCGATAATCTGTTAAATTTTGACAACTCCTCGAAGTGATTTATGTCTAAGTCTGTTGTGATTCGTTACTTGTTTTATCTGCAATAGTTGGTAAAGAGATTCCAATCACTTGTTAAGTCGTTTAGTAATTTTGATGTCGGGTTACTTTCCTAAAATAGTTGTCACTTGTGATTTTAAAGCTTCGCCCTCGTTTCTTTTTCTGAGTTGGTGAAACTAGTAGTTTGATTATAATGTTATCCAGAGGCAAGACGACTCATTAGTTGTTTTAATCAAATCATGTTTGACTTTAACTAATTAGATTTTCAAGTATTTCTCAAATATGTCAAGAATGTGATAATTGAAGTTTAATGTAGGTTAATGCTTGAATGAGAGTGAACTTCTTTCAATATCAAATATTCACTGAAGCACACATCGTAGACTGTAATACAGATATTTACTATTGTTTAGGGATAAATAATAATTTTTATCCAATAATAACTTCTAGTATCACAGATATGAACGGTTCGGTTCCTTCTTTGAACATGAGGGAAATCTCCACAGTAATTTGTTTTGAGGAAAAAAGAGGAGTTATTTCGAAGTCGATCAAAGGAATTCCTTACAGGCAGAAAGAAAGTAAACGTGATCTCTAAATTTAATATTGTCAGCCTCATTATTATGTAGATAATTAAACATTGATAGGATACTGATTCATGAATGTTGCACAGAGATTCTTTGAATAGTCTTGTAAGGCATTTTTCATGTCTTAGTATCGTATGCTAACGGGTTGAGGAGTAAGCCAAGCAGCCATAACAGGCCAAACATTAGGGAGGCTTGAAGTTTGAAGAATAAGAATTTACGTAAGTCGACTTGGTAACCGCCTGGTATGCAGACATTAGCTCAATTCCCTGCCGGCCGTGGTGGCATGATTGTGCTAGCACTGCTGTCTTCCTCCCCCTTTCTATTGACACATTGAAAGATATGATTTGTTGTACTAATTGTAAAAAATATACTTGATAAATTTTTACAAGTATTCTAGGGATTTACCTTACCATCTTCGCAGTACAGATCGATATTCGCAGGATATGCTCTATATTTATTCATTCTTTCCCCATTTGTGTTCAAATTGTTTCATCCTGAATAGGCTTTAAATCCGTTTGGTAATATACATATATATTAGTCAAAATCTTGTTTTGGGTGTGTTTCGAAATTTCTGCCGGTGTTCCGTTATTGCGTAGGACGACCAATAAAGATTATTTTATTACATACAACTGTTCTTTAAAAATTGTTTGGGTGCTATGCGTGGTAGGAAAGTGCTGCTAGATGCATGTTGGCCATTGGTGCTAGGGTTAATATTGGCTTGAATTTAATTTTACTTCTGGTGAGATCGACCTACGGATTTTCCTCGAAGTTTTCGTTTTTTGCCAATTAACCTACATTTCAAATGGTTCCCGTGGTGGTGTGCTTGCCGCTCTTTTGGTATCATCAGCCGTTGTGCTGATCGAATCCTCGAGGTATTTGATGACTGTAGCAGGGTAACCACGAATTTCCACATTCCACTAAAGCCAAAATAAGATTCAGAATGGCAGAAAGAAAGGCGAAAATAGAGGTGGACATTGTCTTTCACTGTATTGGCTATCTGCCTGGTGTCAAAGCCCTTCGAACCGTTTCTTCCAATCGTACTCCTCACCCACGAGCAGCCTCAGCCCGTTAGCGTAACATAGTAACCCACCTAGAATAGGGTTGCCGTACGCCCGGCTGGGGTGCCCCCAGTCGGAGCATGTTCATTGGACCCGCAGACCCGACCCTGCCACAGGCAGGATAAGGATATGATGATGATGATGATGAATAGGGTTGCCGTACAGAGATGGTAAGTCTGAATATTCTGCCCCATAACCCACGCGACAAATTCGTCCAATTTCGACTGGAGAATTGTGTTTTATCGCCCTATCCCTTTGTGGAGTTCTTATATTCCTTCGGTCAGGTGATAAACGTGAGGCACTTTAATTAAGACGTATTTTTTTCATGGGTAGTGATGAACGGCTCTTAAGTATCAAGGCCGAAATTTAAAGTTTGAGTAATGCTTGTCCTGGTTACAGCAGCGTGAGTCGCACTTTTAAATTACTGAATTTCATTTAATCTCTGGACCAGTGTTTTTCAACCAGGGTTCCGTGAGGTTCGTCCAAGGGTTCCGCCAATGGCAAGGTAAAATATAAAAATAACAATGAAAACACAAGAAACTGGAACGACTTTTGTGTGTCGAAGATGAACTTCGGGTGTCTCTCAAACATTAGGCCACGAATTCAACTGCTTATGCCAACACACACACCTGTATCAATTGTTTTTCTCTGTCACTGTATGGGGTTCCGCGAAAGATTTAATAGTTCCAAAGGGTTCCGCGAGAAGTCTAAATTCTCCAAAGGGTTCCATTCCAATAAAAAGGTTGAAAAACACTGCTCTAGACAGTTTTTTTCCGATCTTCCAAGACTCTTGGTATTAGGTATGTTACAGAGGAATTTTGGGCGGATCTCTTCCCGGACGTTTTAGTACTGAATTCTACCATATTCTGCGAGGTGCCATTAAAATACTAAGCACAGGTCATTTCTTATCGGCTATTTCTAGAGTTGAAGAGTTTCTCAGAAAAGACAATTGAGATGAAATCACGAAGGTATAATACAATATACGGCGCTGATCTAACAAGTGACATTGTGGGTCAACGTGTTTGGCTATTACAGATACTGTATATGTATGTTTATAGGACAAAATAGGTTACAAAATGAGTGTTGTGGGAGTGGTCAGTGGATAATGAGAAAGGCTGAGGTAATATCGGTGTAATGTATGAGCGTGAGCTGAGGGACTGTGTAGCTCATCGTAGTTTGGAGTAATCAGTTGGTACGAGTGCGTGACCGGTTGTCCGTTTACCGTCAGTTTTATTAGTCATTTCTTATTACATAGTAGGCTGCAATGAGGTATTTCTGTACCACCATCGCCAGTATGGGAATATAATTTGGGGATTAAGAAGCAGGAATGTAACAAAGTAGACGTGACAGTAAGCAGTAATGCTAGACAATGACCGAAGTACAAGGGGAGCGGCGGATTTGGGGATGGATGTTGAGGGAAAAATAACTTTTATTATATGGTGGGTAAGAGATAAATAGATTAAACCGTTTGAGACCTTTCTGTCATCCAATACATATACTGTATTGCACTCGATTCGATTTTGGCCGATTGATGAGGCCTGAACTGCCCTTTCCATCCTTCTGGTGGGAAGCAGTACATCAGCATAATGCCATTGTATGTAGCTTTGCTCTCTGAAAGAGGCCTATAAAATGGCCTTTAGAAATGAGTAATTCAGTCTTATATCTGACCAGCTCATCTCTGGTCTGGGACTTTATATTTAATTCCGATGGCTGCACTAACCGACTGATTAGAACTGATGAATGTGGTGGAGTTGTGGCAGTCAAGTATTTGACCTTATATTGTTATGAGAGATAAAATGAGTGATTGTCCTGGAGGAGAGTAGGAACATTGAGGAAACGATGCCAGTTTTTAAATTTGCCTTTAAGTCTCTAAAAAGTATAAAAGTTTCTTAAAATAAACTAGCGAGATGGTATGACGAATATTTCCTCAGGGTTTTAAAATTTTGCTTGAGCTGGCAGATACCCTGGGGCCTGTTACCTTGGGGCTACCTTGGACTTCACAAGGGGTCTAACAAATGCTTGAATCAAGATGAATATAATTTGGATAATTTCTTAAAGAAATACCCAAAGTATGTGTTTCTCTGCTGCCCCGCCCTTTCTTACAGCGATGTAGAGTTGACCATCTTATCTCACGTAATATCTACTGGCCTTGACCTCTCTTGTTTTACCACTGGTCACACCAGTGTGTTTGGAAGCTTCTACTAAGGCAGATTAGGCCTATGTACTCTCGTACAAAATGGAGTCCTGCATATTCCAGAAATTTTTTTCTGGCATGGCTGCAGGTTGGGACAAAGGAGTTACTATTAATGATACGTCTTTTACTCTGTATCATTCTGTGGTATTAACTTTTCCACAGAGTACTTTAATGGTTCCTCTCTCAAAGAAACTGTGATTGTATCCAACAGTGTCTCCTCCTAATTGCCCTTTCAACCAGTGCTAATGCCTATCTAATTGGATCGATGAACCTTAGCAGTTGGTGTGCGAGGCACATATCACTCACTCGTTTTTATATACTATACTTGTGAAGTTTATTATGGTTTTTAGAAGCTTAATCTCGTTGTCACTTGCTCCTGGCACTGCGTATTGCAGTCCTCAAACTTCGATTTGGGTCTCCTTAAATCGTGTAACAAGAGTGGAATTTGCAAATCAGTGTAACGTAGATTCGTTGATGATAATGGTATCATTCAGTAACACCAAGGAAGTTTAAGTTTTTACTTCTTAGTTTTATGCAGCTACTCTTCATTATATTGGATTAGAGTTTTTTAATAGTAAATGCGTGTCACAATTGTGGGTCTTTTGTTGTCTGATTATTTACCGTCGTCATTATCTTGTAGGTTTTGTTATAGTAATTTATTTAGGAACTCGTCATTGCAAAGGGTTAATGAATGTATTCAAACCAGTTTTTATGGTTGTATTAATGTCGTTAGATGGCAGTCATATGCAGAAAGACAATGCTGTTGTGACAGCCAACACACTTTTGAATAATGTTTTTTTTTTTGTTATGTGTTCACCAAATAATAAGCCCACGTATTTTGCATTTATTTCAAGTTGTTGACGGTTTTGGGATGGGCGTTTTTAAGAACGGAAGGAAGGTGGGAATTCCACGTTTTCTTGCTTAAAACCAGTTGGAGATATGTATATTGAAAGAGGGTAGTATCTAACTACCCAATTTTGGTTGGGCCCATGAAATTACCTTTAATAGATTTCAGTGATGTTTATTATGTATTGCATGCCTCACTTTTTTTTACATCATGGGAGTTGTCTCTTCTATCGGAAGAGCAAATTGTATTTGCTGCTAGCTGGACATTAATTTATCTATCAGTAGGGAAGGATAATATGGACTGCTGTGTTTCTGTTTAAACCCGTTTTTAAAAAGTATTTAGGTAAATAATTCAATAAACATCAGAAGTTGTGTAATCATTTCTGATGGGTGTGTTTGTATTTCGTACGAGGTATTTTGTTGTGGGCATTTGTAATCTTCTGCAATTTACCTGAGCTCATTTTCAGGTAGTTAGTATAGGCTGTTACAGACAAACCCTTATAGGATTTAGGGTTTTCGTTCTTTTTTTCAAGGTGGCAATATCGGTCTGCTACCAAATATTATTTATCAGTATTTGAATACTCAGAATATCAATAAAATCACTCTGTATGTTGATTTAAAAATTGGCTAATTTCAGGACTACTCGTTCAAGGTTCACTTTATCATAGTACAGTATAACGAATTTCTAGTCAATCAAGACTTTAATGGGACAAGAGGTAGCAGTCGTGAATAAAAATTTTGTATTATTAACTTTTAAAATTCTGATTGCATTTTTGTTATTTTTTTGTGTTTGCAAAATGTCAAATTACTGCCCATTTTTTCTTATTTATTTTGTTGGTTTAACAAAAGTCTAACTATTTGAATTTTTATTTCAGTCATAAAGAATGACTAGTGCAGACAGGAAGACTTTTTATAAATTTATGTATAGTGGTTCAAAAATGTTGAAATTATGTTAACCGGGTTATCATGATAACGAGATCAAAAAATAAGTTGTACTACCCTTTATTTTAAATCATTTTTCTACATTTAGTATGGGTGTCCGCAGAAGGGGAGGCAAATGGGGCACTTTTACGCGGCACTGAAACTATGATAGAACAGGGGAAATTGAAATCCATCGAGTTGAAAGATTAACGAGAGAGAGACGGCAAGAATAAATGACTTTCCAGCTGTGGATTTGGTTATTAACCGGTGCCCAAAGACAACCTCATCACTAAGCTTCTATTACGTGTACGTGACATTGTGCACACCACACGGGACCATTGGTTTACCTGTAATCCAACTGAAGGCGCACATGAGGCTTCCCTTTGATCTGAATGAAGCCATCTACCTCGGCCAGAATCGAGACTGCAATCATTGACTCATGAGTCAAGTACACCACTTCTAGGTAACCGAGGTGGGCTTTCATCTGTGGAGTGGCGCCATCTGTCTCCCTGAAGGAATTTGTTGTCTTGTCTGAAACCTGAAATGCCGTATTAAGTTACTAAGGTGCGTAGTATTTAAGCCCCAACAGAGCCTAGCGACAGACAGAGTGCGTAGGAGTAGGTAGTCAACAATTGTTGCATGGAGTACTAAGTGCACCTGAGTTGACAAGGGAGGGACTGTTGTTTTCATGTAGGACACTTTAGTAGGCACAACAGGTTGTGCGTGAGCGGTTTTAAACTGCTTTTTAATGAAATCGTAACTAACGAGTCTGATTCTAACTTGATGATGGCCCTGAATATTATACTGCTGATGGTACAGTTTAAGGAATTAAAAAATGTTGTTTTGCAAAATTATCTAAATGAAATGTTACATGGATACAGACAAAACTGCCGTAATTTGATAATCCGGGATACTTTAGCCCGGAGTGCATTATAGGAATAGCAGATGTATTTTAGCTTTTTTTCCTGTAGGAATGCTATGCCAGTCTTATTTTCGATATCATTCTACTCCCCGAGAGGTAGGATAAGAGGAAATCTGCGCATCACCTATCGACCGCAACCAAGTGTCTTACCGGAGATGATACTAGTTTTTTTTTATTGCTTTATACTGACAGAGTTTTCAGGGGCGACAGGCGAGATCGTGATCTGCATAACGCTGTGATGGGTGCATGAATTAGAATTAATTGAGGTGAGTCTAGTGAGTTTTAAATAAAATCTGGTTAAATAGCTAAGAAGCGGAAGTTAAACACAAAGGCGTCTGTCATGGTTTTTATACCGACATGCCACAAGAGGTGTACCAAGATTTTCAAGATTCCCGAGTGGGCCGTCTTCGCCCGAGAGTCATCGCGAATGTGGCCATTTTTAGAATCCCCCCTGAAGACCGGCAGTCCTCAACCGAGGCGATTGACTTCTTTCAGGCGAGAAGCCTGCAGCTAGCCTGTGGTCCTGTGTAGTCTGCACGATGTCATCTGCGTAGAGTTACTACTATACGTGGAGTTAGGCCAATTTCCACATGTAGGAACTCGCCCTCCAGTGACGTCGTGGAGGAAAAGTGCCCCAACCATAGGCGGCTCGTGGGGCTGGCAAACCTAGGTGGCTGCATAGGGCGGCAAATCGGTCATTTATGTTCATAGTCCTGGGGTTCCCAAACTTCTCTGATTGATTGATGGAGCCTTTTCTAAATGTTGGCTTTCTCAAGGCGCCGCTATGCAGAGTCATAGCAATGCATTGGCAGTGGGACAAATACGAAGGGCGTGAGGGACGCTTGGACAATTTAAGCTGCATTAAATGTAATGGGGGGGCGGCGATTGACCCACTTGCCTAGGGCGCCTGAAACTCACGAGCCGGGCCTGGCCCCAACGAGTCAAAATAGGCCGACGTTAAATAAGTATGGGGGTTGCAGCATTAGCTTGGCAGCCGGCTGCTTAAAATATTGTCCAGCACCTCGCTGTTGTATCTCAATGGGACGCAAATAAGCATATTACTGCGTTAGTGGTGTTCATGATGTGGGCGTTTTTGTAGATTTTCCCCGGGCCCAAATCTCTTGACATTCCCACCCTGTAGGGGGCCTTATTGGATGCAATCGAACCTACATAAATTCGAGATCCATGAACTCTAGGATCAGTATGGCCAGTCTAGAATCTGCGCTGTTGCTCACGATATAAGTTGCAGAACTGGACCGATTTATGTAGTTGCCAGTGGCATGCAAAGGAAGTTTTCTGCCAATGTCCTCCGCCCTCACAGCCTTCGTCGTGAGAGCGCAAACTATTATTTGATAGCACTTTCCAGTTTTTCTCCCAAATGTTGCATTTGCCATTAAATGTTGTGACTTCCTCGTCACATCGTTGACAGTTCTTGCTACCAGTATTAGTTGTGTCGTTAGTACTTTCGATAGCATTTCACAAACTGCTGTCAACAGAAACCAGTTCATGTCATTTGTTGCCTTCAATGTTCAATTCCTAGGGGGTGTTTATCACTTTTAATATCACAATTCTTGTATTTCGGTTGTTTACAGTGGTGAACCACTTGGTGGACCTCCAGGATTAGGTGACTGGAGAGGTATATTTTCATAGTGACGTAACGATGATGTTTATTTCGATACTGTGGGAGTAATGTGTTGAAGTTGACCTCTAAATATGTGCTTGAAGGCGGCAACGTCGACAACGACGACATTTTAACAGGAGGAAAGTGCTCTTCTCATGCTTTCGGGCAAAGGTTTTCGATATCGTCTTCAAAGCAGGCAGCAGACCTAGACTGTATCCTTTTATTACTAATTTTTAAAATGTTTTTAATTTTTATATCGAATTTTTTTTCTTGAGAAAGTTAATTAAGAAGTTAAGGTGCCTACTAGTAGTGGAACTAGTTTAAAGGTTCCCTGAAGGAAGACCTGAGGTTGAGACAATGTAGATCCAATTTACTTTCAGTGCAGTATTTTTTTTTTCTTTTTCTTGGATAATTTATTTATACCCTGGGCCTTTCTTTCGTTTTAGTTCAGTGATTTTGTAGTTGAAAGAATAGCATTTATTTAGTGGGAGGGAAGGGTTTATGATTCAGTATTGTTTCCTTTGAGTCGTGGCTGGTCAAAAATAGTGAATTGGATAAATCCTATTTCTGTTCATGTGGGTGAGACTCGAGATGTTAAATGAAACTGTTGATAAGGTTATCTCAGTTTCGATATAAGACGGAAGAAGGAGGTTGTGGCGTTGAGAGAAGGATCCTACCAACTGTGGAGACGGGGTACTATTCTGCCAAGTGTGGTTCACTTAGCATGCTAAAGTAGTGTTTTTGGATATTCACATTTGTTAGACAACTGTTGACATTAGTGAGACGTGACTGGAACGCAGGGGTCGTCGGCATTTGAACTGAGTTGGAATTTGCCTCCTTCTTTTTTATACACCAAACTGAAATCATCGTGTGGTAGAATTTAGTCCTTATCTTCAAAACATGATGTCGTCTGGTAGTTCTGAAGGTTTGACACATTTTCGAGTTCATCCAATGTCCAATACGGCACTACATCACCGTTCTCCGGCAAATGCTAAAGGGAAACAATACCCTAAAGGTTATTGCGTAAGTATACTTTCATTATTATTATTATGTTGATAATATTTTTTGATGGTTATTGGTGTGTCAGAAAATTGAGGAAACCATCCTTCAAAGCCGATTGTCGGTAATTTTACTGTTTGACACGTTATAAATTTAGGTTCCATGGACAGATAGTTACCACCAAAAGTGGTTTTGTGTCTTTAATGCGCTCCTTTTGAACCTCAAATATGATTTCGGTTGATAATTGTGTTGGATGCTGTTGTGATAAATTCCTCTTATCCTGGATACCTAGAATTCGCACCCATCCCTGCCGTAGAGGGAGATTGGATTCCCGATAGTGAAATATTTTACCAGTTGTGGACTCGAAATGGTATTTGTTTTGGTGTTGAACCTCGCTATTGTCATTTGGGATTGGAAGTTATTGCAGTGGAATTTAGTTTGTTGGGTTGAATGTTGTAGACATGCCTGTTGTTTATGCGGCGACGCATTAATCCAGGATCCATTCTAGAAACCTGGATGTTTACTAGTAGTGCATCTTCGTATGTTGAATATCCATTTAATTCCAGTTGAAAGATATTAGCAGGACGTAGTAATTATGATAATGACTTTCATTAGATTCGCCTCGTAAATCGTGAACCGTTCATCTCTATAATGATGCATTCTTTCATTCCTTAATTTACCTACATCACGGTTTTCGTGTGTCGGATATTGTTCCAAATAGTTGTTGTTTAGTGCCCTCTCTCTTACCTGTTGTCTGCATTTTCTGTAAATCAGTCACATCTTTTTTGTTGTACTTAATTCTTGGAAAACATGCCATTCGTTGTATTGTATTCGTGTTTGGTCTTAACACCATTCGGCAGTTTCTAGAACGTCTGTATTGCTTTAGATCACTGAAGTTAAGCAACGCAACCCCAGCCGTGCAGCCAAGTTGCGTTGGACACACCAGTTCTCGTGAGATCACTGAAGTTAAGCAGCGCAAGCCCACGCTATTACCAGCATGGGTGGTTGGTAAGGAACGTTGGATGCTGCAAATCTCCTCTCTCCTACGTCCGCAACACCTCCCTCATCTCCCGTGAGCAGCCTCCTAAGGGTTCGTCCTGATATGGCTGCTTGGCTTACTCCCCAACCCATGAAATTAATTCAGCGTCCAGATAGTACTATCATGGATGACCACTTGGGAACACTGGGTACTGCTAATACCCAAATCGCCGTAGCAGCGTAGTAGTGTCTGTGCAGACTCTGCAGTAGAACTAAGAAGTGGACGGGGCTTTAATGACCATTGTAGTTGAAGGGCCCTAAAATACCAACAAAGCAAAACATCGGCAGTTTCTAACGAAGACTTTTATTTGCTAAAATAGTTTTTTTCCTCTCTGAATACTGCTGTTCTTTGTCCTTTTCGACCTTTGAAGAATTGAATGCCCATGAAGAAATGTTGAAACAGGCATTGACTTGGGTAGAAAGCGAGATACAGGGAGGAAGTTATTTAGAACTTAGTAAAAAAAATTGGACAGTGGTTTTCAGACAATGGACTATGCTGTGTAGGATATTGGGCAATGAGTTCCGTGCTTCCTTAGCGAGTGTTTGTTGTCGTGGGACGGGTGGTGGGTTAGCTCAGCGACACCCCGAGGTCACGGTGTTAATTCTCATCTGACGAAAGGCGTGCTGGAGGCCTCTCTTGCACTCGAAATAGCTGCCCAACCTCGTCTGGAATCAAACCTGCAACTATCTGTCACTTGATTACCTGATGTAATATCCCAACTCTCTTATTAACATCTAAAGGCAAGTACTCCTCGAGTACGAAAAAACGTTAGGGAATGTTGACAAATGCACCTGTTTGCCAGTGGAGGCACCATTTGTTGCACAAGCATCAGATACATTCGCAGGATGCAATACGAATCTAAAGCAAATATTCACAAATCGAAAATGGTCGATGAACATTTGTTGGTTGGAGACAGCGGAGATGACTAATGTTAAAAGGATTAATGAACGCTTATTTTGCCACTTTGGTGGGTACCTGCGCAGAAATCCAAAAACTAAGAAACTTCTGTTATCTAGATGAGTTTTGTTTTGTTCACACAATTCACACAATAATGGGTTAGGGAGAAAGCCCAGCATCCATAACAGGCTGAACCCTTAGGAGGCTGCTTGTGAGAGATAAGGAGGAAGGTGTGGAGTATGCAGGAAATGATAATCTTGCAGCACCTAACGATCTTCAGTAACCATCCATGTTGGTACTAACGTGGGCTTACGTTGCTTAACTTCAGTGATCTCACGGGAACTGGTGTGTCCAACGCAACTTGGCTGCATGAGAAAGCGAACTAAAACGCTCGAAAAAGTACTGTTATATTATTAGTTGCGTTGCAGAAACTGGCTGCAAAAAAACTTGACATCCGGCTGCAGAAAAAAACTATGACCAATATATCGCCCTGTGTCCATTCAGACGGAGAGATGGGTACCCGACCCTGCCATAGGTGGGAAAAGGGTTAGGAATTGCTTTTGGAGTTGCTTTGTTCATCTTTAAGACGAAATGTAGTCATCAAACTGCACAAGGACATTTTTTTCGGCAGTACGTTATGGAAATTAGGAGTAGATACGTGGACGAACTAGAGACAGCAAAAAATCCTTCTGTCGTATGAATTACTGACCATTTTGGCAAGATGGATTGCTTGACAAGGACATCAAGCAAATCGGTAGTTAACATTTTCATCGTAGGGTCAATGAGCCAAACGGTAGACGTTTTGACCATGTGCAACTAGTGGTCAGAAGGTCGCTTAGCAAAGACAAGTGTTGATAAGCAAGGTTTGAGGGCAGAAGGTCTTAAGAGATGACCTCCAGATGGTGGAATATTACTGTAAGATGTTCAGTGCCTGCTGGAGTACTAGTGCAACCAGCTTGATGGGATGCATTGGCTACTACCAGCGGTGGGTTAATGCGTGTGTTGGTTGACCGTCCTGTTTTGAGCAACCAAATCAGGTATGATGAACAGGTTTCGAAATAAGGACGTAATAAAATACCTCATTTGGATGACAACCATTTTCCCTTTTTTAAAGTTTGTAAAGCATGGGAAACTTGAACCAGCTACCTGACGTTACTGGTTAAAAATATTTTGGAAAATTAAAGAATAAGTCCATGGTTGTTGCTTTAGCCCCTTACTTTAATTAGTTTTGCATTGCATGGGCGATTATTGTAATAAGGGATGAGCTGGTTAGTTAAGCAACAAGGCGATTTGTTTAAATGTTGCCCACGATTATGATAGTGCTACCGCTATGTCAGTAGGTCATCTAAGTAGGTATATTTTCCAGTAATTTCGGCCCACACAATTATAGTGAGCATTAATAAAAAAAGAAACAGTTGTGGTAAACAACCAGTGGACCATCTGTGACATGAAAGTTATTTCTTGTGTATTGTTTTTACCTAAAATAGTCGTGAAATAATCCTAAATAACAAGTGACATGAAAAGTTTCTGCTCTGATTAATATTTTTAAATTTGAAGCCATTGGTGGGGTTTCACATGTCATAGTTGACAACATATGTTCGTTTAAAACTAAGATGCTCAATGGACTTCCTCACGCCCAAGAACTAGTTGTAAGAGGTTGCTTTTGCGGTGGTGGTAGTAGTGAGTGGTTGGTGGCAGATTATAATGTTTTGATAGCCGTGCACTTTCAGTAATTGTAATAATGGAAGAACGGTGATGTGTTAGCATGAATGATTATATCAAAAGATTGTTTCAAGGTTTTGAAAAGTTATAATTTTGTAGCTGATATTCGTGTTGGCGTTTAGTGGACTTGTTTTCCAATTTTTGAAGGACAAGGTTATGATATTCAGTTAATTTTTTTGGCTGTTGTACAGATGAATTTTTATATTATTGATGATTGCTCGCTCAATTTTATTCTATCTTATTGTAAACACTGCTGCCCTTTCGACTGGTACATTACTGTTTTGTATTTTAACCAGGCCTGGCAAAAGGTTTTGCAGGGCCTCAGGAAAAAGTTGTCAATGGGACCCTAAAATATTTGCAAAAAAGAATTTCTATTGTCAAATTTTCTTAGATATCTGACAGTACGGGGTGCCACTGATCGCAGCCCCACTTTACCCCGGTTTTGCTGTCTGACTACTGGTTTTATTCCAGGCAAACAGTTGGATTTTGAAGGCCACAAGCAGTGGCAGATATGCGAAATCCTCATCTTCGGGGTTCGGGCATATTATTGGAGTAAATTGTTAACATTAGTTGCCTGGGATCTGAAATTCGAGCATGAGATGGCAGCATTCAGGTGACAGCTTGGAGACTGACATTTATTTCTAATAATGCGTTGGTCTGAACTGCTGTAGGTGGAAATGTTTCGTGAATGATCAGGTGGGGCAACTTATAACTGATGAACTGGATTTGACATTCAGATCTCGTTGTTGTCAAGGACAAAAAATGAATAAATTAAAACAAAAGGGACACACAAAAGGGATATATTTATATATATCTATTTCGGAAGTCGCAGTTTTCGATTTGTAGATGGACTTTTGAGTTTACATATAAGACATTGATGTTATCAATCCACTGTTTAGTCATTCTGTGTCAATATTGCTTTTTAGCAAATATTGTTAACACTGTTGATCAATAATTGGGTGGCGGTTTTGTAAAATTTCGGCTTAAAGGTATTTGAAGGGGACCAAATGTAAATACTATATGGTAGAAATTCAGTCAGCCAACCTTCTCGTTGGAGTCGTCATCAACTTGAGGTCCTTTGAGGATATCAGAGAAGGGCAAGGCATAAAATGTGTGAAAAAAACGCTCAAAATTTATAATATTAGGGTGACCAGACGTCCCGATTTCCGACTTCATGTCCCCCAACCCATCGCTTGTCCCGGCGGGACGCCCGTTTGTCCTACTTTGTCGGCAACTTCTCAGAAGCATTCACTCGTCAATGAAATACATGTACAGAGCACCCACACCGAATAATCCTTCTAGGTTGGCAACTGATATCGTCCGCATCAAATTAAAGCATCAGGCATCCTGTGCTTGATGGACACACATTCAAGTAATAAGGTGCAGTAGGTACGAAGTCACAAGTTTTGTTCTTTGCTCTTCAGGAAAGGATGTCTTACCACCCCTACTTGAGGGCGCTCACCAATGTGAGCGGCTCATTGCGTTGGACACACCAATTCTCGTCTGATCACTGAAGTTAAGCAACGCAACTCCATTTAGTACTCACATGGGTGGCTGCTTGGGAAAACTGGGTACTGCTAATGCCAAAAATCGTCGCATTAGTGCAGTGTATGCAGTCTCTGAATTAGAACTACGCAGTGGACGGGGACCTAATAAACTTGCAGTTGAAGGGCCCTAAAACACCAACAAACCTAACTAAAAAAAGGCACTCACCAAAAGCCCCCGTCCCGCTTTGCCCTTTGGAAAATCTGGTCACCTTAAATATAAAGTATTACATTAATCAAATCTTATATCTTACATAGGGCACAAGTTTAAGCACTTCGTGAGTTGAATCTAAAAACCGTTATCCTGTACGAAAGATTCCTGTGAAGTCTTTTTCGTATCTTGGCATAAAGTCAAGATATTGCTTATGTTCGTTAGGAACCTTGCATTTGAATTTCAATTTACTACCCTTCATGCCAACCTGGTCTCTCATTGGTTGTAGCATCTTTATTACCATTTGAAAGGGAACATCTTTCGCAATTTAGTGTTGTTTATATTTATTAAGACACTAGGATTCACTGCACAGACAGGCGCGTAATTTCAATTGGAATATAGGACAAGGATTATGCCTTCATTTAATAACTGCACTTCTTGATATTCAAGTCAGGTCTTGCAAGTTTGCAGGTCACATTTTACATAAGAACCTCTATTATCTAGTTGGCCAAATTTAATCTACTTCATGGATTCCAAATGAAAGTTATGTCGTTATCTCAATAACATAAGACGTCTTTTAGTGTCATGCGCACTAAGTTGTGTAGCAATTTCTCTATTAATTTAAATTCTTGCCTTGTTGCTTGAGTGGTTATTTATGATACCGATTTTCGAACTAATTGAGTTTGAATCTTCCTTCATAAGAAACGTACACATGACTTCAAACCGACCCTATGCTTTTCTAGAATTCAATTCTAGTTATTATGTTTTCACATAACATGTACGGAGAGGTACAGTCGTAAATGTAAAATATGAAGAACAGGTTGAAAGTTATGAAGTTAGTAGTGTTATTGCCTTGAAATATAAGTCATTTCCTACGGTTTTGATTGCATTACTTGACTGGCAACTGTTAGAAGAGAAAAAAAGTTTTTAGCTCCGAGTGTTTAGTCCAAACGTTGAAGAACTTTAGTAGCTTGTATTAAATAATTGTATTTGTCAATAATTTGTAACTCTATATGAACAGCTTCCGGTGTCTTAAAAATCGTGGCCCTTGTCGATTGACATTATCCGTCATTTCATTAAATGCTTCCGAACCTCCATTTCATTTCTGTTCTAATGTCATTATCATTATTTCACATTATTTTTTTATCCCTAATACGATGATTTAATTCAACATGACCCCCCCCTCTACTGTATTTCTAATCTATTAAGAATTCTCTGCACGTAAACAACATTGATGGTGCTCTGGAATGGAAGTAGCTGTTCACAATAAGAGAAGTGCTGTAACTCTGTTGATCAGCAGTTCCTTTGAAGTGCTGCTTTAAGAATAAACATTGAGAGGCAGTTCGACCACCATTTACTAATACCTCACTAAACATACACATCACGATGACCAGAGTGTTTCTTTCATGTTGAATTCTTTTGTTCGTACACTCTTGTGCTCTATCTGTACCCACCTTCTGGATTTGCTTTCCTTTTCCTACCCCTGTTCAGATGTCATTCTTGGTGGGACGTAGCTCAGCATCCAGCTGTGTGATTTTGAGGGACTGCAATGTGACTTTATATTAGTGAATTAGAACTACCTTCTGTGTACTCTGTTGTCAATCATATCCCGTAAGACAATCGGGTTTTCACTTTTGGCACTCCTGACATAACCTTAGGCTCCCAAGGAGTCTAATTTGAGTAACTGACATCTCTGCTCTGAGACCGTTTATCATTCTTATTTTTGTCATTTTTGTGTGTTTATAGGCGAAGCATGGGTACGTGGGGCAACAGCAAAACAAGACCCTTGCTACTGGTTCTGAGAATGGAGATGCGAATGGTACAGCTCCGAAACCGAGATTCATTCCTGTTACGTCGTTAGAAGACGTTCAAGCTATCAGAGCAGCTGAATTTCATCCGAATGGCAAGCTGTATGCTATTGGTTCTAATTCCAAGACACTGCGAATTTGTTCACATCCAAAAGTTACAGACTTGAGGTATTTTAATCGCCATATTCATTGGGTTAGTCTTTTAAGTTGGATTGTGATATACTTTATCATGTTCAAATAATGCAGAGAAGACCATCAGGCATACCAACCATCAGTCTTGTTCAAACGAACTAAGCACCACAAGGGCTCAATCTATTGCCTGGCTTGGAATGCTACGGGAGACCTACTGGCCACTGGATCCAATGATAAGACTGTAAAACTGATGAAGTTCAATTCTGAAACTTGTAACCTTGACGGCGACGATATCGAATTGACCATGCATGATGGAACCGTAAGGGATATGTGCTTCATTGAGGACCTTAGCAACAAGTCAAGTTTATTGATCAGTGGTGGAGCCGGAGACTGCAAAATTTATGTCACAGATTGTGTCACAGGAACGCCGTTTCAAGCACTTTCTGGCCATTCTGGTTTGTAATATTGTTAATTATCATTTATAAATTAAAGCTGTCTGTCTTTGTTATGGAAGTCATGAGTTTTTCAGGCCTCTAGTAGTGATTTCTCTTAGCAGGCAATAACTGGCTCTTGTGGTTAATGGTTTCTGGGATGAATTTTGTCGACTGATTTATTATCACATTTGATTCGGCCTTTAATAGGGTATAGTCCGGTAGACCACGTTGATAGTTGTAAGGATGCTGGCTAATTGGCTATAGAAAGTAAAGGCATCGTGAAACATTCCAACAGAAAGACTATTATGGTTTTGTCATTTAGAGAAAGCTTATGATAACATTCACTGGATGCCTCCTATAAGTTTTGATTGAGCTCCGTGAAAGCGGCGTGGGTGAATTTATGTATTATGTGTGTGAGAGGGTAGAAATTTAGGCACCTATTTTGCCCATAAAACGAAGAGGGACACCAACTTTCGTCCCAAACTGTAGAATTTCGCGTGTTTAATTAATATTAGTAAATGATTATTAGCGACTGTAACATGATAAATGTCCTTCTTTTTCTGAAATTTAGGTCACATTTTGTCACTTTATACTTGGGGTGGAGCAATGTTTGTCAGTGGATCTCAAGATCGTACAATACGATTTTGGGATTTAAGGACCAGAGGCTGCGTCAACTTGATTCCATCTCCTTCTAGTGGAACTGGTGCAGTAAAAGGTACGAGATTGTTTAACAGTTTTTAGTAGTTCATTGAAAAGGAATGCAGTAGTCAGTGGCGATGCCTTACAGGTAGCCCAGTAGCTGCTGTAACAGTCGATCCTTCTGGTCGAATGCTTGTTTCCGGTCAAGAGGATGCGTCTTGCATGCTGTATGATATTCGTGGGAATCGAATAATACAAGTTTTCAAGCCACACACTGCAGATATTCGCACTATCAGATTTTCACCTCGAGCTTATTACTTACTGACTGGGTCGTATGACAATAAAGTAATTCTTACAGATTTACAAGGTAAGAATACCATTTTATTTTGTAAATGTTGAAATGTGTCCCCTTGTCTAAAAGCACTTGGGGGAACTTAAGTGAAATTTACGTGAAATGTGAGGCTATTAACACTTGGAATTGTTGTAATGAATGATTTTTTTTCTCTTCATCTTAGGCGACCTGACGCTTCCTTTGCCAAGTGTGGTTGTTGCCAATCACCAAGATAAAGTAATTCAATGTCGCTGGCATCCTTCTGAGTTTTCGTTTCTTAGCACAAGTGCTGACAAAACTGCAGTTCTTTGGGGTTTGCCAGCCAATTGAAACAATTTCCTTAATTTCATCTCGCTGCCTTCCTTTTATGGGATTCATTAATCTAATTGATAATATTTGATGTTGCCGCTTGGATTGTGTAATATATATGTGGGGATCTCTAATTTGCAATGAGATTTTTAAAAATCCGTTGCAAACTAATACTCGTTTTTTAAAGTTTTTTAAAATATGTATATTGGTAGCTTCTTAAAGCAGAAGTAGATTGTGGCCAAAGTTTTATGTTGAGTGTAATGGCGATGCACTTTAGAAATTGTTCTACTCGGTACTCTTCCTATCCTCCCACCGCCAATTGCACTGTCAAACTATAATGTGGCAGAAAAAAAGGGCTAAAATTTGAGGAACATGAAAAAAACGTAGCAGTTATTCTCAATGTTTGGCTCTTTTTCACACCCACAATTTGTTTGGAGCGTTTGATAGCACTTGACACAAAATTGGTTCAGTAATCTATTTCGGAATATCAATTGAACTGCGATTATCTGGCACTTAAGTTGTAGGGTGACACGGTTGGATGAATTGTGGTGCTCCTTCTCTTCAAATTGGCAGCATATTTTTGGTGTTTGGTGACGTTATACAACTTTATGGTGCAATTGTTTAGTTGTCTAGTATTTGTTTCTAAATCTTAAATTTAAGTTAGGAAGAAATGCACTGTATCTACGCTGGTTCTTTGCATAATAATAATAACACTGCTTTGGTCTGTTGGAGGTTTTCAGCAGAAATAGTTTTATTACTGTTGTTGAAGTTTGCCTTGGGTTGCGCAGTCTACAGGCAGCTGAATTTCTAGGATGAATAATGGCACCGCCAGCCACTCTTAAGGCCAGGGGCTCTTCAAGGGAGGTGAAATCTGATACGACTGCATTTAAAATATTTAATTAACGAATGTTTCTTTCAGAATTTTCATTTGAAATATTTCATATTTACATTAGTAGCTGGTAAATATTTTTTTATCCTCCCAAGTCGTTTTTCTTTCGAAATTGCACTGGTATAATTGTCTTTGATATTGAAATCTTTGACATCGTTCCAGATTTCCGATTGTATTTGACCTTAATTACAGGTGTCACTTACGTAAACAGAAGGACATTTTTTTTATCATGAGTCATTTTAATAATTGTGACCGTAACTATGGTTTTCAAATTAATAATTCAATGTTGACAACGTCACTAAAAATATTAAAATTGTTGGTGTTCAAGCAAATTTGAAAAGATTGATATTCACAAGAGTGTAATCTCTTCGGATGATACGCCGTCTAAATCGTTTAAAAATATTTTGAGTGACGTTATATTAATATTAAATGAGTCATTTACATGTTTTCTTCGATATTTGTTTCCTGAAAACAGATTATGAGTTATATTAAAATTTTAGAGATATATTTGAAAGCGAATGGCGAATGTCAAAAATGAAAGAAAAAAAGCTGTTCTTCAAGCAGCTCTTTGACTTAAATCTTTCTCGTCAGTCTGAAATATTGCATGTAGCAGGATGAGGGAATTACAAACTGCAAATCATAAGCTGCTACGCAAACATGTTGGGCGACAGGAAGGAAACAGTGGTGTTTGATGACTGTATGAATTGTTACAGTGTGCAAAGTTCTTACCAACAATTCGTCACCCTGTCCTTTCTCTTTCTAATCTGGGTTTTCAGGAGATGTTTAATTTTTTGATTAAGTACTCGACGTTAAGCAACGAAGTTGTTGTTAAATAGACGCTGTTGATATAGCATGGAAACTAAGAATAGTTTTATTCATGTTGTTTTTTTTTTAAAAAAACAAAGTTTTCAGTCTTTATTTCTCTGTCTGTATATAAAAGAGAAGAACATATTGTTGAATTTAAGATTATTTACTCGTTGTTATCGTTTGTTTTGGATCTGATTGAATTGCTAAGCTCGTCGTCATCATCTTTGAGCTATGAATTTTTCGTGAGAGATTTTTCACGGAATGCCATCATTGGTGAAAAATCGATTTTTCTTGTATCATACGGTTCATTAATATAACATTGTATATTTTGTTACATTAACTTTTTTTTCCTCTTCGGTTGCATGTAATATATATTATGGTTGATGATGAAAATTATGAGTATGTTACAATATGAAGGTATATTTAACTTAAAAAGTGAAAATGGCGTCTTATTTTATATTAGCTTTACGAGTCAAAACAAATCTGTCATGTTTGCACTTAATTTAGTTTGGGAGGGTTTTGTAATATATAGAGCTAGATTGTAGCTTTTCCCATCTCTTAATTTACTATACTGTATTCATCTTTTGGCTGTGCTCTAGAGTTTGTTTTAATTTTCAGCCAAGAGGTTTTTTTGTTGGTTCAAACATGAGACGTTGTACAGCTATTTAACACACTGTTATTTTGCAATTTGTGACAGGCTTCAATTTCTTCTATCAAATCTAATCAGAATTTTGAACAACACACATTCATATATTTAGCTCCAATTCTATGTGTTATCATTAATCTAACATGAATTTATTGTATATTATTAAGATATGTGGTAAATAATGTGCAACTGAAAATTGTTAATTTTTTTTTCTTATGCGGATATCTAATTTTTTGGCCTTGCATCCCTGCTCTTCTATAGAACAATAGTTAGGCACTCAACCACACACAGTCGTAGGGCCGGCTTTAAGGTTTTTTATTACTTGGAGTCGATTCAGACAACTATGGGAATTTATATTTGGTGAAGCAGATCTTGTTTTGGTTATCGATTGAGATGCATAACTGCTGATACACGCTCTTCCCTATTAAGTAGGCGCACACTCTTATTTTCAATAAGTGCACCCATTAACTATCTCAAGAATTTCCTCCTGCATCCAAACGGGCGACACAGCTTTGCCGGAAGTGAAACCTGAATCAATCGTTGACCCCTTATCGGGAACGGCCTATTGCGTTGGGCACACCAGTTCTCGTCTGATCACTGCAGTTAAGTAACGCAACCCCAGTTAGTACTGACATGGGTGGCCGCTTGGGAAAACTGGGTACTGCTAATACCCACAAAATCGTCGCATTAGTGTAGTGTCTGTGCAGTCTCTGCATTAGAACTACGCAGTGGACGGGGCTCTAATGACCTTTGTAGTTGACGGGTCCTAAAACACCAACAAATAACAACAAACTCGTCTGATCACTGCAGTTAAGCAACGCAACCCCAGTTAATACTGACGTGGGTGGCCGCTTGGGAAAACTGGGTACTGCTAATACCCAAAAATCGTCGCATTAGTGTAGTGTCTGTGCAGTCTTTGCATTAGAGCTACGCAGTGGACGGGGATCTAATGACCTTGTAGTTGAAGAGCCCTAAAACACCAACAAACCAATTGACCCCTTATCCAACCTCTTTTCAAGCATCGGACATGAATTCGGCGGTTTTTATTATGCTTGACTCGTATAAGAATCCAATTTGTTCATTACTGACAATTTACAAGTTAGTATTGCACAACCCTCTCTGAAATGCTACATTTCTCAGTGAAGAGTTTGATGCCGGTTGAATTAGCAACGAAAGAGTGTTTGTTTATTCATTAGTTCATCTCACCTGTACAGCTTTTTGTTCATTTTTGAATTTGTTTGCTAACTTACTTTTACGGATGAGCACCTGCAAGGTGAAGAAATTTTTTCGACTATCTTCTACTTGAAAACACTGAAA
This sequence comes from Trigoniulus corallinus, assembly GCA_013389805.1. Classification (NCBI taxonomy): domain Eukaryota; kingdom Metazoa; phylum Arthropoda; class Diplopoda; order Spirobolida; family Trigoniulidae; genus Trigoniulus; species Trigoniulus corallinus. The sequence continues at coordinate 17,698,985 of JAAFCE010009109.1, forward strand.
TTCTAGATATGTTCAAATGGCGCAAAGTGAACAGATTTTAATCTAATGCTGCACATGAAATCATATATATAGAGTTATTTTATACCGGTATTTAGTCCTCGTTCAGTCCAGGATAGAACCAGTGATGGACACTTATGGCCGCCTTAAAAAATTACGAGGTGGCCGAGGTCGGACGTGCATTTTAAAATTCGTTGGGGAAAAGTGTGTTCCTCTTTATTATTCTTAGTTATTACCTGTAGGTGTTGAAAGGGTAAAGAGTATAAAATTCGGACAGGGGAATCAGACGTAGAGCGCGGGAACAACTAGAGACAGACATTTTACTTGGTCCGTCAAATTTTTTTGAAAAAGGATAGAATTTTGAAAATTATGTAGTTAATCCTTTTATTTTTGAAAATAAATACTGTATTCACAAAAGCCAATCCTGCCCCTGAACACCACTCATCTCTTTGTTTATATTTTAGGATAAAAAAAGTACTCCCGTGTTGCCAAATGGCGTTGTTCTCAGGCCTAATGTGTGGGATTTCTTCAGGCCAGCATTTAACCTTCCATTTCTCTCATTGGCTAATGTACTCTAGATTCGAACCTTTGAAGAATACTGTACGTATGTTGCAGTCAGTGTTCCGTCCCCAGTGGGGCTCCGCTTTTTCACATTTTTAAAACAATTTGAGAACAGAATTTCTTCTTGAAAATATTTTTATGTCCTACTAATAATGTCCCTCCAGGTCACACAAAATCTCCAGCCTATCCTGGCTGCAACAGGTGATTTTTTTGAGAATTACGCAAACTTTATCTCCATTGTCCAAACAGCTTGCATGAATATCAGCATCCGGGAATGACTTTAGCATGTGTGTGTGCCTAATTTTTTAAAAATGATAAAGGGTCATCTGGGCAAGATCAAATTCTTGCTGTGCCTATAGTTGCTTTCTGATTATGATCTCCGTGTTTACAATCAGTGTGCTGAAAAAATATTTGAGCTTGTCAAAAATTACTAAACTAAAATGTTACTGTGAAGGTGTAAAGTGTAGCTGGCAGGAATGTCAATTACTTTTCTCTGCTTTGGGATCATGAAAGGTTCAAATCTGAAGGGAATGCTACTAATGCACTTGCGTTTATTTTTTGAATTCATTTCATCACCGGCTGTATTAAATGCTCTATTTCAAAATAAAAACATCATGTACCCCAAATTGGTAGTTAATGTATTCAATTATAAGTTCCGCCTCAGTGGCATCAGTGGACCATCACTGGACTCCTGCGTCAGTGGTTTCAGGTTTTATCCTGGACCGAGGTGGTTTATCTTCTTTGGAGCAAAAGAGAGGAAAGGCCCTAGTGCTTCTTACGCCAAATAGGAAATAAATGTGGTGTACGATGTCACTTGCACGTAAAAAAGAACCCTTCGACTATCCAGCGGGTACATAATCATCATCATATCATTCTCCCTCGAGTGGCAGGGTCGGGTCTGCGGGTCCACTGAACATTCTCTGACTAGGGGCACCCCAGGCTGGCGTCTGGAACCCGTAGGAATATTGCTAAGTTGTCTGTGGGGGGAATGCCGGCCTACCCCACGAATCGAGACGATGCAGGATTGACTTTCATTACAACGCAATTTTCCATTTGTTGTCTAAAGCAGTTGCATCCAACGGGTACATGGGAATTCAAATTCCCAGGTTAGGAGCTGGCCTCCAGGCATCGATGGAATGCCCTACAAACGGTAGGCCGACCATAAATAAGTAGGCCTATAGATGGTGCAGGGTTAGCTTCCAACCTTCCAACAGATCGCTGTGTATCTCAATGGGACAAAATGGGCATTCGAGTAGGGCCGGTCCTATTGGTTCGGCCGCCCCGCCCCTCTCATAATATTTTCCCTTAATTTTCTTAATGTTTACAAGTTAACATTGATTGGCCGCCCCATCAGGGCAGCCACCCGCGTTCTTTGCACACTTTGAACCTATGGAGGGAGCGGCGAATTGCGTTGGGCACACCAGTTCTCGTCTGATCACTGAAGTTAAGTAGCGCAACCCCAGTTAGTACTGACACTGGTGGCCGCTTGGGAAAGCTGCATCGTCGCATTAGTTTAGTGTCTGTGCAGTCTCTGCACAAAAACTATGCTGTGGACGGGGCTCTAATGACCTTGTAGTTGAAGGGCCCTAAAACACCAACAAACAACAACAATTGAACCTATGGACGGACTGGCCCTGCATCCGACCCTGTTGTAGGATAGAAAAGAATTAGTGGTGGAGTTTTGGGGTGGAGCGGCTGGAATTGGTGCGAAAGACAAAGGTGTTGCTAGGGTGCTGGTGGAGTTCTGGGCATATGGGTCTAGCATGAAAAATCTCACTAGCAAAGTATCCGTCACAAAAGAAATTACATATTCATAGATGAGTAATTTTAGTTATTTGTTTGTGAATTGCCCCATCATGGTGATGTCTGAAAGTTGGAAATGAGCAATGAATGCAGTGTTTGATTGGACTGTGTC